>VRYO01000369.1:9789137-9869184 GCA_009812075.1 Sialia sialis
CTTATATTCAGGTGCGGCTTATAATCGTGAAATTACTGTACTTAAAAAAAAAAAAAAGCCTATTCAGTCTGGATTTATGAATACCACTGTGATTTGAAACTGCAAGTTGTAATTGTTTTGTGAGAATTTCAGTTTTGTTCTTGACCACTGTTAATGTTGAATTTTACTCTTTGGGCACTTACTTAATAGATGCTTTGAAATTAATCTTAAACATTCCTTCGTGTTTGTCCTTGAAAACCCCAAACACTGAATCAATTGGCTCTGAAGTGATCTGCTTTTGTATCTAATCCAGTAAAGCTAGAACCATCTTGACAAAGGGCTCTCATAAGTTCTTGCAGCCTCCAACAAACCCACTGTGAACAGGGAACTGATGACAGTTCCTGGGGATCAGCTTGGACATGTTTTCCTCAGCCCTTGGTATAGAATCACAGAAGGGTTTGGTTGGAAGGGACCTTAGAGATCATCCAGTTCCAACCTCCATGCCATGGGCAGGGACACCTTTCACTTGACCAGGTGGCTCATAACCCCATCCAACCCAGCCTTGAACACTTTGAAGGATGGGGCATGTGTTTATATATAATTAGAAGTATAATTTGAAATATTTTGCTTTTCAAGAAATTCTACATTTCTGAAGCTATTTTGTATTTTATTTTTAACAATTCGCACAATCTCTGGATCACAGTACTGCCATTCCGTGGTATGAAGATGATTGTGTAGGGCTGAGTGATATGAATTATCGAGGAAAGAAAACAGGAAGCAGCACTTTTCCTGGAAATAAATTATGTAATTGGACTTCAAACAATCCCTTTTATAATAGGGAGAGGGAAGTTCAGGGCACATGAACTGTAAGCAAATTCATTGGATTAGGGTCTTAGGACAACATCTTTCCAAATGCAGCAGCAGTGGCCTTTTATAGGGTGTTGCTTCCCCCAAGAAGGACCATCCCTCAGTCAAGCCCCAGACAAGCTATTACTCAGTGTTTTACAGCTTAGAGGCAGCACAAGATGTATCAGTTGATTCTCACAATTCATAAAGTGTAAGATATTCTGCTTTCTTTTTGAAGCAAACAGAACAGTCTTAGCAGCCATTTTTCTCTCCTTTTTCATTGCGAGGTCTAGCCTGGAAGGGATGGCTTGCAATTTCCTAAGGAATGATTGTGGAGTGAAAAGGCAAGCAGTCTGTGTGCCTCTCTCTTTAGAGTGTAGGTTTGCAGGGGTAAGAAAGAACAAAACCTCATATTCATTCTCAGCGGTACAATTGTTTCCCTTCTGCAGCATGGAGAATGGATATGACAGAAGTTGTTTTGGCAGCAGTGAAGATGTTGGTCCAGTGAACATTGAACTGATTTTTAGTGGCAAGAGGTGATATGTGTGCATCCACAACACAAACTCACAGGAGACTCACAGAATATTTTGTGTGGGCTGTAATTAGAGAATGCATGGATTGGATTTCTGCCTTTGTAGTCACTGAATTTTAAACAGGGCTAATTTGTTGACATTTGTGATTAGGGTAATAACTCTGTTGGGCATGTATGTGTGGTGCTGATAAAGGACTTCTAAGGCACAAAGCTTTCTTGTTTCATTTTGTGAACACTATTATACCTCAGGAGGAGAAGAAACAGTGGAGAGATTTCTACCCATGGGTTATTTCCTTGGGATGTGTCTGTTACTGGATGGGGATTTAGTGCTGAAAACTGCAGAAGCAGAGAAGGCAACTCTCCAGCTTGTTTGCAGAGAGAAGCCTCCCTTCTCATCCTGTTTGTGCACCTTCACTGTTGTCTTCCTCTTTACTTAATGAGGGAGGTCACTTAAAAGAATGGCTTTATTCCCTCCCTCTGTATAACTTCCATTCTCTAGGTCATTTATCCTGCAGTGCGAATCCTGCTCATTTATCAGCTGGAGAGCTCCCTGTTGACAGCTCCCCAAGTAAGACTTGTTCTGCTCAACTCTTTGCAGTGAACTTCCTCACACAGGCTTCAAGCAGTTGTGCTGGGGATGTGACAAAGGCTGGGGGTGAAAATGCCTGCATCCCAGAGAAATTTTAATAGTTGGGAAAAGAGGGTGGCATTTATTGTTCATTGTCAAAGATAACCTTGGCTATGAGGAATGGATGTGGTATGACTTCTGGATGGATTACAAAGGTA
Source organism: Sialia sialis (assembly GCA_009812075.1). Taxonomy (NCBI): domain Eukaryota; kingdom Metazoa; phylum Chordata; class Aves; order Passeriformes; family Turdidae; genus Sialia; species Sialia sialis. The sequence goes on from VRYO01000369.1 coordinate 9,791,281, forward strand.
CCAGGAAATGGATTAGACATTCCCTCAGTGGATATCAAACATGCCATTCACAAGGTCAGAAAAATAATCTTGTGCTTCAGATGGCCACTGGGGTACCCAAGGAATGCTGCCTTTCATTGCTGGAAGATGCAGGGAGCACCTGGTGAACTGGAGGGAGGACAGTTCTTGGCATTATCTTCAGGCTGACAGTTATTTCTTTGACATGTCATAATAATTCAATGAGCATGAAAGGAAGACCCTTCAGATGTTTGGAGCGCCACTCTACATGGCATTTTTCGGTCGCTGCCTAATTAGCAGATTGTCCTGTAGTTTTAGCTGTGGATGTGGGTGTACAGAGTACATGATGGATAGGATTCCACTTTCTCTATGGTACCTGATATATGGAGGGCTGATACAGGAAAAACTCATGTATGTAATGAGCTAATTCAGCAGGGTGATCTGGAAACATAACTTGAAGCAGTGGCTTTTACACCTGGCCAGTCTGGGGGAGTATGTTGCACCTCATACTGACAGCCCTCACGCATTTGTACTTGTGACCAGCACTATAAAGTTACCTTTTGGTGGTTCACCGCACCTTCTGCTTGTTCAGCAGGAGCACCCAATGATGTGCAGCAGTTTGCTCATGTCTGAAGAGGAGGATGCTGCTATCTTTTCACATCCATTTAAAAAATACATCTAGTGTGCTCTATAACTTTTTAAAGGAATATACTTGGCTGTTCTGTGTGATGTGGCTACATATGGTACAGGAAATTGTGATGGTTTTCAGGTTATATTCACTGCATGTGACTGACATATGTATTATCCTGATCTTTCATGTGCTACAGTTGGTTGTTTTTTATTTCAGATCTAGTTTTAAAGGGGATGCTGCCTCTTTGAATTTCCCTGCATGGTGCTTCTTAGCCAAGACAAGGCATTTTATACCATATTGCGATGACTTTGTTTTGTGCTGTAATTGGCATCATATTGCCATTTATCTGGGGGATTATATGTGTGGATATCATCTGAGCATATTCTTCAGAGTAAATTTCTTAGCTGACAACGTTCAATACCATCCAGGAGAGGAGAGAATTTGCATCTTCTCTTTGTGTGCATGTTTCTGTTGTTTTTGCTAGCACTCATTATGTGTATTCTGTCATGTGTTTACTTTACCCTGCACTCATGAGACCTTTGCTTAGTTTCCCAGGTTTGGTATTTCATTAATAAATCACAGCTTATGGAGCTTTCTGGGGAACAATTGCCTTGTACAATATTCTACTGTAGTACCAGCATAGTTAGAAAGTATGCCTAGCAAAATTTATATGCCCAACACTTCCAGAACAATACCTACTTCAAAGGCACAGCAAGGTGAATAAGGCTATTTATTGATGGAGTCTATCTGATGAGCTGGAAACCACAGTCATTTCCATAAAAGGTCCATTTAAAATAAATCCTGCTTTCATTTTCCTGAGGGCCACTTGAATTCTTTCCACATAGAGAGAAGGTCAGGACTGATGTTCTTAATCCTTAGCAGTGAATTTTTTCTGTGCTGCTTCTGTTGTTAATATTTGCTGCAGGGAGAGAGTAATAAGCCAGAAGGACTCTGTTTCGTGCCTTCCTCTGGAGGAAGGGCTAGCCCCTTGCAGGCACCCCGAGCTCGCCGGCCGCGTTTCTGCTCTGTGTGCTGCAACCGCATCAGCTGCATGCAGGTCCCTGGTGGGGCTGGAAGGAGCAGGGAAGCCTTCCCAGGGAGCTTGCTGTGCCAGCTGACAGACTCAAGCTAGAGGGAAAAGCTGTCTTGGTCTGTGTGTGACTGCTGTTTTGGGTTTAAAAAGCAAACACAAGAACTGTCAAAATACCTTTTGCATCAGATTTTCTTTTGCTCTGTAGATGTTTGAAAAGAACATGTTTGGAGCGTGGTACTCTGAGTAAATATAACCACAGCTTGAAGTAGTTCTGATTTGGCTCACTATGAATATATTCAGCATCTCATCAAATGGGCTCTTACTGCCTGCAGTGTGGTGTAGGTTATTATCATGGGGGCAGGTACTTCTATGATTTTCAGCATATTAATGCTGAATTACTCTCTTTATTCTGCCATTTTCTTCTTCTGATTTGTGTTAGTATTTCAAGGCCTACTCAGAGTGAAAGGTTTTGAAATGGCACAGTAGTAGAGGTGAGCAGGAGGATGTAGGTGAAAGGGGAGCAAGAAATTTACAGGTGAAAGATGTAATGATTGTTCATCTTGGCTACAGTAATTTCATACTCATAAGCCGCACCTGGTTATAAGCTGCACATCCAGGTTGTAGGGAAGACCACGGAATTTGTCCATAAATAAGCTGCACTGGGTGAAAAGCTGCACTTTTTTTTCTCCCCCCCTTTTTTTTTTTTCTTTTTTTGTTTTTGTTTTTCCTGTGTGGCGGGGATGGGGTGCTGCTGAGGGGCTAGGCAGCGCTGGGGGAGTGGCGGGAGTGGGAAGCACTGGTAGCGGGTGGGGGCAGCGCCGGGAGTGGGAGGGGCAGCGCTGGGAGTGGGAGGGGGCAGCACCAGGGCCGCACCGGGAGCTGGGAACACCTGTTCCCGTCTTCCCTGCTTGCTCTGCGCAGCTGCTGAGGGGCAGGGAATGCCTGCTCCCCCCACGGCTCGTACTTCTGGGTTGGCATTTCGCCAGAATTTGTCCATAAATAAGCCGCACGTGGTGATTAGCTGCACTACTGGGACGGGCTCGATTCTTCAGTGAAATAGATGTGGCTTATCAGTGTGAAATTACTGTATTTGGCCTTAGTTAAACATTGGGGTACCAAGCTATTGTGTGAATTTTGTTTTTTGTTAGGCTCCTCTTGTTCCATGTTACCTTCTCAAGAGCAAATTCACCATGAACCAAGTTGCTTTTCCAAGATCATGCTTTTATGTACTGCAAATTTGTGCATTGAATTTTATTGAATTGTTTTGTTTTGTTTTCCCCACCTAGTCAAGCAGCCTGTGGTCACAGAGTGAAAGGGATGAGGGAAAAGCAACCACAAGTTCAAAAGGATTATCATAACTCCTGGAGAAATTTGTTGATTTCCCTATTTCCTTTAGGAATGTTCCACTTCTCTTTCAAAGATTTGTGTGCTTCTTCATCCTGCTTAAATTGGCTTGTCAAGTGGAATTAGAGGTTGCAGAGATTAAGAAATGGGAAAATGAGCTTATATCTTAAGGGAATTTCAGAAACCTGGGTGAGAAAGACCATAAACATACAGCTGAATGGATGGGTAGCTGATTTCTACAGGGAACAAGAAGATATTAGATATCAAAATTTTACTAAAGATACTAATATAAAATATTAAATATGATGGGATATACTTCTGTGCCCTGTTATGGGAATGGGAGAGGACTGCTTTAATCGTAATTGAAAGCCAGATTTCCAGAGGTGTGAGCACCCACAGTTCTCATGCACATAAAGGTTTAAGGCATTTTCAGGATTTCTGAAAAATGTGCTGTTACACCTGGTACAGACCAGGACTTAGTTCCCTCTGGAAATGGAGAGAGAATGATCTTGTTAGATCGGTCTCAGATGTGCACCAAGGATTTCTCTTCAGATAATTCTGGGTGAGGAAGCCAGTGCTGCTTTCAGGGTGGTTTTTTTCCAATTTTTATTTTTTTTTCCAGGGGTTTTGGTTTCAGGTTCTGACTGGTTTGCCTGTGCACCAGTTCCTGAATAGGTACTGCCACTGGTGAATTGGAAAATAGTTTCTGTTGTTGCCAAATACTTTTAATAGTATCAGTGTGTCAGATAGTTAATAATCAGTCAGCAGTGATTATCAAAATAGCATTAGAAATCCATGGCTATTTCTATCAAAACTAGATGATCACCAAGAAAAAATTAGTTATTTTAGGAAGTGGGTGAGTTAATAAGACTTGCATTCAAGTAGCTGGTGCTACTGAAGAGGCTGATTTTTATTTTTTTTAATGAGATGAGAAAATAAAACTCCTAATAAAGTGCAGTGATTACAGAATTTGTGGCTCTTTTCTAGAAGCAAGCTGATTAAGACAGGTGTCTGTGTCAGCTTTGAAGCTGTTATGTTACCTTTTGCTTACCAAATGCTTGAGTTTTTCAGACCATCTGTTGACACCCAACTTTTGGCATCATTCACTTGGAAGCAGTGGCACAGACAGCGGAGTGAAATAACCATAGATCCACAGTGCCCTCCTGTTTGGTCACAGTAGATAAATATGTGTGTGTCCCATCCAGATTTCTGCTGGTGACGTAAAGGTGGTACATGGAGCATGGTACAGCTCTGCCGTGGCCCATCTGTGTGTGCACCTGTGGGACTTGGATCCAGTGCTTCTGTGAGCTTTACAACCATAGAGATTATTTTTTCCCTTTGAAGGAATCAATCCCTAGGGTTAATTCCTGATTAGCTTAATGCTTTCTTTTTATCACCTTATGCATGAATGGAGAGTGAATCTGACATGCTTCTGACATCCCTTTTATCTTTAATGCTGATATGTTGAAAGTGTGGGAGTGGGTGTTTGCAGATGCTGACTTCTTGCCAGGTGAGATGCTGCCAGTGGTTTGATGCAGGCTGGTGGGGAGTCACATTGCTGAGCCACCTGTGGCTTCATGAGAGAGTGGTACAGCAGGAATAGATGAAGTAGGGTTGTGTGCAGTCTGCACTAAGGGTTTGTACAGATGGATCTTAGGAGTAAACTAAAGAAGTGTCATCCTCTGTCTGTGATCTGCAGAGTCATGCATTTTCTTTGAGTCTGTGTGTCTCTTTTGATGGATAATGCACTTACCTCCTAGGCCTGGAAGTGTTTGAAAATGTGTAATAGTAATCATTGCTTTTATACAGCTGTGCACTACCAACTTTCCTGGATGCAGCTTTTCTGCACATGCAGTCAGGTGTTCCAAGCATAACACCTCACTGTCTGCAGTGGGCCATCCAGAGCTCATTGTCAGAGGGGATTGATGGCTTTGGTAGGAAAGAGTTCTTTACTCCATGGAACTGTTAGGTCTAAATGGTGGAGAGGTGACACTCGACTCATTCCCAAAAAACAAACCTGTTAGAGGAAGGAATTAAACCCATTTGATTGCTTTCCCATCAAGCAGGTAAGCACATATAAACACCTTGGGAAACATTCAGAGACAGAAACATTCAGAACAGAATGGAATTTGCTTGGACTTGTTTGCCTAGCTGCTGTCTTCCCTGAGGTGCAGCTTAGTCCAGCCGGGAGAAATGCTGTCCTCACAGCTCTGCTTTCCAGTGCCTCGGCCCTTGGAGGTACCCAACAACGTGAACATTAGTCCTGTCAGCACAGTGTGGACTTAATGGACCTGGCACCTCAGACCACGCTTTCTCGAGGGGAAAAATAAGGAATTTGTGGTGGACTTACGCTAGTCCATAGTTGTGACAGTTACGCTGAAGTAATCTGTGGACCTCCTGCACTCAAACTTGGAGGGCTCTGCCTTGTGGAACACTTGTGCTTTAGTGGTAGTCAGCAAATACTTATGGTTCAGAAATTTATCTTATATGTAAAATGGAAAGAACTCTTCGATTGTAAATTCTAGAGTTTATTTCTTTTTCCCCAAATTGCTAAGGAAGCAGTTTTTAAGATTTATTGCTGTATTGATCATGTTTGACCTTGGACTGATTCTTTGATTTTGTATTTGAGAGAGTGGGACACTTTTTCTGCATTGCTCTTGGGAGAAATAATTTTCTTTAGTTCTTTGATAACACTGTGAAAAGAAAGTTAGAAAGTTTTTCTTTTGTTTGTTTGTTTTTTTAAATAATTTTTTTGTTTGGTTTCTTGTTTTATTGGTGGGGTTTTTTTGTTACAATATAATGAAGACCTAATTGTAATGAGTTAGATGTGGATTTCAAAACTGTTCCCTCCCACCAAGCTATTTACTATAACAAATGCTCTTTTGATTTGAAATCAGTTTGTCTTTGACAAAAGAAATTATTCTAACGTTAATTCAAGTGTGTTTGTTGATTCCCCCCCACCAGAGACTACAGTGATAGAAAGACAAGCTTTGTATTTCCAAAAGAAAGCACTGTCTTTAGGAGGAAAGGAATTGTCTCCCTGTAAAAAGAATGCAGTGATCTATAATTTCTACTCCTAGCTATTTTATTTTAAGGAGCAAGGAAGACAAAATTGCCTATTACTCTTTAAAAGCTTTTACTACTGCTCTGGGCACCTCTGACACCTTTAGTTCACCTATCCCAAGTGGGATCATATGACCAAAGTAACTAAACCAAATAAATGGTCCTAATATTTTTTTTTTATTTCTTTGCCTGGAAAATGTAAGTTAGATTTGTTTTATTTAGAAAAACAAGTGGAGGGAATTTCCTGTGGCTTGTGTGGAATGGGAGATCCTGCTGCCCTCTGTTCCTGTACCCCTATGACTGGCTCACAGGCACAGCCACGCGTAGCACAAAACCAGCTGAAGCCTGGCCTTCAAGGACCAGCTCTTCCCAAAAGCCTCTGCCTTCATGGAATGTTTTAAAAAGGGCACTGCCAGATATTTTTTGTTTTAGAAATAAAGAACACCATGGAGCATTCTGCTGCTCCGTGAGGCTGATTTGTGTGTGCTGGGCTCCTGTCTCTAAGCCATGCCCAAGGGATTGAGCTGGCAGCCCTCAATGGCATTAGCATGGAGTTGTGACTTTTTCTGGGGATAAAAAGGGCATGCAGAACCATTTAATCCTTCAGCTAGCTAATTCCCACATTTTCCTTTCCCATTTGATGTACAAATTTTATTTGTCATTTTCTAGTATTCAGTTTCCTTTGCTTACCTGCAATGCTGCAGCCTTGAGTAACACCATGGCCTTCCTAGAGATGTTTAACTAGAGTTTGTTTTTCCAATTATTGATTTAATGATCAATAACTGGAGGAATATTTGGTAGCTGATTTGTTTGAGAGCAAGTGCATATCTTGGGTACTGAGAATCTTGTATTTGCTAGCAGTGCACTCCCTTAGGCTCAGCATACCTCTTGTGCTTCTGGGTCTTTAGTGTCAAACTTCTGGGGTAGAGTGGTGGCAGAGGATGGGCGCCACAATTGGGTCGGACAAAGTGGGAAGGGAGAGTCAAATAGCAGGAGAAAAAACTGAATATGTTTCCAGATCTGGGTGGGGAGGGAAGTTGAAGTTGAGCTAGAACTGGTAATTTTAATTCAGTTGAGTTGAGTTGAGAAGAAATTTTAAATCCTTTTTTTTTTCCTAGTTAATTTTCTGTTGTAATTATCAGGCAACTCTGCTCATCATCTTTATGTATTGATGTCTCCTTCAGCTCTGAGAATAATGTACTTTATTTTACATGCTGTTGTGTAGGTATTAGTAACTGTGAATCCAAGATACTGAAAAAGTGACATCAGAACCTCCTGACTTGTAGCCTTACTTTTGATATCCATAGAAAAGACTTGTCTTTCCCATAGAATAGGCTGAATATATTTTAGTAGTAGGACTGTGGATACTGGTGAAAGCCATGGAAAAAATACAACTTGTATTTTTTCAGACTGCTCAAAGGAAAACAGGAGTGAAAGAATTAATAACAAATTATTAATCCTGCTGGATACATGTAAAATGTGACATTTTAGTAAAAACATGTTTGCAAAGGGTGTTGTCTTCCTTAAACCAATTAGTTTCTGTCAATCCTCAGTTTCACAATCTATCTATAAAAGTGTAATTTGTTTCTTTAATAAAAGGCTTTTACTTTCTTCTACCTGATGGAAGTATTGCTGCTATTCTCTCTGCCGCTTCTAGCCTTTTATAGCAACATAGGACTTCTGAATTTCAGCCACTGTCTAGACCAGTGGTAACTGCATTGCAGTCTGCAGCTGTGCAAAAGCAAGACAGTTTGTACTGCTTGGCCCCACATCGTTGATTGGGCTCCATTTCTCTATTCAAAAATCTTGTTCAACATTTCTAAATGTAGCTCCCTCCAGCAAAGAGAAGTCAGTTTGCTCTCTAAAACTGAGAAATTACCCACAACAATTAGAAAGTGCTGCAACCATTAAGTGATTCTGGTCGCATATGTTTCTAAGCATGACAAAGCTTCTCGTGATGTCTGCAGATAGTGAGAAGCAGCATCTGAGCCAGGAGAGCACAGATGTCTGCCTGGGTGATTGAACAGCCCAAAGCTGCACTTCTATCCTGGTGTCATTCTTTGAGAAGAAAGAGCTGATTTACCCTCTTGGGGTGGAGCTAAACCTGAAACTTAGCTTGCTCAGGAGACTTGGATCTCTCCATAGCAGGATGAGTGGCCACTGCATCCCCAGATGTCTGTGTTGGCCCCATGGATCACAGTTGGTTTGAATTGCATGTGGTAATTCCATTTCTCCTCAAAGAGTGAGCTAACATTAAAGTGAATACAAGTGGAGGGCATTAACTGAGCTCAGGTGAAAAACATTAATTTTAGCATACAGCATGTCTCAAATTTCTGACTCTGTGTGAGTGTGGAGACCGTGTGTGAAAGTATCATTTGAAGTGTAGATATTTTCCTTAAAAGAGATAAAATGACTGCATTAATGGGTCACTCGGAGCTAGTTTTCTTTACACAAAATGTGACTGATTGAACAGCTTTTTCTCTATTATAAACATTTAGGATTGAGCACAGCAGTCTGTGTGTATGTGATATGCAGTCGTGAATGTATGTACAGCTACGCTGTCGTAAACATGCTAATGTATATACTCACACTACTCTATACTTACTTATTACCAATATGAGTGATATCTTAGGTGATAGCTGTGCCATGCATATGGTAGAGCTGACCTTGGAAAAGATAACAAGGGTAATTATAGACACAGTGGGTAGTGTTTGTGCACTTTCTGGGCATGTTAGATGCACTAGGAGTGCATAAATATCAAAGATTAGTGTCTTGTAGAAATTTCTTTTAAATGCAAAAACATGCCGAATGGTAATTTAAGTTGCTTTTTTAATGACTCTCAAAAGAAAGGGGGAAGTTAGAGATGAATTAAGTTGGATTTTTTTAGTTGATACTTGTTTAATTTTATATTATTGCAGAAACTGGAACACAAAGAAGTTTTGGTTGGCTTGTTGTTCCTGGTTTTCCCATTCATCCCAGCCAGCAACCTCTTCTTCAGGGTGGGATTTGTGGTGGCAGAGCGAGTCCTTTACATGCCAAGGTAACTATTGCAATTGAATTTTTTTTGCTAATGAGACCACCAGCTCATTTTCTGAAAGCAGGCATAATTGCTTTTACCCTTCTAAGTACTTCAAACGTTATGTTGCGAGTCACTGTGTTCTCTGCCTGGGAGTTTTGGCGTTACAGCACGAGAGATTTTATAGTCAGCTGAGAGCAGATTTCTTGGCAGCAGCAAAGCTACTCAAAATCCTTGCTTTTCTTTTTAAACACAGTTTTTTGGGTGTGCTTGACACAGCTCAATACAGAGATGAGGTTTGTTTCTTGAGGATTGTCCTCCAAGACTATTTTTCCTAGTGGCATTATCAAATTAAATTCCTCAATGATTTTATCTTAAAGACAGCAGCTGGAAAGCTAGCCTATCATATTTTTATTGGGTTCTTGTTCAGCTTTCCCACTCCAGTACTCCATTAGGTGGTCAGTAAATGCAAAGGAGACTTTTGCTGTCTCAGAAGGCTCCTGGATTCAGTTGTGGAATATGCGCATGGGGCCCTGCCTGTAAACTACTGATTGCATACACATCTAAGAGTGGAGATTCACACTTGTTAAACAGGAGGAGGAAAATTCAGCCACTTCTCCATCCCTCAGCCACTGCTCTGAAATTCCCCTCAGCTTCCAGCCTCTAACAATGGTCACTTCAGCCATCTGGGTGCTTCCAATTGCCTTTATGTACTGATAACTTTGAGGTGTTACTTGTGACATCTCCACAGTATCCAGACCAGAGGCTGCAGTGGCAGTCAGAGGCCATTCATCCAAGATGCACCAGACTATTGCCCATTTGACAGAATCACATCTGGTTTAGGCTGGAAAGGACCTTAGGAAGTTGTCTGGTCCAAATCCCCTGGGCAAGCAGAGCCAGTTGCTTTGGACCAGGTACAAACAGCTTTTAAATATGTCCTCAGAGGGAGATTCCTCAATATCTCTAGGAAACTTGTGCCAGTACAGTTGGTTCCATGCATGAACACAAGTGGATGCTGCATCTTGGATGCTGCAAGTTAGAAATCCTAATTCTACCCTGGGCAAGGGGCCAGCCTCTCTTATATCTAATGGGAACTGCCATTTGCGGAGCGGATGACAAAACAGAAGTCCTCTCTTTCACCGTGGGTTATTTTGTGACAATTGAAACAGAAGTTTTATTCCACAAAACATTTGCATTCTATTCCTCAGAAATTGTGCATCCAAACATCCTAAGAAAAATGCTTACAGGTAGTCTTTTGAAAGACTGTATGTATTCTGATTGTCATTGGTGTAGGCACTGTCACGAAAAGGCTGCTCATCGGTGTAAACCTGAGGCTGTGTAGGAGCTATTGCATGTGTTATAAGGTTTTTATACATTTAGATTTTACCCCTGTGCCTCTTTACACAGACATGCTTTTTAGGTCAAATTCTGCTGACTTTATTTGCATCACTAGCCCTGGCTTTGTTTGCTGAGGGTACACCTCAAAGTATAGTGAGTGAAAGTTGTCTCTCAGAGTTATTTTGCAAATGATACCCTCAACTAATGGATCCTGCATCATTTCAAATTAACTCGGAAATCAGATTGCTTTAAATTCATGTAACAGAAAATGAGGAAACACATGAAAGAGCAAAGCTATTAAGGAAACAGTCAGCTGAGCACAGGGCTGTGTTGAGTGGTTGCATTTCTGAATCTCAAAAGAACAACTGCGGAAAATACTTCAGCTGTCAGCAGTTCCTCCTCCTCCAGATGAGACTGCTGATATAATGAGAGGAGGGGCAATGAAGAAGAAAAAAGGGCATGTTTGCACAGAGAAAATTAATCAGCGTTAACATGTGTGCATATAGTTTGTATAATGCTTTTCATCTCCCTGAGAGCTTTGCAAATATATGACCTACAAAGTAGGTGATTGATGGTTGCTACTTCTTTTTTTTTTTTTTTTTTTCCAGTTAGGAAGACCGGGGTAGAAGGATTAAATTACTCTGGAGTAAGTCTGTGTCACAGTCCCTGGATCTCATACCTTGACTCAGATCACTCCTGTCCTGCTTTGCAACATTTGGTTTTTGCTCTTAGGCAAACCCCAGCACTGCATGGCAAAAGTGGGGACTTTCTTGCCAAATTATCTGGAGAGAGCTGAGTGTCTCTTGCATCCTCCAGGTCCAAAATTGCAGGGGTGGTGAGGGGGACTTCTGCTAACATTCATGACTATGGCAGCACAAAAATAATGTGATTTTGTTTTGTTTCACTTTTTCCTGAGGGAGGGTGGCAATTTAGTAATGATGGCTTTAGGAAGTGCTCATGTTCTTTATTTAGAACAGCCTGTAGCAGTTTTCTCAAGTTACATCTTGAAAAGGGGTTTTCCTATCCTTTGCTGTTTGGTCTCTAAAACTCAGCAAGTCAGAGGTTGCCATGCAGTTTTGTTTAGCGAAAAGTCCTCAAAGAGATGGAGAGGATTTGGTGATCTATGTGTTTGGGCTTATGCTGGAAGGCACTTTCCTATCTCTGTTTCAAGCAGTAGCCTTTTATTGATATTTATGGATGTAGTACTTGTGTATTGATGGATGGGACAGTGGTGTATGTGTGTCACAGCCTCAAGTCCTAATTTAGTGTTGCTCATTGGGTACTTGGGGAAAATGGCAAGCATTTTCTTTTCAATAAAAGTTAAGTAGGGACCCAAGGATTTATGTAAAAGATACTATAAATAGAAAGAAGAAAGAAATAAGCCTTTTGCTCAATGTCTAATTATATGGCTAGGCCTTGCCTTCTGGGGATTGATGGGTATTTGGAACAATTCCTCTTCTGTCTGCAGCCCTGCCTCAGGGGACAAGCATACAAACTATGTCAAAATGGTTGAATGTTTTCTTTAATTGTGTTCAGCTAAACAGAAATATTTGGAGATAATATTTCTTGTATTTATTTTTTAATTGGAAGATTACAAGCACTAGCTCATTTAAATTGGGAATTTTTTATAATAGTATTAATTTAGCTTGAAAAATTTAATTGGAAAACAATTTATTGTCTTTTAACTTTTAATTTTGTTTGCTTGTTTGTTTTTGGTTTTTTTTCTGTTTTTCTTGTATGTAAGATGGGAAAACTTGTTTTCAGGGGAGCAAAGAGTGCAAAATACCAAGGGAGTAATAAATGGGATACAACTTTCTGGGCCAGTTTCCCAAAGTGGCATCACTTAAGAAAGCTGAATCAGTGAAAGACTTAAATTACAGGTTTTTCCCCGTCTTCAAAATGTCGATGAAAATGATGCTCAGAACCCCACAGACAGTGTAATTGTTTAAAAATGCAGAATGTCTGAGTGCAGGCAGTTGTTCTGAGTGGTGAGCAATTTGTAGTCATGCAGGAGCAGCAGCTCTTCCTCTGTGTAGCCCTTTACTGTGCAGAGGCAAGAGCAGCAATGCAAGCTCCTGGGCTATCCGGGAGCTGCCTGCTCCACTGTCATTCCCACAGAGCTGGGGTTGCCCTCACCTCATCGGATCAAACCTCTCCTACCAGAGCAATTTCTGTGTTTTCCTCATCTTTCACTGCTACCCTGATAGCTGTGGCTCCTGGCTGAGCTGTTGGGTCGTAGCTGGACAACTTCAGCTGTTTTCACGGCCTCATACAAACCAACAAATCAACTAAAACATTGCTCTGTGGGTGATTTCCAATTAGCTGAAAGCAACAGGCAATCCAGTGGTACCTGCCCCATTTTTATGGCCACTCATTCATGGTGGAAATTGCAGTGAGTGGGTTGCGGGGTGCGCAGCTACTCTTTCTCAGCACAGGCAATTACAGGTTGCTGTTGGGTTTTTTTGCCAGCTCCTCACTGTATCAAGGGTTGATATTGCAACCCTAATTGACATTACTAGGAGATGAGATCACTGCTGTATACTGGGTGGCATTTGCTTCACCATCTATGTTAAAATCTGCTAAAAAGCCAGCATCCAGGAAAAAGCACACCTGTATTTTCCAATAAATTAATGCATCATGGGAAAGTTTTCCACATGCTATAGCAAAGCAGGGACCATATGAATTTTTGCCTTTGCATAGAGCATGTTTTTAATCCTTTGTGCTAATGCATTTTTTCCAACTAGTGTAATCCCAAACATTATTAATTTACGTAATTGGAGGGAGGAAAAAAGGAACCTGGTACATGGTGGAATCATCTGTAACTTTTATGAACCTTCATAATAATTTCTGAGCAGAAGTGCCCAGTGGTTACAAGGCAGCCACTTGGGGGTGGGACTTACTGGTGCTTCTCTTCTGGCAGCTTGTTAGGTACTACACAATATCTTCATTTTCCTAAAGACCAGTTGTGCAATGGGGTTTCAGTTTCCTGTGCCACTCCTTTATTTATTGTCATTTGAAGCTACAAGGTTACCAGGAGCTGAATTTCTGTTTGCCTTTCCAAATTCTTTCAGTATTAGATCAGATCCTGTAAAGGATCATCTGATTTACAGAAGAAGCTTCTCTTTTCGTTTGGAGTCAAACACTGACCCAGTGAAGTCAGCAGTGAAAGTCTCATTGGCTCTGTGGAGCCAGTTTATCTTCTCCCTGATCTCAATCCAACAACACAATTAAGCATTTTGCCAGTTTTCAAGTTAAGTCATCAAGTCATTTGGGATTTGTATATGGAATCCAAATTGCACCTGTTCCATTTACATGAAACAGACATAATTTCATTGCCTGCTCTCTTGCTGCTGTTCTTGCAGAGGCTATGGGGCAGCCAAAGTTCAAAAGAAGTGAACTGGATTATATTCCCTGTAATTCAGATGCAGACCTTAGGGCACAGGGAGTGAAATGGAAGACCATTATGTGATGGCAGTAGGCCAGACTGCAGCCCCAGCTGAGTCCCTCTTTCCTGTGGAGGATGCCTCTCCCACTGCAGGATGTCAGTCTGAGCAGCATTCTGCAAAAATGGCTCGTGGCGAGGTGATTGGGACTTCAGCTGAGGCAAATTACCCCAGTTCTGCTTCTGTGAAATAGGGATACTAACTCCACTCCAACTTTCAAAAGGGGGCAGAAACAATTCCTTGTAGGAAGGCTAAATGCTGTGAGCAGCTACCTTGCAGATGCATGTCTGAACTTAAGCTCTTACCTTTGGAGGCTTGCCCCATCCTTGTTAAACACTTCAAGGAGAAATTGAAGCAGCCAGCCTCTGTTAATGCAGGGAAGAAATGCTGAGATGCCAGTGCCAGGTATTTTGGCAAAAGGCAGTAAAGATGTAGGAATAAAAACCGAAATGATTCTGCTAAGCTGAAAAAGGTGAGCTCATGGCATGTTGATCTAGACTTCTGTATTGCATTATTTTAACTAAATTTAAAACATGCTTTTGAGAAATGTGTTTTAGGCATGTACAGGAAAATGCTAAATTTTTGTGGAGTATGGGCATTAATGGCTATGGTGGAAAGATTTCTGGTTTTGTTGTGCTAGATTAACATAAAGGAAAGCCTTCAAATGCATTTATTCTGCTCTTGGAGATAACAGAGATTGGTAAAAATACTGGTTTAAAAAAAATAAGTTAATGTAATCTTGTGGAAATAATCTACTTGGTCATGTTGATTAAAAGCAGAATTCTTATTTACAAAGTAATACATTGACCTTAGCATGATGCCTTGTGAAATTTAATAGATAATATTCTTACATGGAGTTTTTTGAGACTTATGAAGGAACTGAATGGGAAATCATTTCCTATTATAGAATTCCACAAGTTTTGACAGTATTTAAATTAAAACTGTAGCATACAGACCCATCTCCACTGAAGTATATAAGACCTAGGGAAGTTTCTGTAGAATCCTCATGGAATTATATTGGATTTTTAATTTATAAAATGTTTTCTTTCCATAATTCATATAGTAATTGGAAACCTGGAAGGTTTCTGTATTACCTGTAAACATATCAGGTAGAAATATGTTGGATGTGAAATCTTGGACTCATACTCTAATGAAGGGCGTTTGTTTATCACGTGACTTTTTGGAAGGAAGGGGAAATGTGTCCAAATGTTGAATAGCTATTCAAGGGTTAGTGAAATCATTAATTTCTAGTCCATATTTTCTCTCTAATAAGGAAAAGTTCCTACATTTTCTTTAATTACATCACGTTCTGCCTAGAGGATCACATTGCTAATGGAGGTAAATCATTTTGATTACTCCGCTGATCATGTCTAAGTATCTTTAATTCAGGCCTACATAGCTTTTAATTTAGAGCCAGTGACAAAGTCTTAGCACTAAGTCATAAGGTACCTTTCCAAGTTAGATATATTCTTCCAGTGTTTATAGTTTGCTCTGTCTTTGTATTATGACCTGCAGACTTTATTCCAGGGTAAGCCTGCTTAATTACAGTGAAAATTTGTTATTTTGTTCAGCAGTATAAGTATGTTGTTGGTTCTTGGTTGTCACACTGATACTTCTGAGCTGTAGGGATTGGTTTTTTTCCAGTGGGATTTTTAGTATGTTAAATATTATTTCTTGATGATCTTCTTGAAGTCTTTCAAAACCTCTAGTGACAAGAAAAAGTATATCAATTCCACATCATCCTTACTGAGAGACAGGCAGTTTAAACAATGCTTTTCCTATTGTCCCCAAAACTCAGAATGCTGCTGTGGCACAGAGACACACCCCACATCCTCCTTGCCTTTGGACATTTAGTCCAAAATACAACTGTTTAACAGGTTTTTTCTTTCTAGTACCACCCGGTTGAGAAAGTTTTGGTACTTTGATACTCACATCTTCCTGTGAAAAATACCTTGTTTTAGTTAATCCAAAACTTCTTGCCAGGGTGTGCAGACTAGTGAAACTTTAGACAAAAAGATAAGAAAGAAAAGACTTCTCCAACACAAGGTGAAGTTTACAGTCAAAAGGAGATGGACAACAAAAAGGACAGTTGGGGAAAGCAGCTCAGAACTGCCCCTTTAGAAAGGGACACTCATCTGAGAGTTGGGACATCGAGGTTTATCTGCCACAGCCCAGCATCTTTTTGGGATAATTAGTTCTGATGCAAACCCTGCTGGAGCACTCAGTAGTGGAAGTTTGATCTAGACCTGATCTAGGCGGTGCTTAAACTTTTGTACATTATCTAGCGTGTAACTTGCTGAGTTTAGGCTGTCCTTGTACCACCTGCGAGGCAAAGGCTCAGTGCAGCAATAAACTTGTCGGTGCAAGGTAAACTTTTCTGAATTTCGGGAAAACCTGGGCCACTGGAGTATAGTTATTCCAGATCAGCACATGGGCTTTCATGGCTGGGGAATTTTGAGGACCCAAAACCACAGTGGTTTGAATCTAAGTGATCCAGTCAGCAGGAAGTGCCATAGCTTCTGAGTTTATGGATCTTTTGAGTGACCCAGAAAATGTTGGTGTTGTTTTGTTTTTTTTTTTCCTCTAAGATTAGGCTTGATGATCTTGAATGTCTTTTCCAACCTTAATGTTTCTATGATTTTATGACCCAGGTGCAACCTAGTGTGCACATACAAATACACTCTATTTCCAGATGGAAACATTCTTTTTCAGAGACCAGATTTCATTCTGGCCCAGACAGTTTCAACCTTGAAAAACTTGACATTTTTCATAAAACATCATCTTTACTACTCTGCCAGTGTGGCTCATCACTGGAGTGCTTTTTGGGGCAGAAAGAACCACCCTGGCTCTGCTTATTTTTGCCAGCACTCCTTTCCACATCTGACTGCTGCAGTGAGGCAGAGCAGCCCACAGGGCAGGCCAAGCGTGCTTTTTGCAATCAATTACTCTCCATTAGAGAAGTGCGAGCAGAGCCGATGAGTTTAACAGGGATGAACTGTCTCTTCCCCTGCAGCAACAGCCCTGCCTGCAAGCTGCATTTCAGCTGCCTTTGCCTCTTCCTCTCAGTGCCTTTCCAAGCTGCAGAGATGGACTAGCTAGGACTAGCAGCATGTAAAGTGTGTTATGCCAGGTAATATATGTGTGGTACTGAGGCTTAGAAGCTCGTGGGGAACTATGAAACTGAGAGAATCCAAATGTTTGTATTCAGCATTTGAACCTGGCAGCAGACACAGTCTTTATGAAAGGCTGTGCTCCCTGCTCTCTGAAGGGCAGCAGCAGAGCATGTATTTAGTCATGAACACAAGGGTTAAACTTGCTTCAGAGCAGCTTGGAAGCAAGGGTTGATTTTTATGGAGGGAAAGGGAGTCATCCTAAATAAGTGCTGGAAATCAAGAAGGAGTTTTACAGCCCAGAAAGAGCCTCTCGGGTGAAATGTTGAAGCCAAGTGCATTTTCTAGTCTCAGTATACTTCTGATATAATCCCTTTTGTTGCATTAGCAGCCCCTGAATATGGCAGTGTTTCTTCCATGTTTCCATAAGCTGCTTATAGGCAACTCTTTCCCAAACTGCTATGTATGCATGCATGCATGCACCTGGATTCTTATCTAGGCTGAGCTATGAAATCTGGAATAACTGTTTTGATGAAATCAGTGGATTTACTCCAAGTTTACATTCGTGTAGTTGAGATTAAATCAGATTTTAAAAACCCCAAACAACTAGTTCACAAGATGTGACACCCACCATTACCATTTTACCAAATGGCAAATTTTACCAAAATTACCATTTTACCGAATTACCAAAAAGTGTGAGGAAAGCATCTTCTCTGCATAGTTTCTTCCACCCTTGTAAAATTCCTCCTTACAGCCCTACCTGGGTGAGTTAGAAAAGGCTGGAACTGCAATTGCTGGTGTCCATCTAGGCTGTTTCTCTCAGAACTTCAGCTCTCAGCCTGCTCTGACTGTGCACTGTGCAAAGTCACAACTTGGAAAATGCAGTAGAAAGCATGACTAGAACATGTCTTGCTCTTCAGGAGTTTTCCACAGCAGTAGGTCTCCAAGCAATTTCGGAAGGAGGTAAAATGGTTTCTGATGCAGGCAGTTTGCTATAGCAGAGCATCCTGATAATCCTAAGCACATGTGGCACATGCGGCTTTGATTAGATGCCATCACCACAAGAGCCAAATGCAGTGAAACCATTCCTGATTTTTACTAAAAAGGGAGAAACCTGATCCATAGAGAGCAGAGCTGTGTGCAAGCATCATCAGTAACAGCCTTACCTTGGGAAAGGAGCAGTAATGGTCAAAGGAAAAGTTGAATTTGCAATCTAATTACCTAAGATATGTTTGGATGTCTTGAGTATATGCTGTTTTGCCTCTAGCTCTAATAGGACAGTACATTTAGAGCACCATGGGAAATAAGGTCTGTATGCCACCACATTCCCATCTGTTTGTGCCTCCTATCACTTTGCTTCCTTGCAGGTGGAGCAGTATTAACAAACCACAGAAATTATAGACAAAAATGTGTCATTTCCCAGCTCCCTGTGTGCAATCTGCCAGAATCACATGGCAGTAGGACAGGGAGTTTCCCTGCTGGGCTGCCTGGCCCCCGGCCCTCGCTGCTATTCAGGGCATGCCTAAGGTACCACTTTAATACTGCAGGAGTCTGAAACTGAGGAATCATGAACCCGTTGGCTTCTTGGTCTGTTTGCCCAGCTTTTCTGCTGCATCCTGGAATTTCTGAAGTTACAGGCTCTCCTGTAATTCTTGTTCATTATGAGCCCACATGAAATCTACTACCATGTTAGCTTGGAGGGCTGTTTCTCAGGACTCCAGGGACCAAGATGGCATGGACCTTTCACTGCTGTAGTAGGCTGCTGCTTATCCTACAAGAACAACAAAAACCAACCAACCAACAACAAAAAAAGAGCAAAAAAGCTCAGCAGTTTTACAATAATCTAGTGGAAAATGGAATTAGAAAAGTGGTTTGGGGATTTTGCTTGTTTCCCATTGTTTTGGTTTTGCTACAAAGTATTTCTGGAAAGTGTTTGTATGGCAATTCTGAGAGAAAGGCCCTTCAGGAGAAATGGTTACCTCTCTAGGAAATGCTAGAGTTAACTAAGAAACCAAATAATCCCCAACCCCCAAACCCTGCAGCCTCAATACATATGCAGTTAGCTACTGAGATGTCTGGAATGTAGTACTTAAGAGTTAAGTTTTTCAAGTGGCAAACAAGTCTTTGATGAAAGGTCCTTTTGAGACATTTTCTTTTTTTTTCTTTTCCCTGTGTGCGAGTAAAACCTGATTTCCTGGTGAGTCAGTGGTAAGGTTTGATATCAAGTCAAATTCTCCATCACTGAGAAGAAAAGCAAGTCTATTTGAGATGTGTACTCTGTGTTTGTAGGCAGTGGCAGGGTCACAGCAGAATTAACCACATAGGAAGCATTACCTGGCAAGTTACCTTCATCATCCAAGTGCAGCCTCACCTGTACAGGCTTTTTCCATCAGGGTACCACTGTTTGGGCTGCTGCTGACTTGATAAAAGCCAGAGCAGCTTCAAAGGGCTCCTCTGAAGCCTGGTGAGGTTGGGATCAAGGGAAGGGAGATGAACTGTGATGAGGTGTGGGGCTCTCCAGGTTCAGTGGCTGTCAGGGCGGGTTGGTTCTGCAGCAGCTCCATCTTTGCAAGTTTGCTGCTTCACTGGTTCAAAATGTCATGGTCTTTGTGATAAAGCTGATTTCTGTAGTGGGACTGTTGGGTCTAGTGTGAAACAAGTAAGGTTTGACAGATTATGTGGTTTTGGAACTAGGAAACAGTAGTAATATAATTACATTTTTTTGACAAATGCTTTAATACATAGGTGCAGACTATTGACGTTGAGAGCAGATCACGGGATCTGGAGGAGGTGTAATGTGATGCTGACTGTGTCTCAGACTGAGTCCTGCTTCTAAGGCAGAAATTCCAACAGCTGGGATGGGATTTGACATAAATACCAAGACACTGATGTGTGCATTTTTTGTTTTCTGCACGCATTTGTGATTCTCTAGAAAGGATCTGTTCTTGAATGTGTGAAGGTATAGGGAAATTACTTTGAAAATGTCCTTGTGCTAAAGTAATTAAATGATATTTATTTCAGATGATTAATTCCAAGGAAAGGATAGAATTGAGGAAAGGCAAAATAACACAGTGTAAACCATCTGCAGGCTTTTGAGGCATTTCTTGTTGCAAAGGGAGGGATT
The DNA here is from genome assembly GCA_009812075.1 of Sialia sialis. Classification (NCBI taxonomy): domain Eukaryota; kingdom Metazoa; phylum Chordata; class Aves; order Passeriformes; family Turdidae; genus Sialia; species Sialia sialis. Next base: position 9,811,380 of record VRYO01000369.1, read on the forward strand.
ATTACTGAGAATAGCTTTTCAGAGGTTTTAAAAAAGGGTTCAATAACTGTAAAGGCTGGATTGTTGGTACCAGCATCTCTATATTTCTAAAGGTCTGTTTGCAGATAATGTAGGTGCAATAAATATATATGTGCAAAAGAGATAATGAAAAACAGCTCGAGTACAAGAAATGTGTTACAGCGAAGTGCAAGCATAATTGCATGACATAAATATATAGGTAAGCACTTCTGAAAAAAGGGAAAACTCAAAACCAGCAATGAAAATAGTTCTGAATGACCAGCAGATCTGATGTTGTCTCTGGATGTGCCCCATCTGTCTATACTTCTCTCAGTGTTCTGTAAGTGTTCTGTATTGTGCCAGGGACAATGCAGTGGTGCTAATCAGTACCTACAACAAAGGCAGTTTTTTTCATCAGTGAAAGGAAGAATTCTTGTCCTTCTCCATCCTTGGGAAGCCTAAGCAATCTGTCCAGCTCTCCAAGAGGGTGGAGAAACCATGCCAAGAGGCACACACGGAGCTCATCAAATATGGAACATTTTCTTTTTTTTGGTTTCAACACTGAATTTCACTATATTGCATGCTTGCCTGCCTGCAAGGTCACATTTTGTTCTTAGTTTTTCATACCTTGTAGCATTCTCACTGGGAGGTTGCTTGAACATCTCTGCACAGACCAGGAAAGCCTGTAAATCTCTGGCCAGAGTGTGGGCAGGTGCAATGATCTCTCTACCTCCAGCCTTCCTGCTTTTAAGTGTAGGTTCAGCGGGGTTCAAGGTGTGCCAGCGTTTGGGTAGGGTTATGCTTTCGTCCCTGTTTATTGATCATCCACAAGTGTTATTCAAGAGCCTTCTGCTCCCTTGTTTCATCAGGGAGAGCTGCTTGGACTAAGATAGGTTTTAAGTCTACATCAGGTGCTAAGTAACCTGCAGAGTTCTAGATAAGCTAATGAAATTTTAGAGCAATAGAAATTTAAATTCCTTGTAAAAAATCACAAGTAGAATTAGTGATTATGAAGTACAGCAACCAAAAGCACTGAATTTCCAACTCAGAGGAACTAACATAACCCTTGAATTAAGGTAAGTAATTACTGAATTGATACACTTTTGTTCAGGAATAAGATTTCTATCCAAATTTGGCTTGTGAAAATGCCAGTTATTCATGGAGAGCCATGGAAGTGCTGGGGGCTCGGGGCTGGAGATGGCTGTGTGTCAGTTCATGGAAGGGTAGCAAAGAAGATCTGCCAGCACATTTCAGCTCTTCTGGGCTGTGCACTAGAAGGGACAGGCTGGCCTTGATGTAGAAGTGCAAGACCCAGACAGGCACTTCTGCCTTTTGGTGGTCTCTGTCACCTGCCCTGGTGGCAGCATTGACTACAGCACTCGATCTCCTGCCTCAGCTTCACAATTTGTAAACTGGAATTAATAGCAGCCACCACTGGGATTGTTTAGAGACTTCCCCCTGTTTAAATGCCTGTCATTTCCACACTGCTCCAGTAGTGCTCAGTATTACTGTTATTATATGGTGTTTTCTTAGCTTGCTGTTCAGAAAAGCAGCTGCCTTCTGTGGCTGGTGTAAGCTACCATTATGCTGGGTGGTATTATGTATGTGACTGTACTTTTGGCATCCGGGTCTATCATTTAGATTAATTTGGAAATTGTGTAGTGACTTGAGAAAAACTGCTGTTGAATTGAAGTTTGTTAGCCCAGAAAATAACATTAGTCCAAAACCCCCTATAATTGTAGAATAAATGCAATACTGGATGGTCTTGCATGTAAAACAGACACTTGAAATACAACTTTTGGTACATTTTGCCTTTCCTTTTTTTTCTCTTTTCCCAGTATGGGGTACTGCATCCTTTTTGTCCACGGTCTAAAAAAGCTGTCTACATGGCTAAATAAATGGAGAATTACTGTTCCAGCCCTCTTTGCTTTGCTGCTGCTGCTTTTCTCTTGGAAGACTGTGAAACAGAATGAAATCTGGCTATCACGAGAATCGCTTTTCAGGTAGGAGTGGCCACAGGAGAATACTTGCATTTTTATATTGCTTAAAGTAGGTTTATTACATGGAATAGTTTTCTTTAGGAAAAGTTGTGCTATTGTTGCATTGATCTAATTAACATTTTTATTATCATAAAACAACACTTACTTTCTCTTGTCTGGTAGCTGTGCAAAAACTGGTGTCAGTAGTTTATATGCTGATGGACAAACTTTGGTTCTGACAATCACATTTTTAAGACATACTGTTTTTAAATAACTTTGATTCTGTAGATTTAATGATAGTGTAACACTTTCGTTTCTAAAGACATAGCAAAAGTTTTTTGCAACACTCCAGAATGCCATAGTAACGCTACTGAATATATTGAAATTTCTTTAGCAAGGTTCTAAAGACAAGAATAAAATGCCACAAAGTGCCAAACTTAATGTACCATATTTCATTTTATTTGATTACTCTTTGCCAAACAGCTCTGTTAACAGCCTCATTTATGTATTTTCTTGCATTGAAACAGACTGTTTCATTTATGTTTTGCTAGAAAATGTATCATGTTTTTGCCTCCAGCTGCTTTCAGCAGTTGTCTAATTGTGAAGTAATTGCAGAAACTCAGGTGATCTGCACATAGGTTGAGCTTTATTTCCTAACTTATTGGCCAGAGCATATTTTAATTTATGCGGTACTAAAAGTATGAAAAAGTTTTCATGTGTACCCTTTGGTCTTCAGGAAATACTGAAGTGGTTTGAACTCTCTTAGTGGGGCTGTTTTTAAAAAAGTCTGGAACTGGGGTTTCTTCCCTCTGCATGATTCACAGAATATTCTGAGTTGGAAGGGGCCTACAAGGATCATCAAGTCCAGCTCTTAAGTGAGTGGCCCATACAGGGATGGGATCAAACCCACAACCTTGGCACTATTAACACCACACTCTGACCCAGTGAGCCAATCTCATTTCCCTGCTTGTCTCCCTCACTGCTGTTCAAGCAACAGCAGCCCTGGTGACTGCCACGAACTCACACAGCAATCCACGTGGGACACACCTTCAGTCCAAACCTGGTCACTTGGAGGAAAGTAGGAGGTTTTCCAAGCTGGAAATTCAGACCACTCTGTTACTGAAGGGGAGGTGAGAATTTGACATTCCATTTGCAGACTTGCAGGCATCATATGGTGTGTTGTTGTGTTGTGCATAGCTGTGGTCACCCATGTTTAAGAATGATGAAGTCAAACTGTTGCAGGTGACAGGACATTTCCTTCTACTAAGGAGTGTTCTAGGGATAATGTCAAATGCTATGAGGTCTGTGACAGAAGAGAGGATAAGGTTATGTCTGCGTAGTTGGATACAAATGGAGTTCTGTCCTTCCAGCCTCCATTCAAAGCAGGGTGATTATTTACTGCCAGCTGCAGTTCCGAGGCCGTGCCACTGCTGCAGTGCAGCTCTGAGCTGGAGCTAATACACCTTTACCTCCAGGGAGGGACTTGGGGTAGCACAGGCAATACTCAGGGCCTTAGGCTGAGCTGTTTCCTTCCTCAGCTTGGGAATTTTGGAGACAGTACCAGGAAAGACATCTGCTCCAGGGTTTTGAGGGGATGGCAGAACTCTTAAATTCCTGCTGGGTCACCTCATATTGTGGCCTGCCCCTGAGAGCAATCAGCAGCAGCTGCTGAAAAAAGCACTATAAGAACAGGGCCAGCAACAATAATGCTTCTCTTCAGTTCTTTCCCAGCTTGCAGTAATCTGCAGTTTAAAGACTTCCTGAGTCAAGAGTTACTTGCTATTTTTGCTTTTAACAGCCACTGATGGACTTTTCTTCCACAATGTCGCTGACTGCTTTTTCAAATCTATTTATAGTTTTGGCTTCTACAGCATCCAGCGCTGGGCTCTGTCATTAAATTACAGAGTGTTCACACTAAGATTTCCCTCTGTGTGCTGTGAGCCTTCTGTCTATCTGATTTGGTATCCCCTAGTTCTGGTGGGCAGAATGAGTTGTGAGTAACCATCAGCTTGTCATTTAGGATAAAGGCACTTTCATGCCTTGAACCCCCATGCCTTTACCTAAGACTGTCTCCTTTTCAAACTGAAGTCAGCTGGTCTTTTACTCCCCTCACATGGAAGCTTTCTGCATTTCTGATTCCCCTGGTCAGTCTTCTCTGGGTACTTCCATATTCCAGTTCATCCTTTTGAGAAAGAGGCCAGAATCACCTTTCAAGAGGTATGTGCAACACAATAACATATGACTGCTTTCTGGCTTTTGTTCTCTTCTCCTACTAACTCCTGATTTTCTGCTTGCCTTTTATGACCTCTCCTAAGCAGTGAGTGATAATTTCTAAGCGCTCTCAATGAGATTCCAACACACCTACTGTGACTGGAAATACCAGGTTTTCAGATATCAGTCTGTGTGCAGATTTATGCAGATTTAGAGTATGTGTGTTCACACTCTCTGATGCTTGTGTCTGTACCAACACTGCATTTCTTGTGCCATCTTTTTTCCCAGTCCTCAATACCGTGAGATCCTTTTGCAACAAAATGTAGTTAATTCTTGCAGTGTGATTCATGTTGGTGTCATCAGCAAACATGTCCCCTCCCTGTTGGCTCCCCTTTCAAGATCCTCTTCTCCAATTGCAAAGACTGTTCACATATTCATGCTCTTTGCTTGCTGTCCTTCAACTAAGTATTGGTTCATGAGAGGATCTTCCCCTCTTACTCCATGGTGCCTTGAAGAAATTGCAGAATTTAATATATTATAATCTAATACATTATAACTTAATATTTTATAAAATCCCTTACTAAGAACTGAAAAATCCTTAGTGAGGAATTTTATTAAAAAAACCTTTGGGCATTTAAGTGCTCAACTGGTGTATGTGATTTTGATTGACTAGGCTATATTTGGATATTTATAAAGGCTTTCCATAGTTTCAATAACATGTACGTACCTATTGAGTCTATAAAACATCATCAGAGCTTCCCAAATAGCTTCTTTCTGCAATATGCAAGGCTAATTCTTTCTTGGACTGTAGTTATCCAGAAATATGCTAGAATTAGGATTTATTATAGTTTTCCCCAAATCACCTGAAGTGAAAATCAGACTTTCTGGTCTGTTTCCCCCTCGAGATCCCTTCCCTGGTGCCAAATGAAGTCATGTTCATCAACTTTCATTCCCCTAGTGCCAGTCTCATTTAAATTATAGGCTACCTACCGCAGCTAATAGCTGCATGTTTGATTTTCTTTGGGTCCATTCTGCCAGGCCAGTGGAGTCATAACTGTTCTGGGTGTTGATTTGCTATAAAGCCTCTTTTACTGCCACTTCAGTTAGAGACAGTGCTTCTGTCTTGCCCTCTGAGGAGAGGCTCCTGTGTGGCAACTCCTTCAGTTTCCCTGTAGTGAGCACTGGTGCACAGAATCCATTTAGCTTTTCTGCTGTGGTCTTTTCTTCTTCAAGCACTACTTTTAGACCTCCATCATCTATTTGCCTTAGGGGATCTTTGACAGGTTTCCTCTATCTGATGTATTCCATTATTAGCTTTGATAGCTTTAGCAAGTTTTTCTTTAAATCTCTTTTGGTCGACCTAATTATGGTTTAAGTGGCTGATGTTTATGCTCTTTTCCTTTTTCCTTCTGTAGCTGTTCCTTTTTAAAGAACATAGCTGTCTTTGCTGTGCTGTTTACCCTTATTGGCCTTTTTGTTGTCCTTTTAAGATCGTCTTTGATAGGTGTTACACATCTCTCACAAGTCTGTAATGTAGTAGGACCCTCCTTGTTGATGGGAAGGAAATGCAAAAGAAGAATAGTATAGCAAGAGGATAATGTCATCCCAAGCATGAGAGATCTCCTCTTTGGTGCAGAAGGAGGAGGCTGATGAGGAGAGGTGGGAGAAGTGGATGGAGGTATGTGAGACGACAGTAAATGTTAATGGACAGAACAGGAGGAGGATACAGAGCACATCTACAGATGTGGGAAAAAAGACATAAATCAACCTACTTGGTATTCTCTGTGTGTGTTAATTTTCTTAAAAGAACTATGTGCTGGGAGAATCTTAACTCACAATCCTAGTTCCTCATTCTTCTTCCTTCAGTTGCTGCTTTCATTAATTACCACTTCTTCCCTCCTCTTATGTTTTTTTTTCTTTCACCTCTGCTTTATGTTCCTCTGTTTGCTTGTTTCTGCAGGATTGATGTGTCTTGATTCCCTTGGCTGAGGCCTGTTCTGTTACATCAGCTTTTGCTGTCCTGGTCCAGGAGATGTTTGTATTCTCATTGTATTCCTAGTCTTGTGCTGGTACCCCATTCTGTCCCTTTCTCAAAACTTACCCCATTTTGATATTGTGTGACACTGTTGTCATCTTCGGGCCACTGTGGCCATTCAGTCTTCAGCCCAGGGACCAAGTTTTCTGGTTGCAGAAATCCTACCAGGTCCTGGCTGAAAGCAGCAGTGTGGGGGAGGATGCTGCTGTCTGAGGAAATGATGCATCTCCACTTAGATGCACAAGCATGTGTGCAAGGACTAAATGAGAAGCAAATAAACCACAAGTATAAGACATGGCCAAATATATCGAGAGATATTTGAGGCATATTATTCCAAGACATCTCTAGAAGCAGTTTGTCTTACTGTGTTGGCAGGTGATCAGGGAAGACTTATTTGTTAATTATTTAAGGAACTACCCTCTAGAGTGAACGCACGGGCCAGAAGGTCAGACTCAACCTGTGGTCAGCGTTAATGTCCGAAGCTAGGGAGAAGGAGGGGAGAGCTGTGGGCTGATCTCTGCATCCGCTGTACGGACCTTTCCAAGGCTTGCCAAGCTGCCATGTTTCCTGTTGCTCCTGGAAAGCATTTGCACACACTGCACATGTTTGTGACAATGCCTGGAAACCGAGTTGTAACCACCAAAGGAGCTGTACAAAAATGATGCTTTCTTGGTCAGCAGCTCTCCTTCCCAAGCCAGGTCTGCTAACTTCAGGAATTTGCAAAAACTGCTCCAACCTCAAAAGTGGCATTTACTGCTGTGTTATTTTGTTAATTCTGAAAGCTAGTTCAGCTGAGGAGAGCAAGTCCCATTGCATTTTTGGCATCTTCTATAGGACAGTTCAATATGGCCCAACACAGTTATCTGTGAAATCAGTACAAGGGTAGGAGGCCAAGGAAGGTGGTTGTTTGTGTCATCCAAAGAATAATTTGCTGTACAGAAGCTTTGTTGATGATAATGATTCCCAAAGCAGAGGAGACGCCATCGCTTTCCCAGGGTTCCTGCTGAGGCAGGAGTGGTCTCAAATTCTTCTAAACTGAGCACTTTTCATATGAATATCAGAGAAAATCAATGAAGCCTCAGCCCTGCACCCAGTCACCTTGTAGAGCAGAACATGCACTCAGGAAAACAAGACGGGATCAGAGGGCTTTTTTCCCAACTGAAGTGGAATTTGGTTGATGCTGGTGTTTGAGGTTGGAAAATACCAGTGGTATTTAATTTTTCTGATTTATGGTTAATAAGCTTTCTGTTTTTCTCTGGGGAGGAAGTGTTGCGTAAAAATGTTTGCCTATTGTTTATTTTCCATTTATGTCGCTTACTGCTGTCGTAGAAATCAGAAGGAAAGGAAATCCTCTGGAGAAGTGACGTCCAATGTCAGTGGGCTCATTTCTGGCTGGAGCCAGATCCATGCCATAGATTTTCAGAAGTGCATGTGTGTGACAGGCTGGGGAACAGGGAAATAGGAGAGTTCAGAAAAGCGCATTGGGAAATTATATTTAAATTGTGATAAACTGGGAGCTTGTGGGAAGCAGAAATGGAAAAACATTGTGTTCTGCTTTGTTATTTATACTCCACCCTTTCCTTCTTGGCTTTCACTGTGGACATCATTGTTTCCTCTGTCAATGAGCAAACAGTGTTCTCGGCTGGTCAGGAATCAGTTCACAGGAGTGTTTGCCTAAACTCTCCCGAAAATTCCCCTCTGCATCCAATGTCATGTTTGCTTTCTCCCCCAGCACAGAGGCTCCAAGCAGCCTCAGTCATTGCTATGTGCATTTGCAAAATGAAACATTCCCCCTCCCCACCCATGCAAGGAGAATAAATAGGTCAGTGTGAGCAGTGTGATGCAGAAGAGAGCATCTTAAGAACCGAAACCCGTTTCTGCCTTTCCTTTGTCACCCCTGCCACCAGCAGAAGCACACAGATACAAGGAGCTTTATTACTGTTGTTTTAATAAATGGGACCAGTGGAATTAATGATAAATTCTACTTAAAGGAAAACAGTCCAGAATTAAAATATTTAAACATATTCATCTCACTGTTAAAACTGTATCTCATTAGAATTGAAGTGCTCGTGCATATGTAATGTTCTCCTAACTGTTAGCTCAGGCTGCTCTGTTTCAGCAGAGGCTGTAGCAGAGCAGCTCCTTGCACGTAGCTCTGAGAGAGCAGCAGTTTCGAGTGCCATGTCTCTGCCTGTAACACTGATGCTGATGTAATGAAACCCTCTCTGTATAAGAATTAATATTCCTGTAATGCTCAGAGGTTGTAAGTGTGTAGTTAATAGCTCCCAAGGCCAATGGAAATTAACACAGCCATAGCAGTCACACATTACTTGCTGCTGGTGCAGTATATCTTTGTGAAAACTAATATAGAAAATCATTCTCTTAAGAATAGCATCAATTAACTGATTTAATTCAGCGATTAGTCACAAAATGTCTTATTCCTGTAGTGCTTCCAGTAAGTAATTTGGAAATACCTGATGATTTAGGAGGCCAAATGCAAGGTATACTTTTAATTTTGGTAGGCAAACCATGACTGTGTTGAGCTGAGCTCTGCAAGGCTGTTGTGGGTGAAGCTGTGGAATCTCTTACAAGTAGGTGTTAGTGATACTGGATACCACTGCAGATAACCAAAAGGATATAATATTTGCCACTGCAATTCCTGCTGTTCTGCAGTGAAATCCCCCTAAAAGGGTTTTTGCAGCTCTGGATGCATTCTTCCCATGCAAAAGGGTGTGCACCCCACAGAAGGGGCTGCCTGTGACCGCATCTCATTATGATTAACTTCCATGCTAACCAAAGTTAAACAGGAGAGACAGACAAGGCAGCAAGACTTGCTTTTCCTACCTGAAGTAGCAGAGTCAGAGTTGCTGGGAGTAGAAAAATAGCAGCTGGCAGGAATCTGCTTGTGAGCAAGAAACAGCACTTTGTCTGCTTTTACATGAACAGATTCATCCATCCTTATTTCCTGTTACCTCGGAGAGCCCCTATTTATGTGCTGGAAAGGATTTCCCCATTAAATGGAGTACTGACTTCTCTGGATTCTTGCAGGGGAAATGTTTCCATGGTGTACGTGCTCCTGCGATTTCTTTCTCTGTTTAACCTTGAAACAGCATTTCCTCTGGCTTAGCAAGGTGTACCTTGCTTTCTGTGCTCTCAATTAAGCAAATAAGCATATGCTTGCTTTTGTCTTTGTGCCCTCATTATTAATTCCAAATGTGGAGTTCAGTCTACACATGGCAAGGGAGACAAAGGGGAGGGATGAGGTGGCTGTGCAGCCAGATATCCTCAGTCATATATTATTATGCCTGAGTGTTACTTTGGCACGTAAGGGTGAGAGTCCCATTAGCCCTCACCTCCTGGCCATTCTCTGCGCAGCCTTAAGCAGTGCACATGTGCTGATACTTGGAGTATGCCATGCATTCCATCTAGTGGCTGATGCACATGGAAAAATACCCTCTTTCTGGTATCTGCAGTGCCAGGTTTAAATCAAGATTTTCATAAGATGCTTCATGACACTCAGGTTTAAGCAGGGACCCTATTTTTAGAAAGTACGCTGTGCTTTCCCTCTAAATGTTAACCATTTAGGTTTTGTTCTTTCAAATTAGTAATTCAGATTTTAAAATACAGCAGCATCTGGCCACAGGGAGTGTTGCAGTGTTGATGCTGGAAGTGCCTGCGGTGACAGGGACCAGGATGAGTTGAATTGCTGCCACACATTCATGTCTGCCTGGGGCACTTGGCACATGGGACAAGCCCAGAGTTCTAACATGAGCTGTGTTGGCACAAACGCTCAGGAGGTGATGAGGTGCTCAGAATTAGGAGCAAGCTTTTCAGGAGAAGGCAGGGACTATAAGAAGAAGGTGGACCTGGGGAAGGTGATGTAACCTGGCTGCTGACAGTGTCCTGCTTCTGTTCCTCTTCACAGCTCAGGAGTGAAGACCCTGCCCCACAACGCCAAGGTGCACTACAACTATGCCAATTTTCTGAAAGACCAGGGCCGTAACATTGAAGCGATCTACCACTACAAAACTGCTCTCAAGTAAGTCCCTCAGGAGCCTGGTGGGGCTCCTGCTGTTAACCCATCTCTTTCCTGACAGGCATGGGGCAAGTTGGCTGCTCCTCATCCCCAGCTCCTTGGGAGCAGCTTGGCTTTGGGAGCCTGGGAAAGTTCTCTGGCTCAGTGTTTGTGTGTTACGGAATGAGGTAGCCTGGCTTCCCTCCAGCTCCACGTGTGTGTTTGTGCACTTCAGTATATGAGATAGAAATGTTACCATAGCTACACGTTGAGCGATGAGGTGTCATTTACGCAGCTGAATGTATGCTGGTAAGCAGGAGGTAGTTGTCCTAAATGCATTTTCAAGTTCCTGGGCCATTTATCTTTGTAAATTGTTAATGGTGCATGCCTGGAAAATGTCAGCGCAGTAGCCATCTGAAATGCAGTAACAATAATGGTACTTACTACTTGCACTGAGGCTTCCGTCCACAGAGCTTTGCATGAACACTAAACTAATTGATCCTGAAAATGCTCCTGTGCAGTAACAGGGCAAATATCATTGCTGAGGTTCTGTAAAGGGGGAAGCTGAAGCAGCAGGATGAATTGCCTTGCTTGTAGATGAATGGTAAATCAGGATCCAGGGCTGGGCTCTAATAGATACTATGGTATCTGTGAAGGACCCTTCTTTCACACACAAATGGGGTCACACCCTGTAAGCATCTTCCCCTCCACTTGCTGCTCCTGCCAGTGCTGTTCATGCAGCTTAGCTGCTCCCCAGGCAGTGCTCAGTTCACCAAGCAGGTCACCCCAGTTCCCCAAACCTCCTTCCTCTGGTCCTTGGGTCTTGGGGGAAAGGACAAGCCTCTCTGGGGAATGAATGCAAGGAAAAAGACTAGGGGGGATGGTGTGGTGCCAAGGGAAAGCAAGCATGGGGTGCACAGATAGTGTTTTCGGGAACAGACGCATGTTTGGGAAGGACAGACAAGGTGAAGAGTGGCCCTGGTGGACAGCAAGGGCAGAGCCCAGCTCCATAGGGCATGCCAGGAGGTGGAAGAAATGTTCTTTCCTGACATGTGATGTGACAGAAAACTCCAGAAATTATATGTATGTTTTGTCTTTTGGCCAGCTGACAGGGTTATGATAAAATCTCTCCAAAGGCTTCTAACCCACCCAGGCTGACCTGTGAGGACAAGAGTTCATTGTCACTGAGAAAGAACTGATCTTGGGTGAAGGTGATTTTTAGCTTTTTTGAGCAACATCCTGTTCTGTTTTACTGTGCTGGGCATTTAGGAAGTCATTTAGAAAAACCTATTTTTTTAAAGTTTGCAGCAATGGAAAATCCAGCACAACCATCAGTAAACTGTACTGAAGGTTAACTACATTGGCTGTTGAAAATGTCCTCCCTTATTTTTAGACTGATTTGTTTAACACCAGCTTCCAGTCATTGAATTTGTTTACATCTTTCAATGCCACACTGAAGATCCCGTTACCAAACGTCTGTTTTCCATAGAGTGATTGACTCCTCCGTTAACCTGCTGCTTGATAGGTGCTGGGTTTTTCAGCATCACAGGGTTTTGCAGTCCTCTAGTTTTTCCTGTATCTAGTCTCTGAACCTTTCCCAATTTACCAGAAAAGCCCATTGCAAGTTAGAAAGAAGAGGGACTGACAGAAATTATCCAAGACCTGCAGTGGAGCGCACAGAGTAATGTAACTGCTCCTACCAACATTGCCTCTGCTTTTGGGAATGGGATTTGCAGAGAAAAGATCTTCTCTAACTCAGCAGCACCCATTTATTGTAATTATAATGCTGTTTTCTGCTCTGCAGTGTTTCAGTTATGAAGGAGTCTGTTTTGAGAACTGATTGTAAACATTTTCTCAACTATATTGCATAGCCCAGTTTATGCTGATGGCGTTGTTTATGGAGCATCTGAAGCCTTGTTGGGTCTTGGAGCCCCACAGAACCAACCGTGCTCTTCTCTAGGTGCTTGATGTCTCATGGCACTGGTGCTAGTGCTCAATTTGCTTCAATAATTTCAGCATTACCTGGCAGTTTGGGAAAGTGAAACTCCCATTGCACATTCTCTTTTTGGCCCAAAAGCACAGGCCAGGAGTTGGAAGTCTCCATCACTGGGAAGCTGCACCACTTGTTCTTGGCACATTGTATCTCTGCACTTACATTTTCCTTATATTTACTCTTTCTTCCCACTTCTGTCACAGGGAAATTATTTGGGGTCTGTGTAATAGGCAACAGAACAGTGTAAGTAAGAAGTGCACTATGTTCTTCTGTTGAGAATTACATTCTGTCATGTCTGTGTTTTCCTTTTCTACAGTGCCTGGGGTTGTGTGTGGGCTCTGCAGCCTTTGCTGGGTGCCCACATTTGATGGCTGTGTTGAAGCAGTGGAGAAGCTGCTGTGTGTGGGACAGGCAGCCTCAGGTGGATACAGTGGCAGACCATACACAGGTATCACAGACACCAGCTCCTCACAGACTGACTGCTATGATTGTGGACCAATCTCCACAATTAGAGAGAAGGAAATAGCAGCTGTAATATCCTCAGCACATTTTGATGATCAGGGTATTTCTGGCCACTGGCTTGACCTGGAAAGGTGAATTACCACTCTGTAAATTTCCATATCAGGGAGTAGGCAGACAGGCAGCTGAGGTATTCACACAACAAGCTTTCATGATTTCCCACAGGTACCCCTCACTGAGTGCCTACTCTCCCAGTGGGTATGGGTGGACTCATCCTTCCCAGATTACAGAAAACCCAAACTACTCAGGAGGATTCACAATCCAATTGCAGCACAGCTAAGAGTACAGAAGATAAAAATATTATTTCTGCCTAGTGCTCAGTGAGCAGATCAATAGGGAATTAATAAGGAAATGGAGTCGATAAGGACACGGCTTGCTGCCTGGCAGCTCCTGGGAGATAGGAAGGGAGAGCTGCAGTGCCTCAGTGGGTGATGGCTCATCCACTATTCCAGCTTTGTGCCAAATGACGATGCAGGTCTGCTTGATCTCTGGTGAATGAGTTTAATTGTTTAGTAAATAAAAGTGATCTTGTCTGCACGCTGCTGCTTGAACTGTGAGCAATTGCCATTCCACCAACCCCACCAAGTACTTCCATGTACTCCTGCTCTGCCAGAAGTGCTGGTTGCCAGGTGTCTGCTCAGCAAAGCAGCATGTTGCTCCTGTGGAGTAGTAACTGTGGGAAAAGATATTGAGTGCACACAAGTTGCCTAGTGAAATACTAGCAATTGATACTAAATCCTGGGAAAGTTGATCCCCAATGCTTTAACTGCTCCCTTTCCTGCTTTCAAAGATAGGTGGGATTATCTGTTGGCAAATGTTGGTGTATTCCTCTTAGCTTTGGGGCAGAAAAGTGGTGGAGAAGAATAATGTGTTTTCTCTGACAGTAGAACCTCAGGGCAGGTTTCCAAGGTAAACTTGGCAATCAGTCCCAACAACCACCTGTTGGTGCCCTTGGAGGTGGCGCATCAGAAAACTCATTCTTCACCCCAGCCCAGAGACCAGTGACACAACATCCTGACCTAGCTGGGCTTGGGTAATTAGTGCAATCTAATTATGTTCTCCAAGAGTGGGGGAAATGAAAACTGAAATGAAATGCAAAAATGGAGAACAACATTTGAATTGGAGATGGGAAGAATGAAAAGAACAAAAATTCTGTGTGTGTGTAGGAAAAGCTCTTCCTATATGTATTTCCTAAAAGGGGGATGGAAATGGAGCTCTTCAGAGCTGCTAGATGAGTTACCCATAAAACAGCACCAACAAACAGCTGGTGTTCAGCAATTGTAGAGTTATAAACCTTTCAGCTTACCTACAGTAGAACAAGAAAAACACACTGCTGGATTAGGCTGCCTCACTGGTTTGCCTGACATATGGTAGTGATGCCAGCAGATACTTGAGTTTTATTTCCTTCAGAAAGTAATGGCTGGAAAAAGTCCACCAGAGATGTGAGTTGACCACTGCTATTCTGAAAGCTGGACTTAACATTCTTTCTGCTGCTTCTACTGCGGATTTGTGGCTATTGTTAGGAATTCTGGAGAACCTCTGCTCATGGAGATCAAAGAGTGCTGATCTTATCTGAAATTTATCTCACTACTTGTCTCCCATTTGTGAGTGAGAATATGAGGTTGTGCAACCTCACTCAAATATGAAGAACAACTCTGATGTGCTAATGAAGATGTTTTTGCTGTTGTTGATTGTTCCCAAGCTTTTGTCCTGCTTCTCCCCAGCCTTCTGTGCTTGATGTTACTGCTGAGACTGTTAGATATTGTCCTTCAGCAATGCACATGGGCTGACATGCAGAGAGAGAAAAACAGCAGAGCCTTAAAACCCAATTGGTGAACATTCATTATCAATTAAATCAATCTCCTTTTAACAATGGAGGGGAGAAAAATAATTCACCTTACCTCCTACATTTGCACTCATTCAACATTTTAATTCCCAAAGCAGTTCTTACCATCCTTCCCTGTGTTGTTGCCAGGGCAGTGCTTCCCATGGAGAGCAGATCAATATGAGTATCAGCGAGTGAGGCTGAAGGAGGTTGCTGAGTTCCTTGCTGGAGTTGGGTGGATAAACATGCTAATAATAGTTCTGTGCTATCCAAGCTACATTTCTGTGTCTAGAAAAAGGTCATCATCTAACAATTCATGTTTGCCTTCAGGATGTTAAAACATACCTGGCAGTACAGAGGCTTGCAGGAGGTGTCTACCTTGTCTAGTGTGATATTGTGGATTTATTGACATAAATGCACTGGTGTGTGTACCTGAGAGTGTACATACACAGCGTTACCTCCATGTGTATACATCTCTATTTGCAGGTTCCTAGCCACAAGCTTCCCTTAGGCTTCCCCTGCTAAATGCTAGTGACCAAACAGAGGGGGAAGGGGACCAGCCTGCCATGCAGAAACCTTCATTCCTCCTTGTGGCACCTTCTGGAGGAGGGCCTCTGGATAGCAAGTAGGAACTCTTGGGCTGGTTTTCTTTGCAGTTTGGGGAGCTGTTGTGCTGTTCAGCCTTGAGAGAGGAGAGAGTGGGCCACGAGGCAGAGAAACCAGTATGGAAACACTTGGTGCTGCAACTTGTGTGGTCTGGCTCTTGCAGAACTTGCAAGTAATACATCTTAGGGCATTGCTTACAGCATGGAAATAGGGAATGCTGGTTTGTGGCATCAGTAAGGTTCGTGAAATCATGGTCATGTATCCTTAGTACTCAAACACAGGCTAGATGGAGAAGGGAAAACAGCTTATCTGTATCCCTCCTTTGAGGGAACAAAATTGTTTCATAGCATCACTGGAATGGCTAGAAAAGAAAAAAAGCAAGGCTGTTCTTTCACCTCACTACACTTTATTTCTAAAGTCCTAATGCTGTAAGGGGGACTCAGGTTTCTTCCTAAGCTTTCTCACATACCTTCCTGCTGGGTTTTTATATATCTTAAGTCAACGGTATCTGAGGTTGTTTAAATTCAGTTAAATTGAACTCTCCATGCAGTAAAAAAAATTTGTGTTCTTACAGCCCTTTATGTGTGTGTGTGAATGTATTTGCCTTGAAAATGCCTCTCAGCATGGACTGCAGGTGGCCTTGGATACCATCTGTGATTTATTTCTGAGAAGAATTAAAATACCAGCACCACTTGTTAGCCTGTTTTTACAGTGAGTAAAAAATGTACAGTGCTGCTGTGCTGCGACTGCTGTGGCTGCTTTTGCTCCCAAAACCATGAGTGCCCTTCTGACATTCTGATATTACTTAGGTCAGGCCCTTGGAGCAAGCCTGAAACATCTTCATAGAGATTTCATGTAATGCTCTATGTTAGTGGATGTTATGGGCTGGGGGTGGATCATATCCAAGCAGTTGGGAATATTTTTCTGTGGGGTTCTGATTCAAGATTTGACAGTAGGTTTAAGGAGTATTTAATATGTGGTGGCTGTCCTGAAACTGGATGAAATTGTTGAGTGTTTTAATGGCAATTGATGGCTGAAAGGGCTGCCTTATAATTTGAATGAGAGACTTAATGGCCTTTACAACACGTTGCATGGGACGGTGGCCAAATTACTTCAGCCACTGGAATTTATTTTTGAACCTGTTTTCTATAAAGTGCTAATCTCTGCCTGTTTTGAGGACTGCTCTAGCTCTGCTCAGATTTTATGCTTTTTAGTGACAAAATAGCAATCAATCACTGCGCAGGCTTTTATTTACTTGAAAACAGAGCCGATATAAGTGCAACCATAAGCCCTGATGCAGAGACAGTATGTGGGCATGTAGAGCCATGGAAGCTGGGATGGACAGATGGGTGTGTCAGCCCTGGACGCTGATGGTTACAGGTGGGGTCCCTTCCTACACAGTGGTGTCCTGTTGTGGATGCAGGTCCTTCTATGCTGCCCCTCAAGGACTTTCCAAATAATCATTTTAGGGAAAAGGCCCCATCATCTCTGGGGATGACAACTCCATAGCCTTCCTCAGACACTGCATCAAAGCTCTGCCTTCTTATGTATCGGGGACAGATGAAAAAAAATCTGAGTGATGAGAAATGCTCCCTTAATGAAAACTGTTTTCTCATTGGGACAAGGCGTCTATTTTGATTTTTCCGTGGAGTATGCAGAGAGAAATTTATGGCTATATTTTACACACGTTCAAGTCTGCCTTTCACTTTTGGCTAATGATAACCTCAAATCCAAGGGTTAGTTACTCATTCCACAGCCACTACTTTTTTTTTTTTAGCCTGCTGTCCTTGTGTTTATGATAACTGTACAGTATGGGGCTGTACAGCTTCCCCTGACACCTGGGAGCCTCGAGAGATGACAGGCGTGATTTCACCCCCATCTGCTTTGGTGAGAGTATGTTGAAGGGCTCACGTGATGGTCTCTTGTTTGCTGTTGGATCCCTGAATATTCTCTGGGCCCTATGGAGGTGCCTGCATTGTTCACACTGTCTATAAGTGAGGCATGTTGTGAATTACTAGTCTTTTTTTGGGCTTTTGGAGTGTTGAGGTTTCTGGGATATTCAGCACTTATGTGGATCCTGCATAAATTCTTAATGTGAGAGAATAAGCAGACAGCCCTGTTTGATAACCTCATGTTGCCTCAACACTTCAGAAAACATGTGAGTTTAGCAGGAAAGATTTTATTTATTTATATTTAGATGTGATATTGTTTGACTTAAAATCCTGTTTTTTCTCCTCAACTCTAACTCTCAGGCTTCTATCCCTGCCCAAGTTTGAAATTCTAAGGAAAATTTATAAATTGTAATATTGTTTAGTGTTCTACTGGTTGGTTGTTTGAATGGCATGCTTTTGGATATTGGGTGGGGATATTTCTTCCTTAATGGATATCAAGCTCAAAGAATTCACGAGGCTTTTGTCAATGTACAGATTAAATCTATTCAGCTTCTCTATTATTTCTTTGCCCACGTTTCTGTCCTGGAGAGGTTTCCCTCAATATCAGGGTGCTCTACAATTCAGGCTGTGAGGCTCATCCTACCAAGAGGGTTTGCTGGTGTCAGGGCACCTGTGGGTTCTCTTGCTGCCTGTTGGGCTGAGGGGCAGGGGAAGAAGCCATAAAGCCAGGACCTTACTTCCTTCCCCTGATCCCTGGCTGTGATTCACACTTGCTATTTATACCAAGTTGGCCTCTGGAGAGCCCAGGTGAAATCTAGACCCTGCTGTAGACACTGATGATCAGGCATGACCCTGCAGTGACTTCTTGAGCAGGACCTCCCTCAAGAGCTGAGCTGGCCCATGAGGAGCCACAGCGCTGCTCAGGGATGCAGCAGACTGGGATGAGATCTCTCCGTCTTGTTCCTGGCATTGTGTCAGGACCCCCTGGCAGCTGACTGTGTGGAAATGGATGTGATGTAATACCCAGCTCCAGGCTGTGCTGTGTACAGCCAGGAGTCTCGCTGCTTTGTCACGCTTTCACTGAAGAAGATTATGCCTGAGGCTTTCAAAGGAACCTAAAAGCATTAGATCTCTTACTTGCCTGACTTTCAACAGGATTTCCAGGTGCTTTTTTAATACAAAAAGTACCAGCCTGCCACAAACTTTCTGCCAAACTGAAGGTTGTTAAATACTGATGCAAATACTAGAACTCAAGAGAAAAGCAGCTGCTGCTTGATGTTGCAGGATCACCTCTCCTTCCTTGAAAGAAATTCAAATATTGCGAAGGGAAAACCTTTATAAGAAAGACAAAGAATCTGCCATCCACATCTCCCGGTCACATGGAGCAGCTCTTCAAACAAGGAGCCACACCATCATGAGGTTGTGACCTGAGTTGTTGCCAGTGTAGAATTGTTCCCGGAAGGATGACTGGTCTCAGAATTACATCAAATCATGTTTTAATTCAACCTGACACAGAGCTTTATTGAGAACTTACATAAATACATGAAAATTAGTGTGATGTAATATTAAAATTGGAAAATTGGCTTGAAATAGTATACTGGAGTAAATATAAAATGGGCAGTATTAAAACTTGGCACAGATAGCAATGTTATTCATGTAACATTCTTACTTTCGTTGGCAAAACAATGCCAATAATTACAGTATATATTGGAATGGGCAAAACGTGTCTTAAAAGCAAGTTGCTATGCTGCCAGCAAGTAATTGGGCCTGGGTAATTAAGGCCTGAGTCCATGTGCTTAATGTGGCTGCAGGGAGCCCCATGGATGCTGAGCTTTGTGGTAGGGTTGGACAGGCACCAGGAAAGCTGAGAGTGAGTGTCAGGGAAGTATCCTCCTGTATAGAGGAGGAGTGGTGAGAGGTCTGACCCAGGGCTCTTCAGGCTCTCCTCTCCTCTTGCCACAGAGAGGTAACACTGCCTCTTTTATCAGGGCAGCACAGCGGGGTGACTTCTCACAGCTGCCTCAGTGGTAGCGTGGTCCCTGTGAGTGCTAAGTTATTTCGTCTAAAGATGCGGTAACAAAAATCAGGCACACCAGATCTCTCCAACTAAATCCTTTTTAAAAAATTATTTTTCACTTTTTATTTTAATTTATAGAAGAAATTAATATGCTTGGGCCCCTTTGAATATTATGCAAGATGTTGCAGGCAGGCTTTTTCTTTCTGCTGCGCTGCCATGGCATGACTGTTGGGTTAATGATGACCAGGGTTGTTTACAAGTCTTATAATGGTTATAAGAACTCATGTTGTAAGTCACTGGGAATGTGCTTTCAACAGGCTCATTGTCAACCCTTGGAGAGTGATGAAGGGCTGGGGCATCAGGAAGAGTCACCCTCACGCGACAGACATCTTAGGACTGTTCCAGCTCTGAGAAGTGTCTCTGGGCTGCTTTCAATGACCTCTTTTTACATGCGGTGTCGGGGGGGCGCTGCCCAGACCCCTGAAAGATCACATTATAGCATTTTCCATGCTGTCCATGGTAGTTTTCCTGGCCAATTGCATGTTAGTCTGGCTCCATCCTCTGATGCTTGCTATCCACACAGCAATGGCTGTACAAAAACCACATAATGCTCTTAAGAGCAAGTGGGTAGTTGTCACACTAATGCCTTCCTCCCCATGAATACCCCTGGCACCAGACCAGGGGCTGTTGGAAGGCAGGACTGTGAGCAGAGCTTGCCAGTTGATTAAGTGGTCTCTCTCAATCTGAATTAAAATAATTAAAATTCTTAGTGGATCATAGATTGCAGTCATGACAACAAATTTCCTCCCTTTTTTCTTTGTTATGTAATTGTCTCGTTATTAAGATAGAGATCCAAAAAAAGCCCTTCAAATTGTTTTTTTAAACCCTCATGTTTCAGCTAATAGCAGCATTAAATGAAAAAGCAGAAAAAATGGTCATCAACATTTTGGTTTATGTTTTATACCTGGTATCGTCTTGGAAAACTGGAAATGTCTTGACTGTGCAAGTCAGTAGGGCTTTTGCTAATTGGTATTAGATGGAATTTTGCTAACCTAAAGAAGTGGCTATAATTACTAACAGGAGTTCTTATGCAGGGAAGGCTGCTGAAATTTATTCTGACGATTTCAGATACAGCATTGGAGGAACCATTTGAATTATTCATTCTACAACAAGGAAACATCCCACTTGTCTTCTCTTTAGAAATGAAATCTCCATCTGCTTTAAAATATGCTTTTATGGGCTGCTTTCCCATAATTTGGCTATTTCAAGACTTCTGCTATAATTATCCTTGAATGTAGATTTTTAAAGAAAATTATTCTGATTTCTAAAGGAAAGGATAAACTGATTTCTTACATGAACTGCTACTTGTAGAATAAGTTTAATGAAATTCAGCTTTCTTTCATAAATAATGCAGCACTTGCATTTGATTAGGTGAAGCCTAGAGGAATTTCTACCTAGTCAGATGCATAGCAAGAAGGATATTGCCTGCAGACTTGTTACCGTTATCAGTGGTAGTGGCAAGGAAAATACAGCTAGATAGAAAGCTTTGTTTCTTAAGAGAAGTTTCAAAACAAGCTAGATATGTTTTAACAATTCATCTCTTGCACCTCAGTGTCTTCAGAGTGATGGTTTATAAAATTCACAGAATTCACAGAATTACTAGGTTGGAAGAGACCTTCAAGATCATCAAGTCCAACCCACATCTCAACTAGACCATGGCACCAAGCGCCACATCTGGTCTTTTTTTAAACACATCCGGGGATGGTGACTCTACCACCTCCCTGGGCAGACCATTCCAGTACTTCATCACTCTTTCCATGAAAAACTATTTCCTAATATCCAACCTGTATCTCCCCGGGTGCGGGAATGAAGTCTGCATTCTGAGTATTGTCATTACTATGACATGAAGAGACTCCATATTAATTGGAGACCTCCTTATCTTGGTAATGTGTTTCTAACCCTTCTAAGAAATAAATACATTCTTCATATGAACGAAGAATGGGGAAGAGACCTTTGCATTAGAGAACTTACAATCAAAATAAGTTAAAGCTGAGTATCAGGATTCATTGAGACAAATTCCAGAAATCTTGATAAACAGCACAAATCTCCTGACAACTTCAAAATAGGAGAAGCACGTGTCTCTCTCTCCATTACAACAACACATTAACTACAGCAAAAGCTAACAGGTTTGGTGTATCTGCCAGTCTTGCAAAACCATTTTGAAAGTTCTTGAGTAATTTGTGGTCAAGTTTTATGCTCCTGTGTAAATTCTACCACAAGGTTGTTTTCCTGTGGAAAACAGGGAACTGTTATTAACAGCAGTGGGTATGCCTGAACAAAGGGTAGTTTAAATAGGGCCACTAGTCCTTTTTTCGACATCCATATTAATAAATAAAAAATGATCTGGTCCACATTCTCCAGCCCTGAGGTCAACTGGCATAAGTTGACCTGGAAGTATTCAGTAAATGTTTGTATTCCCTGAGAGACAGTAGCCAAGTCCAAGTTGGCTTTTGGAACCAGGCTCAGGCCTGGACCACTCCTGGGAACTATTTGAGGGTGATGTGAAAGCAGCATAAACTGAAAGAGGGCAGGTTTAGATGGGATATTAGGAAGAAATTCTTTACTGTGAGAATGTTGAGGCACTGGATCACATTGTTCATAGAAGCTGTAGATGCCCCATTCCTGGAAGTTCCAAGGCCGGATTGGATGGCTCTTTGAATAACCTGGTCTAGTAGAAGGTGTTCCTGCCCAGTGGATGGGCACTGGAACAGATGGTCTTTAAAGTCCTTTACATCCCAAAACATTCTGTGATTCGATGGTTCTGTAACTGCATGGATGGTCGTGGGCTCAGACTCTGGCTCTGGTTACTTTATCAGAGGTGATGCTCTCTTAGGCTTGGTTGTTCTGTTGAAATCAGTTGAGTGTCAGCTTGCTCCACCACCATAATAAAGTAATATTCCAAATAAAATTTGGAGAGAATATAAAAGAGCTGAACATTAGAGGCAATGCCCAATGCTGCCACCTTATCTCGTGGTGGTTAGAATTTCTCATAACTTTTGTTCAGACATGTAAAATTGCAGATGTTGTAAGTTCTTCAGCCCAGATGCTAAGCAGGTTTAAGCTGACAATTTGTGTTTGCTGAGGTTCTGGGTTTTCACTTACGTTTCTTGGAAAGGGCAATGAGATGTAATGAATAAATGTAAAACACAAGAAATAGAACACAGGATACCTTGGAGACGTGTTTGCATCCTGTGATTTGCTGTTGAGAGGTTTTAGCACTGAGCTCAGAAGTGTATTTATGGAGCTGCTGGTCAGAACTGTGCAATTTAAAGGTGAAATCCATTCCCTTTTTTAATCTTGAGTTTTCATTCCACTCCAAATTGGGCAAGCAAATCTCCTGTGCCTAAAATGCCATAGGAGCACTAAAGGCCAAGAAGTGAATTAATTTCTGCAAGTTTAAGAGAAAAAACATCAGGTTTAGGGCTGTAAAATGTTAATCTGTTTCTGACTTTCCCAAGAACTGTCTGAAATCCTTTTGCCCGCTCATAACTCAAGTGACTTCATGTCAGATATTAGAGCTGTTATATGTGTGAGTACTGACAGAAGTAGTGCACACTTTTATCATAGCCATCCGGTAAAAAGGGCTCCAAATATAACTCCCAGACCTTTTTCTTGGTCCAAAACAGTGTCAAAATCCCTTGGAGGAAATGGGAAACAAGACTGAGCCTGTGGTCATTTGCCCTAAGATGTTCTTTGCTCAGGATTCTGGCCAAGGTATCACACAGAGCTGTATCTTAAGTGCTGAAGAGCAAGCAAGCTTGGCTCTTTCCATTCTTCCCCTGCTGTTGCTCTGGAATGCATTTCTCCCAGCCTGCTTCACCTGGGGAGACTTTAACTAGATGACAAATGGATTTGAGGGCCAAGGTCAAGACTCCACACTAGACACTCATCATCATCTTTTCGTTTGCTGGTGCTTCTCCAAGCCCAGGAAGCTTCTCACACCCCAAAATGCATCAGGCTCATTGGGAACTTCAGCAATGGAAAGTGGTGCTATTTCTATGTTAACTGCTGTTCCCACCACAAATTTGCTTCTCTTTGCTACTCTGTGACAAGTTCAGTTAGGGGTCTCTTCACAAGACACTTGTGCAGGGAATGCAGGTGGCAGAGGTGAGTGTGGACACTGGGCAGTGCACATGAGGGCTTGCAGCAGAAGTGGTGACCTCTGAGAGATGGGATGCTCATCTGTGTGGGAGGGATGTTGGCACTCTGTAGTCATTGTTTGCTATGAGTGATTACATGGTTACTACATTTATTTTTTGTTATTGTAACAGGCCAGTTTTTAAAAAACACATGGCTGCACTCCTGAACAATTTCTCCTTAAATTTGTGGCTTTGCTAGATGAAAAATGGACTTTGGACTTTTCTCTTACTTAATGGTAGGAAACATCCTGGTTTTGTTAGGTGGTGCATGCCCATTTCTTCCAGAGTTCCCTTGAATGTTTCCAGCTTCACCCCCAAATAAGACCTTGCCAAAATCATTTATGAGCTGTGGAGTGAAAATGTGACTGATACAAATGTTGCAGCAGTGTATAAAATGCTAGATTATTCATGGTACTTAAGCACAGAGAGCCCTAGGGCTGAACCGACATAGTGAAAAACTCCAGGCAAAAGAAAAACCCACCGTGGAAAGTCTTGGATTAAAAACAATTGCAAACTTTAGTCAGGCTATACTATAGAGTCTTAATCCCTTCTACCTTTAAGTGCCCCTTCTGTACCCTGTGCTTTCATAGCCAACTACTTTTAATGTCATTATCCACATCACTTTCCCATGATCAGGGACCTAAGGCAAAGAACTGTCAGAAGACTTGTCCTCAGAGCCTCAGACCTTCTCACACAGCTGGTCTCCAGGGACCTCTGTGGGCATCTGTCAAAAATTTATTTCCTTTTTATCATGACCCTCAGTTTTCTCCTACCTATCACACAAAGGGTCCTGGATACTTATATAAAGCCCGGGATCACTTCCACCTCTGGAGTTTTCTGGTGAAAGACCCAAAAACTAAAATATTAATGTAGGAGCACAACTTTGAGAATTTAAACTGCTGAATGGACCATGATCTGCTGCTTAATTCATGGAGGATTTTAACAGAGGTACATTGGGGCCCAAATAATGTAATTTTGAAACTGAAACAGGCAGTTGTGAAGATTAACAGGTCAGCTAAAAGGAGAACTGAACTGAACCAAATGCTTCAAGAAGCTTAGATAATTCATACTGTTAAGCAGTCTGGTTCCAGATTCTTTTATCATTTTGCTTGGTCCTGAAAGCATTGTTCAACAGCTGATTTCAGATTTCCTTTTGCATTTTATTACCAGTTTTATTGTGAAAAAAATAAATTCAAAATGCCAACAAATAATATTAAATGGTGTTGTGTTGGATTCCGTGTATATTGAAACATATTTCCATTGGAAACATTTTTGACAAGGCAGTTCTTGCTTGTTGCAAAAGCATTTTGAATGTAAACATTCAGGCTGCTTTAGTCACTGTGCCTTTTGCTTGAAGGGTAAGATAGGTTTTCAAGCTGTTCAGCATTCCATTTTGCCCTGGAGATATATAGGAACCATAGGAGAAGATCTGATTTGCAATCTCTTTAGGAGTTGAGAAAGATCCTCAGGATCCCATCTGACCTGAGGCAAATGAAAGGAAAACAGGGTTTTTTGGCTGACATTTGTCCCTTTATTGAGTGCCAAACAGCATTGGTGGCAGAGTCAGTGACATCAGTTTTATTTGTCAATTAATGAGCATCTGTAACTTGATATTTCATTTTTCCCAGGCTGTACCCTCGTCATGCAAGTGCTCTCAACAACTTGGGGACATTGACCAAAGATGTGGTGGAGGCTAAGGACTACTACAGACGGGCCCTTCAGCTCAACCCTCAGCACAATCGAGCTCTCTTCAACCTTGGCAACCTGCTCAAGTAAGTTGAATGCAGGTCTGGCACCAAGAAAATTTACATTGCCCCTACACACATCACCAAAGTATAGTTTTTTTCTGCCAGCTGGTGAAGAAATGTTGTCATTTCTTAGTGCCATTCAAAAGTTCCAGCACGAAGGTGAGGCTTACTTTGGATATCTCTGTGCTGTCTGCCACATCACCCGAGGTGCTGCTCACAAGTGTTTCAGCTGTAGGAAATTCATTTGTTCCAAACAAGCATCAGAAATGAGTTGCCTAAACCCAGCTAGTCACCTGAGGTCTCTGTCCTGGTAGAGATGTGTGAACATTTCCAGGAAAGGAAGCTGTATTGCTCAAACGTAGGCATCAGATGCCAAGCTAATAAATAACACAGGTACAAAAAAAAATCCCTCTCTTCAAGTTCCCACTTCTCCTCATTAGCTCTATGGAAAGTTGTTGTATAGTTTAGGCAAAAGCACCTTATACTGAGATGCTCAGAGCATCAGAGAATTCATTCCCTTGCAGAGCAGGTAATTCCAGATTTGAGAGTAAGGCTTGTTTACATCCCTGGACAGTTAAAAACAAGTTGATGAGTTCATTATTTCACTTGTTATTTAGAGTGTCAGCCTCTAGCAAGGAGAATAGCAGACAATCATAATCATGCAAATTAATTTGACTAACCACATCCAAAGACTAAACTTAGATCTGTACAAGGAGCCAGTATGATAAGATCTGCAAGGGGTTCAATTTAAAAAAGTAAAATATCTCTGTTCAGCACCAGTTTTTGTGAGGATATTGTGATGTATTTGCTGATGGAACTGCATAAACTACAGCAATAAAAGTATATTTCTGCTGGTATGAACTGCCCTTATTTTGCTGATAACAGGTCTTGGTAAATCCTTTAGAGCAGACTGTGCTTAAACCATGACAGGCTTAGTGTGGGACTGGTTTTAAAGTGGCACTATATCATTAGAACTTGGTTTTTCTGGTCCTGAAATGTAACTTAGAGTGTGGATTTGTATAAAGGATGCTAAGTGGACTGCTGAAGTTCTACCTGGTCTGTTCAGAATCAGAATAATTATAAGAATAATACTTGAGGTTAGAATATGGGAAATGAGTAATCTTAAATAGAAAGTAGGTAAGTGCTTTACTGGAAATACAAGAAAGGAAAATGGTATAGTCCTATCACAAGAGAAAATAAACGTCTTTGTATTATTCATAAAATTTGGTTTATTGAAATTAATTTTAGGTGGCAATAGTGTCTAAAAATGCATGTTGTCTTTTAAATCCATCATGTGTGCCTTAGTTATTATTCTCCTATACGTTTTGGGTTTTTTTTAAGTAAAAAAAATTAATGCAAAAGGATCTTAGCCAGAAGAAGCACCGGGACAGTCCATGTCAATTATGCTTAAATGTGGCCTGTCAATGACCCAGCAGATGGATAAAAACTGGATTTGTTGCACTGGAAAAGCACAAAGGAGACGTGAGGAAAAATTCTTAGAACTGCTGTTTGTTTTCTGTGCAATATGTCATGTTTTTCACATTGTGATACTTAAGATATTGTGTGTCCTGTTGGATTGTATGTGCTCTGCATCCTTCTGGGGTGCCACATTTTGCAGTATGGTAAATGTGTGTGATGCTTGTCACACTTGTCAAAAGAAAACACTCATGATCCTCCTGCCCTTTTCCAGCATCCATTTGCTCCCATTTTCTAAACTTCCTTTAGGCTTCCAAAACAATGTAGTGCACCTGGACACAGCAGCTGTATTAATTGTATTGGAAGCTCAGTGCCCTTATCTCCCTGTTCAGCTTTTGAAAACCTGCTAAAAAATAGGTAGAGTTCACAGTGCAGGAATTAGCACATATGTAAAGCAGATGCTGCGTGGGCAGATCTCATATGAATATCTCCCCTAAAATGGGATCCCAAACCTTTGGCCAGCACCTTTCCTAGATGATCCAGCAGCTTAGCAAAGAACATCAGCTGTGCTGGAGCATGAGGTAACTTGTGAAATGACACCAGACAGGTACAAGGCAGAGATTTCACTTTTCCCCTTCCTACAATGATGTCTTTATTTATATTTTCTAGCTGTGTCTACAATTATCCTAATGCTAGGATAATATGGGTAATAAATGAAATAAAATGGAAATCTGCAGGATATTACAGGCAGATATTATTTTCTGGCTATGTTATGAGACCTTATGAAGACAGTTTTGATTTTTAAAAATGTGTCAGAGAGAAGATAAATGGTCAAGCAATGAAAGCATTTTCTGTCGTCTCTACAAAGGCTTCAGAGCATGAGGTGGATCAGGAAGAGACAGATCTGCAACACTTAAGGCATGTCCAGGAACAGCACTGCTTGTACTGGGACATGGAATGAAATTGTCCAGCATGGGGAATTCCCAGTTGATTCCTTGTACCCATCCCTGACCATAGTGTGCAAACCTATGGCAGATACTAGATTTCATCTCCTCTGGAGTACTGAGAGAAGGGAAGTCCAGGATTTTGGAAGGATGAGCTTGTGATTCACATGTTGGAATCTGCTTCCTATTAACCCATGCAAATAAACTATTTAAGCCTCCATTGCTTGCGATTTTACTTGACTAAAATCTCTTTTGAGGACACAGAGTGAATTTTTAAAGTTGTTTTCTGTGGAAGTTGTAGATGAAAAATGATGTTTCTGTTTTCTGTTTATACATAAAGAAGACAACTATGTGCCAGAAGATGAATGTTCTCAGGAAGTATTGCAGGGTAATGGCTGCATAAGCCTCTGGTTTTGTTTGCATATCCTAAAATAAAGTTGTATGTCATAATTTTTGTGCGTAATATAAATATTGGAGAGCAGATAATTAAACAATGCCGACAGATTTCTTACTTAAAATAGACCTAAAAGATGGCCTACCTAAATGTATGAAGTCTCTTTTCATGGTGTGTGATCAGTGACACAGAGCAGCCCGATGCTACTTTCTTGTGTTTTGCCTCTTCTGTATAAATTCGGATTCATTGAGATACAGATATATATTGTGCAGAATACCTCTGGAATTTATAGGCTGTGGGTATTTCTGTAATGAGACAAGAAATAATATATTATGAGCGTTTGAAATAAATATCAATCTCAGCTTTCTGTTGCAGGAAGAATGGATAAGAACTTCTTGCGGTACTGCATCAATCCACACCTAAAGCACTGCAATATCCAGTACACTGCTCCTTATGAAGAAAAGCCTCAGAACTCTTACATGCTTTGGGAGTGCTATGGCTTCATTTTCTAGGGGAACAATCTCCACTGAATGTTGAGTTTACTCCAAGGACTCCATTTTCTTATGGATGTAGAGTAACATACAATGGGTCTCAAGCATTTGTTGTTGTGATTTAGTCCCAGTTAAGCAAACCCATCTATGTGGAAGAGAAAGGACTGTCTGCCCTCTCTGATACAGGCTTCTGGAAGTGAGTGTGCTGACACAGGCTTGTGGAACTGTCTGGAGATGCTGAAAAAATATCAGATAGAAATTACATGTATTGAGATTTAAGACCTTTTAGCTAGTGAAATGTTCCTTCCTTTCATTCAGAAGCAAACTGAGTGGTGATGTTCAGTGGTACTGCATCTGGCTTTCTGAATGGTCTATGCAGGATACTCTGTGTCTCATGAAGTGGTACAGTTATCCCTTAGTATCACATACACATTGGAGACTGTGGTTAAAAACCCCCACAAACTCTGTCAGTCTAATTTTTGAGGTAGACTGAAAAAATAACTTAAGTTGTTATTATTATAACTTCGGTTCTCTGGAGGTCATTTGGAGCTCAAGCTAGCTGCTCAGAGCAAGTCTGATTGGATCAGATTGTTCAGGGCTGTGTCCAGCTGAATCTTGGATCCCTCCAAGGACAGAGATACCACAATTTCTCTGTGCAACCTGTTCCAGTGTTTGATTATCCTTGAAGTGAAAAATATTTTTCTTTATATCTAATCAGGATGTCCCATGTTCCTACTCCAGCATTTTTTACCTCTTGTCCTGTCATGTGCACCTTTATAAGAGTTTGGCTCTGGCTTTTCTGTATCACTGTAAAAATTTGTTCAGAATAGTTGTGGAGCATTTGTTCAGTTCTGTTTCTGTCTGTAACACAGTCTGAATGACTTCACAAAATAAAATATGAAAGTCACCAAATCCTTTAGAGCTCTAATTCCTAGGTTGCTTTTTGTTGCATGTGAAATTTGCTCCAGTTCTGGCCCTATGCATCACCAGACTTTGGCAGGGTGGTTTAACCCAGTGCCTTTCCCAACTGCAAGGCACTTGCAAAAACATAGAAGAGATGTTGTTTGTGGAAAGAGCTGTTCCTTGTTTTCAGTTTGAGCATGCTGATTGGAGAGGCAAGGCTCTGAGCTCGGGTGGGAGAGGGAGTCAAGAGAGGGCATTGTAAAACAGGGTAATTTGGGTAAAAATTGGAATAAGTGGTCACAGATTGCTCCTGTCAGTTGAATTTGTTCTTCTCCCTATCACAGTGAAGATGTACATTACCTAACTATTCCTGCTCCAGATCCCCAGTTTATGGGGATATATTAGTATATCGGACTGTTCTTTCAATGCTTTGTGCCTTCCCAAATTGCAGGAGATTTATGTAAGAGACGGCCTTGATCCTGCAAAGCGTTGGCCTTGAGCCAGGAAAGCACTTCAACCAGTAATTAATTTTCAACTTGCATACATAAAAGTTAAGTACACGTTTAAGTGCTTGGCCAAAGCACTTGGTATCTTCCAGGCCTAAGCCCTCTGAGAAAATACTGGATCTGCTTTTTTTAATGTAATGCAGTCTGTCACATAAAGAGATGCCATAATCTTTCCCTCTTTACCCCCACTTTCAGCATACAAACATTGTTCTTAGATCAAATGGAGGATAAAAGAGGCCATTTTGGAATAAAAGAGTATTTAAGAGGGCTGCCCCATGTTTAGAGTTAATGCTTGTGGTTAATGGGAACTTTTACTGCTGCTGAGTGGATCAGTTAATCCTTTTATTTCTGTATCGGGCATTTCCTACATTTTCTGCCAAACATCAATGCCTTTATTAAGCAGTCATCTGGTTTTGATTTACAAAAATGTGTTATGAAACTCCAGCCAAAGGATCCCAAAGTTTTATAAATCGATAAGCTAGCTAGACTTTAATTAGTGTAGGAGAAAAGTGGTTCTTTATTTGTTTTTGCTTCATTTGTGTAATTTATATGGAACATCACTGGAAGAAGAAAAAGACTAGCACAACTGGTTTTACTTACCTTAATGCACAGGCAAAATATTCTTCTAGTTACACAACTGGAAAGGGAAAAAATCTGCAAAGCCACATATATTATCAGCTGAAATTTGCACCTTATAAACAAGATCTGGTTACTTGACCATGCCACTCAGATGAAATCTAAGGCCAAAGCAGCAAGGTGTTCTCATATTTTCTGTTTCCCTAGAGCCCTTTGTTTCTTTTTCTAAGCCCTGCTATTTGTATTCTTTGTACACCCAGCACAACGAAAATGTTGTTTCAGCCCAACTAAACATCCATGGATGTTTGTTCAGGAAACCTTCTCATTTTTCAAAGGAGAGAAATACAGAGCAATACTGGAGAAATTGTAGCTCAAATAAATAAACATCCCAAGATTTTTGTTAGGGAAACCTTTTCCATTTTCCATGGCAATCAATGCAGAGCAATTCTGGGAAAAAAAAATAGCTCATCAGCACAGCCACCTCTCAGCTATCTCTGTTCATAATCCTTAGGATCTGTAGGACAGAACTCCTCTAGCCTAATGATCGACTTGCTAAGGAATTATTTAGAGATCCCAGGCAGATTTAACTTGGAGACACTTCTCTTTCAAAATAATGGAGTTGCAAGTGGATCTGTAAGAGCACTTGTGTAGGAACATGCAGAGACTCTTCAAGGTTTTAGTACAGGAAATGAAGTGTTAGAGCGTCTCCAGCCTGGTGAAGTGAGAGGGAATGTCCTGTTCCCAGATCACAGTGCCTCCATCCTCTCCCTTCAGATACTTAACTGATTCATTAAAGCCTCTATCCTCCCAGCTGCTGGAGACAGTGATGGGCGGAGGAAATGCTGGGTACTCACATTGTGGCGAGGAGGCGTGAATGAATCATTTAGTCTTTGTTGAAAAGGGCAAGCCGGGCGCTTCCCCGTCTCTTTAAAGTAGTTAATCAGTGGGATAACCTAAACATGTACTTAGAGGAATATTCCTTTCTGGTTTTTTTTTCCTCCTTCCTGCAGGTCCCAAGGGAAGAAGGAGGAAGCTGTAATCTTGCTACGGGACTCCATTAAGTATGGCCCGGAGTTTGCAGATGCTTACTCAAGCCTGGCGTCGCTGTTGGCTGAACAGGTACCAGGGGTAGCTCGGGTCCTCTGCCTCGGTGTGCATGCACTGCTGCCCCAGCTGCAGCACTCCTGCACCTCCCAGCCGTGCCTCACTCACACACGTGGCAGGCGTGGGTCCACGCTGTCTGCATTGGGCTCAGGCTGCTCTACAGATGGCTTTTCCAGGATGGGAGGCAACTCATACACAGTGAGTAATTATGCCCACGTGGTGTGGCTCTGAATTAAATCACTGCTGAAGCTGTGAGTAAATCCCTCTCTGCCGCTCCCTGCATCTGTGCTGAAGTCTTAATCCATTGCACCTTGAATGTTGTGACAGCAGGAGAGGCAAGCTCTTCCCCTCACACACACGCCTACACAAACAACCTTGAGATTGCATGATAAATCATTCCAAAGCTAGGGATTGTCAGAAACCAAGTGGCCTCTGCAGCCCAAATTCTGCCCCTTGCACATACACACACACACACACATACACACAGGGATATGGCCCTTGATTACTGTGGAAGATGATCACGAGCAGGGAAGTGGAAAGACTCCCTGGCTTTATGTTGCTCTTAATGAGCAGCTGTTCAATATTTTATTTAACCTCATTGTTCTTGTGCCTCCAGGCCTTATTTGCTGTTCGTGGCCCAGGCTGTGCTCTGGAGGCAGAATTACTCATTTCCTCTCAGGCTTGTTCCCCACTCTCATTACTCAGGCTCTCCCTACTCTCTGTAGTTAGACAATTTATTTCTACCACATCCCTGTGAGGTGAAATATTGTCCCCACAGAGGAAAACAGAACTTGAGGCACAAAACTCTTGAGTTCAGAAGGAGCCATGAGGTTGTGAGTGCCCACGCTGGGACCACCAAGCTCTCCTTTCCGCCACACCAGCAGCAGCAGATGAGGGATGCTGTGCTTTGTGCTGTGGTCCCACTCTGGGGCTGTGGGAGTGGATGACAAGGTCCCTGTAACTGCACAGCTCCAGCACACCTCTGCAAACTTTTTTAAAACTCATATCTTTTCTCATTCAATTTTCAGATCTAATTGTTCCATAGCATGGGATGCTGAAGCATTCTTAAAAGGTTGCTGAATATAAATACAGACAAAGCAAAATGGTATCTTTTGCTGTTCTCCATTATTCTGATTAGTGAAATCTCTCTGTAAGGGAAGGGGATGAATTTCAGCAAAACTATAGGCAGAGGTCTTGTTTAATCTTCTTTAAGGATGTAGGCACTCTGCAAAACTCACTTGTGATGTATGTGAATTACTGAAAGATGTTCTATTTTATTTTCCCTTTTACGAGAATTTCAAATATTGTCAATATTGTCTGCAGGGATCTTGAAATACATTGTATGAATTTAAAGACAAGTCTTGTTGAATGGGAACTCTGCTTTGAATAAGCCCATCAATTAAGAGTCTCCTGCAAGTATAGGAAATGAGTCCTCTGCAGTAATACCTGGTTTTAATATTAATTGAAATTATTAATTAGAACGATCGATTGCAAGGTCAGCAGAGCAATAAAACCACTATAGAGTCCCAAGACCTTCTGCCCAAAGCAAATGCCATTGGTAAGTCCAGCACTAATTCATCTCTCTTACATATGGATTTTTCATCCTCTTGTGACTTGAGTAAATGGTAGGCAAAAAGATAGTACAATTTTCTCAGAAAGCAGCAATTTTTCTGCAGACTTTTAACACCTTCCCATGCTCAGCCACAGCAGATGCCTACTTGATTGTGCACCTCCTGCCTCACACATTCATCCTAGTGGCCACAGCAGGGTCTCCCCTACAATACCTGCTGCTGCCAGCGGCTGGGAGCTGGGCATTGTCAGCCCAAAGGATGATGACAGGAGCTCATTTTTTCAGTTTAGTGTTTTCCTCTTTGTCTGAACAATAGTGTTCAAAACGGCTAAAAGTTGCAGGAAGTATTTTTTGGTCTCCTTGTGGCTCAGAGCCTGTGTCACAGCTGCAGGGGTGTCTGTGAGGCCAGGCAGTGGCAGGATGGCAATGGAGATCTGAGGAAGGCACCATTGCTGGGATGTGATAGAAAGGGGCTGAAGTGCCACGTTAAAATAACTTGCATGAGATGACTGTGCCCATGACAACTTCTGCTTCTCCAGCTTTGCTCCAAGGCTAAAAGGGAAACATGTGGAAACAGTGAAAAAGTGCCAGGATTGCTTTGGTCAGTGCTGCACAGCATGTTCCCCCCATATTAAAGGGGATGAATCTGGAATAGGCCTAAGAGGACTGTTTCAGATAACCTGTAACTTGATGTAATTGCCCTTTTCTCTCCTTGACAGCTGATTCTGAAGCCAGAGCTGACATGGAAAAAACCACTGCTGCACTGTACATTGTAACAGTTTGGCTTGTTCATGCCTTTTATAAATGCTTTCCTTTCTGACTGGTCTTTCTGCTTGAAATTGTAACTCAGTTGTAATATATTGCAGTTTTCCTTGATTTCTGTGATCACTGCAGAGGTGCTAGTAACAGAAATCAACCATTTTTGCTGCCTGTTTTCACATTATAACACCGGTTCCCCATAGTTTCCCATTTCCCCAGCTTCAGTTTCATCCATCATTTAGTGCTACTTGGTGGCTCTTTTCAGGCTCTAGCTTCAACTGATTTTGTGTGTGTGTTTCTTAGAAAAGAAAACTTTTTAACCCACTTAGCTGCAGAGGAGAGCCTACTCAGGCATAACCAAACTGAAAAACTGAGCCTTATGAAAAACAGACCTAAAACCCTGGAGTTCAACTGAACGATTCTCATATGCATAATTTTTTAAATATCATAAAAATCTCATACATTTTTTATGCCAGTCTTCTGAGTTTTGTGATGTTAATGAATGTTTCATG
Organism: Sialia sialis; assembly: GCA_009812075.1. Classification (NCBI taxonomy): domain Eukaryota; kingdom Metazoa; phylum Chordata; class Aves; order Passeriformes; family Turdidae; genus Sialia; species Sialia sialis. The sequence goes on from VRYO01000369.1 coordinate 9,845,591, forward strand.
AAGGTCTGGGAGTGGCATTATTAAGTGTTAATGAGAATCAAGCCTTGATGAACTTAGAGCTCTATTTCTGCTAAGAAGAGAAGAGGCTGTGAGGAGGGAAACTTCTGGCAGGAATAGCAGGTTCCATCCTTGCCACTTTCTGACTGTGCTTAATGCAAACACTTTGTTAAATTGGGCAACGAGCCTGAGGCATGCAGGGTCAGGATGTTAGGTGCCAAGGAAGCAATGCAACCACTGTATAAGTGTTAAAGTGATCAATATTGGTGAATATTTTGACATTAAACATTCTAACCCAGTTTAACATAGCCCTTCCTTGCTTTAAAAATTTGGTTTATGATCAGTAAATAAAATAAGCTGACATACATGCATACAAAGCTGCATTCATTGGCTGAAAATTAAAAGCAGAGGAAAAGAAAGTAATACATAAATCTTGGAAAATATGCACCAAAAAATTGCTCTTCAATTTAGTCAGTTCTGATGATCACTGCACTTTTCTTGACTGCAGAATAATGTCAAATTCACATCAATTTATCCAAAATTTCCAAAGTTAAGTACTTTTTAAAAACATGTTTCTGTGCTTTATGGCACACTTATCTTTTTTGCTGGCTGACCTTTATCATGTAAATGTGAAGGGACTTAACTGTGGCAAACTGATTCTGTGATCAAGTCATACTCTTTCAGTGCAATTTATTCCAGCTCTCCAGTTCTGAAATAGTAGGTGAGAAAAGAGTTCTCACATCAAGCAGCTGTGGAGCAAAAGCTGCTGGCAGGTACAGATTTTAAATCCAGGGAAAGCCCAGGGGGCTCTGCCATTTGCAGGCTTTGAGGAGAATCCATAGCTGGGAGCAGACCAACCTCTTATTTCAGTGTGGATTCCCTCCCAAGCGTGGAGCTCCAGGGCCTCCTCAGTGAAGAGCCAGTTGGCTGATTTTGCAGTGGAGTTTGTCGCTGTAGGGCTGTGCTGCTCAGTGGAAAGGGAGGAATTGAGAAAAGCATCTTTGGTGCTGGAGGCTTGCCTGACACCCCTGCACTGTGCTTGTCTCTTCTGTTCACAGCCTCCTTCCACAAACACATCCAACAGCCAGGCTCTGAGAGTAGGGGGGAAGGAAGGCACCCATAGTGGTGAGCATGCAGGCACACATGGTCTGACTGGAGTGAAGTGGAAACCTTTATAAGTTGCTCTTTTATCCAAAGGAGTCTTGTTTTCAGGAATTCTTGTTTCAGGACCAGGCTGCGCATGGCTCAGGCTAGACAGAACCCAGCCAGTAGGATGCTTTTAGTAGGCAGGGTGTTCTCAAAGAAAAGATGTGCATTTTCTAGAAACGTTCAGCACCATGCAAAACGAGAGCTCAGTGCATCTGGGGAATCAGCATGGTGGCATGTCCCATCAGTCCCAGTGAACTACACCTCACACACTGACAACACCTGGTTTTAATCTGAATCTGTCAGATTTCCCCCACTCTTTCACCACCCTCTGTCTTTCTCCAGCTTTATCCCCCTGCACTCTCTCCCTAGCCATCACACACAAGCTTTCATTCCTTGTATTTTCCTCCCTTCTTAAGGAAAGAACGGCAGAGCTCCAGAGGGGAAAAGTTAGTCAGTGAGTTGCTCATTAAACAAATAAATTGGAACATATCAACTCCCAGATGACAGATACTCCGCAACAGAGCCAACCCAATCCCTGTTGCTGTGTTTTCCTGGCTGGGATGTGCCCAGCTGGGGGCTCACTGGCATTGCATAGGCACCACCTTTTCCAGGTGTTTAATGGGTAACAAAGCGGGGGGCGAAAGCTGTCTGAATTGCTCTGGGATACCAGATGGCAGCTGTATCCGTGCCATGGGGTAGAATTTTGGCCTCTTGGAAGGTGGGGTAGGTGTGGATTCCCCAAGCTTCCTGTGCAGCGAGGGACATGTCACAGAAGGCAGATGTGCAGCAAATGGTGCTGAACCTTTCTGCCATGGCTAAGAAATCTTCTCTTTCAAGGAACGGCTTAAGGAAGCTGAGGAGGTCTATAAGGCTGGCATAGAGAATTGTCCAGAGAGCTCCGATCTGCATAACAACTATGGTGTTTTCCTGGTTGATACTGGTAAGTGAGAGGGAGCAAGGGATTTTTTCCCTCTCTGCTTTCTTTGCTTTGATTTATTTTATTCAGCAGTACACATCTAAAAGAATGTTAAAAGCTTCCAAGGCAATAGATGTGCCTCCATGGTAGCTTGGAAATAAATATCCCTGTGCTGCTGAGAGGGCACAGCACACTGGAATTTGTAATCAGTGAAGGCACTGTGCAGCAGGAGCCTTCAGCCCTGCTGTTCCCTTCAGTATTTCTCGCCATCTTCACACAGGCAGTTGCCCTCTTCAGTGTGAGCTGGGCAGCACCCTGAAAGTACTGCCTTTTTTCTAGCAAGACATGGCCACATCGAATCAAGTCACAGGCACACAAATGGATCATTAGGGTCTCTAGAGCACGTGCAGCCCCACTTTGTAACAAGGCAGCTCTTTGTAAGGCTTGAGTGCCACCACACATGGCTTTTAAACCACAGTCACCTATGAAAACATAAACCTTATATACTGTGGGGAGAATTGATTTTAGGGGAGCTCTGTAAGGGCATCCTTTTTTGTTTTCTGAGCTCCTGGTTCTCATCCAACTTCCTTCGCGCTTTCTGGCATTCACATAACAACAACAGAAACATTGCTTTAATTGCCCCTTTCACTGACAGCTTTATAAGCAAGGCTAAGATTGACAAATGACTAGTGGAAACTGACTGTTGTCTCACTGTGATCCCTCCGGAACAGAGCCAAGACTCAGTGATGAAACAGTGTAGGCTTGAAGTGTGTGGTTGCCGCTCATTTTTTCCCCATCACATGTGCCCAGCTCCAGTGGTGCTTGGGAAGAAGGGATGATGGTGTCTGTCAGTCTGCAACTGGCTCTTCTGCCTCTGAGCTGACACTTGGCCATCACTCTTCTGTAGGACCAGTGTGAAACAAATACAAAACCGGAATCAGCATTTATAATCAAAGAGGTATCATGGCACTAGCAAAAAAGGTTCAGGTTCTGAATTTAGGCCCTGGCAAAATTCAGGCTTGCAAATAAAAATTCCTGAGTAATTTCCCTCTGATGTTGCACTCATCTTTGCTTGCCAACCCAGATAAACTGTCCTATTCCTGCCAAAATTTGTGGTTCAAATGTAGTGCAGAGCACTTTCTGGTTTTTGCACTTGTGTACTCTGCCAAAGTCAAAACTATTATTTCCTGGTTTACTCCTACGCTTCCCTACAGACAAACAACTGGAAAAAATCCCACTGACTTTTGATGCTTGGGGCATGATGTGTCAATAACCCTCCTAGAGACACGACAAGGCATGAAGGAAGTGCCTGGTGGTGAGCCTGTCACAGGCTGTGCTCTTTGCTGGCAGCACAGGGAGATGCTGTGAAGCACCATGTCAATTAACGTGCAGGATTTTGTGCAACAAGCCTCCAGCAAGTGTTGGCTCTGGGGAGCCACAACTCCAGACAGCTCTGCAGTGGTCACAGACATCCAGTGTGTCTCCCTTAATGATGCACATTACCCCTGTGTGCTGAGCGGGGGGGGGTGCTGGCTGGCTGAGGGACTGAAGTGCATGCACAGCTGCTTCCCAGGATGTTTTGTAGATATAATTTTCAAAAACATCTGCCTGCTCACTGGTGGGGAAAGATCGAGGCTGCTGCTGGATGTTTTGAAAAAGTCGTATCTTGAACAACATGTTCTTAGCCTTGGGTGAATCTTGAACACTTCTAAACCTCTCCACTGATATTCCTCCTCACGTCCTTAAAGGAGATGCTGAGATGTATCCATGTATCTTTTAAGCTGGTCTCAGAAAAATCAAACTAGATGTGTGAAGCTATGAAAACAAAATTCCCACAGCAGCATGTTCAGTGCCCCAACATGGCACTGGCTGTTTTCAAGATCTGTTTTCCAGCTCGAAATGGAATTAAATGCATTGTGAAGTGAATCAGTTTAAAAAATGCCAACACTGAGAAGCTTTGTTGGTGGACAAAGCTCTTTGAGTATTGGTTTTCATCAGGAGATTATCTGGTCTGGAGTTTGCAACCAAATTAAATGAGCCCTGGGATAAAAGCGCAATATTTACATTGCCGAAATGCTGGAACTTTATACTTTACCATTATTTAGCTAAATAAAAATATGATATTAAAAGCAGAACTTTAGGCAATGGGGTATAAAGTTCAGGTGTGTGGATCTTGCACCTCTCTTTTTGCTTGTATTTTGTTGTGGTGCTCAGTGATGTCATGGGCTGCAGGACCTTGCACATTTTCACAAAGTGAAGCAGTGCCACCCAATGGCTCCTGTGCAGCACAGAGATGGTGCCTACGTGATCCAAAATACGCACCTGGACACCTCTGCTCTAGGATTTATTGCCCTGAGTGGGAATTAGCTGGTCCCTGGCAGCTACTCCCAGTCCTGTTGAGCAATACACAGAGACTGAGCTGGAGCTCAGAGCAACACAGCAGAGGCGGAGGGAATAATCTCTGTTTGGAGAGGGCTGAAACTATTTGCAGTTCTGGTGGTGTTGTGGGGAATACTGTGAGGTTTGTTCTTCATTCTTCATTGCCTGTTTCTCCAGTGGGCCAGGGTGAAAGGATGCTCCACCAGGAGATGGCACATATGCCCCAGCCCCTTCTCTGAGGTGGGCTCTGTCCTTAGCATAGGGGTTGTGTTCGCACTGCTGCATGATCAGGAGAGTGCTTTCAGTCAGGAGTCATCTTGTTGTGACTGTATATTCAACTTGCGAAAACCCCACCCCTAAAAAATCTATTTCTCAGGACTGGGACCCAAGTATTAGTTTGGACATCAATTTTTCTTACACTTAGATTCAAAATTTCTCTTACACATAGATTCAAAATACTGAGGCAGGATTTCTTTCTCAAAATGTTTCCATGCATAGAGCAATAGAAGAAAGCAAGCCAGAACATTACTGTGTGCTGAGTTTGAGACAGGGTTTTTCTGGTGAACAGGTTTTTTTCTGGTTTATTGGCTGTTTTCCTTTCCAGGGTCTCCCGAGAGAGCCATGTCCCACTACAGGAAGGCCATCCTCCTGAGCCCCGCTCACCACGTGGCCATGGTGAACCTGGGCAGGCTTCACCGCTCCCTGGGGCAGAACAAAGAGGCTGAAGTGTGGTACAAGAGGTGAGGATTTGGGATGGGAGACAGAGGGTTTCTTCATGCCCCTGTATGACTTGTCTCTGCTAAAGAGTTTCTGATACGCAGATGTATCAGTGCACACATGGGGTTTCCTCTTTTCATTCTCCATCTGTTTGAAGCTAGATTTGGCTTTTTGGGGGAGTGCTCGGAAAGGCAGTATGGGCTCAGGCAGTGTTGATTTCCCTGGACTATTCCCAAGCCCCTAGGATGGACACTGCTGCTTTTGGCTGGGGGATGCTCTGATTATAAAGTTGGAGGTTTCTCGGTGGCAGGAGCAGGCTGTACTACCACAACTCCCACCCTGCTTGAAGGTGGTCTGTGGTTGCTGCAGTAACAGCCACAAGTGCTGCGCAGCGCAGCTCCAAACTCTTGGCACCATTAGGAACTCTGGCCCTTCCCAGCAGTCTTCCAGCTGTCAGGCTCTGACTCCTGGCATGCAGCAGGACGGATTGGGTGGGAATATGTTTGCCTTAATTTTTGGCGTATAGGTTTGTGCTCACATTCCCCAGGTTTCATCACTGTCAACCATTCCCACCCCTGCTGCAGTCTTACAGGCACTTTGGAGGTAGCTCCTTCTCAGGTGGCTAGAGGGATTACTGCTGTGGGCACATTCCCTAACAATAGCTCTCAGCAAGTTCTGCAGTGCAGATGAGTTCAAGAGGGACACCGATGTCTTTCATCCTTAATTACTAGACAGGAATCTGTGAAGTGTCAAAGCGGGGTGACACCAAATACCTGGGTTGGATACTAATTCCCCTGGATTCCAGGAAAGGAGGTTCCAAATTGCCTGTAGGGGAGCAAATTCTGCTTGTGTGTTGGGAGACCTACATTAATTTCTACAGGTGGAAATAATTCTCAGTAATAATTGAAATGAGCTGCACAGTAGGAACCTACTCTTTTTAACTTGTAGGTGGCTTGTGATGTACTACAGGTGTAACATTCTTAATTTTGATAGTACTATATTCAGTGGTTCATAGTCAAATCATACATCAAGATATGAAGATAACTATGACGATCCCTCTCCAGAACTTGAAATTTGTGCTTCCTAGGTTGGGATGGTGCAGAGCTTTGGTTTTCCATCCCAGCACAAGTCCACCTTGCTCTTCTGCTTTGCTCCTCACACCACCTTGAAGCATCCCTTTTTCCCAAACTCCAGGGCACTGAAGGTATCCCGGAGGGCTGAGATCCTGTCCCCGCTGGGGGCTCTGTATTACAACACGGGGCGATACGAAGAGGCGCTGCAGGTTTACAGGGAAGCGGCAGCGCTGCAGCCTTCCAACAGGGACATCCGACTGGCGCTGGTGAGCGTGGGGCCAGGGCAGGGAGCACCTGCCACTGAGTGCAGCCCAGCGTGTGACAGAGGGCTGAGCTTTTCCAGATCATAACACTTCATAACATGGCTCTGTTATAGGCTCAGGTTTTGGCGATGATGGGGCGGACCAAGGAAGCCGAAAAGATGACGAACCATATCCTTAATGAGGATGCAGAGTGTCTGGAGTGCTACCGTCTTCTGTCAGCCATCTACAGCAAGCAGGAGCTGTATGCCAAGGTACCACAGCATGAAATACCCTGTCCCAAGGGCTCACACACAGAGCTCAGGTTCAATTTTACACTCCATCTCTCTGGGGATGTGTCACGTGCCTCAGCACATACTCAATAGATTATTTCTTCACTAAAACCTTCAGTTTATCTACATACTGGGACTGAAGATAAGCAGTTTGGTTTTCTTATCATTTACACCTCCTGCTGTCAGCCCCACTGCCCATCAGCCCCAGGCATTGAAAAATCTCATTTCCCTGTGTGTTAATGATGTAGGGCAAACAAGGGAAGGAGGAAGATGATTCTTATGCTGGAAGTCCACAGCAGTGAGAAAAGAATGAGGGGTGGGAAGGCACTCAATGGAAGGCACGAAATGTCCTCTTGCTTTTTCACAGGCACTTGAAGCTATAGAAAAAGCACTCCAGCTAAAACCAAAGGATCCAAAAGTCATATCAGAGCTCTTTTTCACTAAAGGAAACCAGCTAAGAGAACAGAATCTCCTTGACAAGGCTTTCGAGGTATGTCTGCTCTGAGACCTACTGGGGGTTTTATAGGCTAAAAGGTAGAGTTTGCTTATTGTGTGTGAAACTCCCTGGTGCACACACCCTTGGCTGTTGCCTTAGGTGCTCAGAATCCATCACTGGTACAGAGAATGCTATGAGGCAGCTAACTTTACCACACTTAAATGCAACTTTTTTCCTCATTCCTATATGGAAATACCGCTCCCTGCTCTGAGAAGTTAAGTACAGAATTATGGTGGAATTGACCCTTGCTCTATCCAGCCCCAGCCCCTCTTTCTGACAGTGATCAGCTCCAGGTGGCTCAGCTGGAAGCCTGGGGTTCTGTGAGAACTCAGCATGTTGTTATATCTCAGAAGCCAGTAACTGAGAGGTTGACTTACCCTGAGAATGTTTGATAGCTCAGAAATTCTGTTAGCATTAATAGTACCTTGTCTAGCAGAAGGTGTCACTGCCTGTAGGAGGGGAGCTGGAAATAGATAATCTTTAAAGTCCCTCCCAACCCGAACCATTCCATTATTCTCTGATTCAGAAAAAAACATTTGGACTATTCTGAATATTTTCAGTATTCCTAGAGATGTTTAATCCTGGCTTGAAAATCCTTTCCTGTTGTCACAATGCAAAAACAGTGCTGTTTGGCAGACTCCAGAATGTCCCAATTGCTTCTTCTCCCACACTCAGTGTCAGTGGGGAGGAAAAGCACTGGCCTTAGGTCCTTTGTGGAGCCTCCACACAAGTGGCTGTACCGGAGTCTGCTGCTAGCTCCAAATTAAAGCCTTGCAGATAAAGAGCCACCACCTGGCTTGTAGTTAGCAGGCATTGTGTTTGGCACTGACTAAGGAAATGACCTTGATGTGCAGGAGACCCCAGTGGTGCAGGGGGCTGGGACAGAGTCACAAGTGTGGCTCCTCTCACAGTGCAGGGAAAGCACACATTGGCAGGGAAAACCTGTGAGATGAACTGAGCCGTGAAGCAGTACATTCTACACCTCTTCCGGAAAGAAACTGAAATTCACTTTGTGCATTGTATATGAGAGGAATTTGAATTACATTTTGAACGGCTTCAGGAGAGGAAAGTGCTTTTCTCTTTCCCCCTCCAGCAGTGGTTTTGTTTGAAGAGTCAGAATCTTAACCTAGAAATGCTTCATGTTTCTCTAGAGCTATAAACGGGCTGTGGAGCTCAACCCAGACCAAGCACAGGCCTGGATGAATATGGGAGGCATCGAGCACATCAAGGTATGACAGTTTTGGTTTTCCTTAAACTGCTAGGTGCAGAGACTACTACTCAGGACAAAAAGCTAAATTGGTTTCAGACTGCCAAGAGTTGCATGTTTGTGAACAGCAAGTCCCTTGACATATTTTATCCAAAAAGGAGGGAAGTCTCTTCACCCCAGCTAGAACTCCCAACCAGGTTGCTTGGTAAAGCAAATCTCATATTGTGAGAGTGCAGGCTGCAAGGAACAACCTGCTCCTCTCTAAAGCTTTCCTGATTCAGTTGTTGACCTACCTTAGAAAAATGTCACCGTGAGTCGACTTTTAAGGTTCTTCTCTACCTAATTAATTTAATAAAGATGTCTAATGCAGAATACTGGCACAAAATTATGGAAATAGACATTGTACCCTGTGGTTGCTTATTCCTTTGAATACCTTAGCATATCATTATGATTTGGTCTTAAGGAGTCACATTGTGTGATGTCCTTAAGCTATCCTGTTGCTGAATAAAATTAACTCTTCTGGTGCAACATAGCAGAAAAATGTAAAATCTATTTCTTACTGTGTGAGTTTCATTAAATTTAGGTTAATAGCACTTGGTGATCTATTTTATAAAGAAGTATTTTTGTAAAACAACAATGTCAGGTTTTTTAAACTCTTGTTTCTGCTGTATTACATTTTTCACTTTACCCTCGGAACAAACTTTCTGTGTGGAATGTGAATGAGACTTACCTCACATTTTCTTTGCAGGGGAGCTACATCACTGCCCGTGACTACTATGAAAAAGCCTTACAACTGGTTCCAAATAGCAAGCTGCTGAAGGAGAATCTGGCCAAACTTGATCGCTTGGAGAAACGGTTTCAAGAAGTCCAGGAGAAAGACCAAACATAGCAATCAGTCACCAGCAGAAAGACACTCATGCCCCTTGGAGAAGAGTATGGTGGAAGCCTGTTGCTCAGAGTGATGCTAAAATAACTTTGATAGGACTCAGAATTATGGAAGGCAAACTTAGAATGCATGCTTTGGTTCAATCAAAGTTACAGGAGTCACTCGGATCATGTCGGACATGCTGGAGCATGAATGAAAACCTTCCTTTAATCAAGATTTATGTCTAGGCTGAGCCCAAGTTAGTCACACTGGGAGTATGGTGGGACATGTACCTTCAATATCTTGGCTGTCACAAGGGAAACCATGGAGACAAAGCACTCATTCATTGCAGCAGGGGTGAAGTAGCACCTCCTGTTACTCCACACAGGCTCACCTCATCCATGTAGAGTACCACTGATGAGTTTCATTGCAAGTGCTGCAGACAGGAAAGATGGCCATAATGGTCACATAGAAAAGGTTCCGAGGGGTTAATGCTGAGGAAATGGTGGTTGCTTTTACAGCTCTAAATGTGACTTGAAAGTTATTCTAAAGAAAGGGGGAACTAATAAAATATCACCCTGGAAGGATAATTCTACAAGTAGGACAGATGATCCTTTGAGGGAAAACCTAACCTGAATGTTTTACTCATTAGACAATAATTTTGTAATAATTCAGGTTCACGATGTCACTTTTGTCAAATATCATATAGCTTTACCCTTTGACCTCTCCCTCCAGGCCAAATAATTATTACTTGGAAAAAAATTGAAACATCCAAAGGCAATGGGAGGCTCTAGGATTACATTTTCTCCTGCTCAGTCCCATGTATGGAAAACAACAACCTATCTAATCAATATAGGAGGTAAAGTAAAGCCACAGAGGCATTAGGGAACATTTCCTAGCCTGGAAAGGTACAAAGGAGGCTCTTTTATGGGTGTGCAGGGACAAAGCCCATTTGTCATGGTGGTAACACTGACAAAATACTTGGTCAAAGTGTTCTCACCACTCCCCTAAGAGATACAGAAAATTAGCTATAGCTGATCAGTCATAAACCTATATTTTTAAATACTGATATGGGAAAACAAATTCCCTTCAGAACTGGGGCTTTTATTTTTGAACTTTATTTATTTAACTTATAATAATCAAATAATTAATATATTTTCTTGGTTGTATACGAATTGGGCAATATCCTTCACAGCTGGCTACATGGTTGAGCATTGTGACTCATATTGTCTGAAGTTAGAAAAAGGGAGTACCAATGAGGCATGCTGGAATAATTCCCTCTCATGATTCTAAGGCAAGAGGCTGCCAAGCACATTGGACCACACTGGCTCTGCAACAGCAGCACTTCCACTGCTTCCACCGGGGTTTGCACCAGTTCACAGGGATTGTTAGTGGGATCCTGCTTCGTGCCTTTGGGTTTGGACATCAGGGTAGGTCATCAGTTTGTTCCTCTTGCAGCTCTAACTGCTAGAAAAGTTGTTTTCTTCAAGCTTGACTGTGGCCAGCAGCCCAAGGGTTTGGCATTATTAATACAGTCCAGTTAGATGTGCAATGCCTTAAAGCACAGCTATGAGGAAAAGCCTGTATGGCAGGCACCCCTGTGGTGCCCAGATTTAGCTCACCATGGCACGTCAGCATGCTCCAAATTCCCTCAGTAGGATGATTCAGCCATGTGCTGGAGGTTTTGCTGGTTTCATTTGAAAAGCGTGGTGTCTTGCTGAAGTGGTGGTCAAATTACTAATGATTATTGATGTGGCTCCAACTGCTTCTGAAGCTCAGAGGGACTTCAGGGGCAGACAACTGCCAGGGTTTATGGACCTGCCAGAGCCATGGCTGTGCACCCACTGAGACCAGGCTGGACTAGTCCCCACTGGCCAAGGAGACCAGCCAGCTACAGCTGGGCAGAATGGAAAGACTGCTGGGGGAAGAGGTGGCACCACAAGTGTTTGGGCTCTCTCCCTACAAACCAACTTCCCAGGGTAGCACTGGGATCAGAATAAGTTGTTTCACTGTTGAGTTTTTGGGGCAATTTTGATCTCCCGGGGCTGGGTCAGCAACCCTCTCTTGTTTTTTCACATGACTATTGTGGCTGTGGACTGGCTGAACTGACATTTCTGCAGGTCCCCAGTGCAGGTGCTCTGCTGGCTGCCTTGCAGAGAGTAGCTTTGCACACCCCTGGGCTGCCAGGATGGCCAGGAGGAGGTGTGGCATCATGCCAGCACAGGCCCATGGGATGGGAAACCAAAGCTTAAATGGCCTCTGACTGCAGTCAGTTCCCTGGCATGCATGCAAGGTTGTAGATGGTTCCTTACAGGGATATTCAGAGGTACCTGGACCAGAAAGCTCTCTGCCTGTCCCCAAGGTGAGCCTGTGTTTGGGGCAGCTTCCCAAAGCCCCCTGTACCCAGGCTAGCTGTGGTGCAGTGAATTCGGGGGCTGGCAGAACAGTGTTTGTTGCAGTCCTGACAGTGGTACTGTGCAAAGCCCCCCAGGGAAAAGGTATCTACAGAGTGCTCTAACAGCCAGGTGATGCCTGGGGGGTAGCATGGGGGGAGATAGGCCTCCTTTAAAAATGTGTATCAACTATAAACTTTGCCTCATAAAGATATATTAAATAAACACTATATATTCTACAGGCCTCGCTGCAGTTTGTGGCTTTAAATAGTGGCTAATGAAACATATTTTTTCAAATACAGAATTTGTATTTTTTATAGCAATGCTTCATGAGGGGGAAGACTTAATTTTATGTTTTTAACTTCAGCATAAATATTAGTTTGTCTTTCCTGAGAGATCTGGTAGAAATTACTGTCTCCTGCTTGTCCTAAAACCTGATCAAAGCCATCTTGACCTCCTAAAACTAGTGTATATGTAGAAGTATAGTATAGCTTTGGATCCCCTCCCAGATCCTGGAGGATTGATTACCATTTGTACAACACTGTCTTACTTGCAGAGGATGGAGAAAGATGAAACCATGCTCGCAGTACAGGAGGTGGTTTGGTTGGAAGGCAAGGCATATCCACTTGCCTGAATTGGGCAGATAACATATCCAGGGATTTTAATGCCAGTTGAACCACTTTACATTTCTGTGTAAACCAGGGCAGCTCTCCAATTTTGGAGCTGGGTTTATGGTAGTTAGGGATAGAGGAGAGCTCAATGATGAAGCCCACGTTCCTGAACCAGCACTTTATACCCCATCTATGCAGGATGACAAGCTGCAAACTGGCAGCGGATTTGGAGAATGACTCAGACCATGGGCTACCAAAGCAGTTAAACCCTTGTGAAGTTCTGAGCTGACTCCCTGTCCTATAGGCACCCATGCTAAAGCCCTGTATTTGTTCAGGGCATTATTCATGTCAAAGGTTTATTGCAGGCAAAGAAGAACAGAGTATAATATGAAATGGGTTACCTCCATGGAATGCTATTGTGAAAGATAAATTGAGCAACTTACCTTGTGATAACTTTATATTATCTTCATACATCATAGGAAATGTTCTCTTTCTCTAGCATTGCACAGCTTCTAAAGTAATGAGTTATAAATACATTGTTTTGTGCCAGCTCCAGTGCTCAGCATGATTAGCAGAGATTGCAAATTAATAAATGGCTGAAGATCTGCCTGGTGCAGGAGAGTTCATGCTCTCTGCAAGTTGCATTGGCTAAACCTCAGTGCCCACTAATTTTAAAGCAGAGAATTGATGGAAAGCTGGTTAGACAGGACTCTCATGTACTCACTGTGCATTTTAATTCTAAATGAGAAACATAATAATTGTGTTGCTTTTTCCTTTCCCCATGAATAATATTTGCAGCTGATGGATTTTATTTTATTGCTTATTTAAATTCCAGCGTTCTTTGCTTCCATCCGTTTTCTGTCCCCCAGGATAAATGATGCAGTGTGAGGCATTTTCTTTCTCTCATGGACTCTTTGGACTAGATTTTCCTACAAATGTGTAGGCAATTTGTTTTGGTCAAACAGTAAGTAAATGCAGGAGTGCAAATGCCTCCTCCTCAAGGAGGACAGGGTGGGCATGCATGCATGGGGGCAGAAAGAAGTATAATTTAAAAAATTCAAAATAAAGAGCCTAACTTGCAGGGGAGGCTGGACACCCCTAAAATGATCTAAAAACTATGAAAGCTTCTCCAGTTACAGAAACCAGGCCAGATATGGTGTACAATATTTGGTGGAAGAAGATAATTGTCAGTCTAATTTATTAATTAGGCAATTTAGAATATTATTTTATGGTCCTTTGCCCCACTTGTCCTCCAGCTCATTGAAACAGCTGGTGTATGCTTAAGTCTCTTCAATCTTTATGTGATTAAGTTGACCAAGTGCTCAATTTCTATCTTTCATATATGCAATTATGCACAATCTTTCAAAAAAATTATCCCTTAGAGGGCTTTTCCCTCAACCTTCAGTCTGTTGCAGCAATTTCAAAATGCACCATTTTGCTTTCATGTACATTTAAACCCAGCAGCAAAGGAGAAAAAAAAAAAGAAAAAGTAAAAAAAATAACGCTTGGCATTCACTGGTGTTTTAATGTGGCAAAGTTGCTTCAGGTAACCTTGATAACTTCGTGCAAAAGTTCATTGCCATGTTTGTACTGACTTGCTGAAATTTTTTTCTTCTGGAAAATCCCCCCAGTGGTATCCTCTGTAAAAGTTACGGCTTCTACAACTGTATTACTGTAGAAATCTCTGCGCGAAGTGGATGTCACGCTGCGTGTTCCTCTCATGCAGAAGTTGTTTGCATTGCCTGTTGTTCATATGGTTCTTATTTCTGTATCTATTTTTTTAAAACTAGCTGTGCATATCTTTTTAAAAAAGAAAACAAAAACAAAAACAAAACCATAAGAAAACAGCCCGTGGGTTAGAAATATTTTAAAAATTAATTTACTCTTAGCAGCAGCTGGATGTATGTCAGTGATGCAGGAATTTGCAAAGTCTTTGTTTTTTTCACAATGGGATTTATGGCTAGATTTCACATCAAGGAGTTATGCTTAAAGTCTTTGCAAAAGAAAATGTATGTAAATGTCTATTTTATATAAAAAGTAAGAAAAGTAGGTGCTGTGCCTGGTTTTGTTTTTTTTCTTGAGGACCAGCCATGAACAAGTTCTGCTGGAGGTGGAGGGCTGAAGTTTCTTATTCTACTTGACTTACATTTTATTTTACTTCCCCTGAAGTCCAGATTATTGGTCATGTTGGAGCAACTATGCAGCATATGTGTTTGAGTGGGCATATAAAAATATTGGAGCAAACATTTTTTGCAGCCTGAGCATGAGAAAAGATGTGAGCTGGTGCTCACACAATCTTGATGATTGGACATGTTGTGCTGACATAAGCTCTTCATGTCAGGCTTTATGCCTCTATCAGGAATGTGTCAATTGAATCTACAGAGTGCAAAGAGAAAAAAAATGAGATTAAAATGAAACTAATTTTGTTGTAAATCCCCTTTTCCTGGCACACATTCCTAGATGCTTCTGCATGATTTCAGCCTTTGAGTTCACTTGGGATAGTAATGGTGATAAATACCTCTATTAAAAATGGACCTAAAAGAGAATAAAAATCCCTGAACACACCATGGTGTTTCCTGCTATCCTGGTGTGTCCAAAATGCTCTGTAGCATGAAGAGGAATCACAGGCTCCAAAGCCAGGCTGTACACCAGAAGTTCTCCCAGATCCCAACAATGCAACTTCTATCCACTGCCCACCCAGATCCTCTGCAAGGCCTGAGGCACCTCAGGTCTGGTGGCTGTGATGAGGGGAGACATTAGATCCTGCTGCTGACCATGGAAACAGGCAGTAAATTACAAACAGGAGAGCTCAAGGATCCCCAGGTGAGACACGGTTGGGGAGCCTCCAAACCCACCTGTGTTGCAACCCTGCAGCCTGATTGATCCCATAGCTATTAAAAGGGCTCATTAGCTGAGTTGCTCAACCTGGGAGAGCCAGAGCATAGCCTGGATTCCAGCACTGCTTGCTTTTCCTGAGCTGTGGTGGGAACAGGACTTGTTTCAGCTCCTGTGCCTCCTTTAATGTAAGTCCTGTGCATGGTCTGTGGGGAGATGTGCCCCAGTGAGGGGGCTATGGTAGTGAGCATTGGTATCAGCTGAAAGGTGAAAGTAGCCACTCAGTTATCACAGGTTCTGCCAGGGCTTGGTGTATTTGCCCTGGTGAGTGATTTTTAAGCTGCCTTTGCTGTAGCTGTGTGGGGACTGGGAGGCTTTTGCATCCTTTCTATGTAGGTGCTATTCACCACAGCCCTCCTTGGCTGCTGAGTTAAGTGACCCGTTCCCTGTGCTGGCTACCCTGTGGTCCCTTGGCTATGCAAGACAAATAGCTTGGTCCTGCTGGGTTTGAGAACTGCTCTTCCTGGGGCACCAGGTCAAACCCTTCGTGCACATCCCCCTGCAGAGGCTCATGCAGTCGTAATTCCCTGCCTGGCCTGTTCTACGCCCATGTGATAATTTGTCTTTTAGGTAAGAGATGGAAATAAGCACTAGATAGGTTGTGAAGTGGTTCAAGCCAAGCAAGAGAAGGATGATGTTCAGAGTAACTTGCTCCTGGTAATGATGCCAGTGCTAAAAACATATGTCCCGTTGAGGCAAGAGATGGGATAACCAGCCTGAATGGGGATAACTGCCATTCCTCCCACCCTGCTCCAGTATGATGCTGGTCCTGCTGCTGCTGCTAATGTTATTTCTCTCACCACCTAAGGGAATGGTGTTTTCTCTATAATTTACTACCTTGATAAAGTTTGTTTATTTTCTGCTTCACTAGTGGACTTGCTATATTGCTATAGCAATAATCACCACAGTCTCTTGTTGTAAAAGCCAGTCAGCACCAAGGACTAGGAAGAGTTTGGTCCAGGTCAGTGGCTTAGAAAATTGCCTGGGCTTTGCAGCAGTCAAGTGCTTTGAGGACAAGAGAGGTTGGTTTGAACAGGGCAGCAGGTAGCTGAGCCCCTCTACAGTCTGGTGTGCTGCAGGAGTTGTGCAAGGATCCCCACAACCTTGTGGGGTGAGTCCCTCTGTTACTGCAGAGGCCACAGTGTTTGATGGTCTGGGTAGCTGAGAAGATGTGGGCTCCTCAGTGCACTGCTACTCTCATAAAGTGGTGTAAGAAACTGGTGAGCTTTCTAATGCTTGTCAACCTTAATCAAACAGCATCACCTTCTAGCCTACACAGAGGGCATCAGCTCCAAAATTATGAAGGGCTGGAGTGGTGTCACTCTGGATCCAGTCTCAAGTGACTCAAGTGAATTATTCTAGGCTCTCGCCAGAGCTAAGTGTATCTCCTAAATCATGAGCATTGTATTGCTTATGATTGTGTGGCTGGGAACTGCTATCTTATCCCACCCAGCCTTGGCTTGGGAAAGGCAGAGGACCCCTCCTATTGGCATGAGAAACACATTAGACAGGAGTGATTAACAGAGTGATTTTTAGCTGGTGCAGACACAGGTCAGCTGACAGGAATTGAGTAAGAGCTGCTGTCCTCTTCTCAGCAAGAGAGCCAGAGGCCTGATACAACCCCTGTCCCACAGCCCCCAACCTGGAGAAGCAGACCTCCAGCTGGTAGGAGAAACTGCAGTTCTTTTTTTTTGTGTCCCAGGTGTTTGAGATCACTTCTGCTATGTGGTGGTGATGGTTGTGTTCTGGGCTGGCTCAGGAGAGCAGCACTCTCCTTGCTCCCGCACCCAGCATGTGATCTGCCAGGGCTGTCGCTGTGTGCATCACTCCCTCCTGGGTGAGGGCTGGAGGCATTTTCCCTAGAAAACATAGATGGGATTGCCACAGATTTATTCCAAACTGCACAGTTCAGTGAAGCATCTAAGCATTAATCAGACCCAGCCGCCCCTAAGTCAAACTGTCCCCATGCTCACTGTCCACATTCCTAAGGCACAGCTGGTGCCAAAAGCGATGTAAGAAAGCTGTGTCTCCTTGGGGTGTGTTTCAGACCAAAGCCAAGACTGAGGACTGGGCCAGTTGAGTTCAGAGACAATATCTTTCATGATAACTTTACTGGCACAGTTTAAGTATCCCAGGGCGTTTAAGGCATAGAAGCTTTTAAAAATAAATTTTGAGTAGTCTCATGATGTCATTAAAACCTGCACTTCTTACTTAGTTTTGTTAGTCCCAGCTGCATTTAATTAAGAATAATTAGGCTACTGGATGAAATCTAAGTTTGTTGGGTTTTTTCTTTATGACTATACACACACATCATGAAAGTACCTCACAGGAGACCTCAACTTGGCACACATCAGCTTCTTATTAAGAGTTGCAGTTTCTTTGTTTTCGTTTGTCTCCATGTAATTGCCTTCAGCTTGGAGTGCAAGCTAGAGTCAAGAAAGCTGTGGCACCTGGGATTTGTCTTACTAATTCCCTAGCTGCCAGAAGAGCCTGAGGTAATGCATTTGAGCATGTGGGGTCTTGTCTCACTGAAAGCCATTCTTGTTTTTGTGTCTTCTGTGTAGTCTGAAGAGTTGTGTGTGGAGTTTGTCCCACTGACTGTGAGAGCCTGGGGGGTGCTCTGCACCCGAGATTAGTTTTTGGCAGAGCTGGAGCCTGTAGGGCAGCTTTGGCAGGTCTGTGCTGCTCTCTGGGAAAGGGGAGAAGCAGATGCCATCTCCTTTTCATCCTCAAGCCATTAAATGCTGGTCACTCAGGAAAGTCCTTTTTGCACAGTCTGGTCCAGGGTGAGGAAATTTCCATGCTACCATGGCTCTTCTGAGTGTCTCAGCCACCAATTATAAACGACTTTGTCTTCAAAAGACACCACTCATCTAAGCAGGCGTGCAGAGAAGCATTTCTGAGGCAGGAGGAGACACAGTGCTGCTTCCTGGCAACTGTCCCACCACCTTTAGTAGTCACGTTGGCTTCTGTACTTTAAATGCAAGACCAGCTTCACAAGCCTTGCTAAAAACTTCTTAATGGGCAGGGACAATGATATAAAGGGCCTCTTTGCCGGCGCTTTTATAATCCATTATATTGTAATTGCAGACCAGTCATCTTCACATCTGTTTCTTGTTCAGCTTGAGCATCCTTTTTGAGGACTAATGTAGAATAATGAGAAAGTAGCTATGGTATAAAAATTTCAATTTGCAAGATTAACCTTCATAATGAGGCACCTCCCTGTTTCTCTATTCCATGCAAAGCTAGTCAGTGCTTTTACTCTCCACTGTTACACTGCCAGTGCTGTTGCTGTGTCCCTATTTGTGCAGCATTTGCATTGCCAGGCAGTCCTGGTGTCAGACTTCGCTGGGAAGCATGGGAATTTTCCATTTCCAGTAAACAGCCTCCTGGGATTAAGGCTGAGCTGTGTCATTACTGGGTCTGTTACTTATGGCTGGAAGTGATTAGAAAATGAAAGTAAGGTTTTCCCTGAGTGGGAAAAAAATAAATCTTAATTTACTCGAAAGCACTGAAGCAAAGCCTCATGCTGAACCCTTGATAACTTGATTCAAAATGCTTGAGGCCCCACTTCAGGGTCAGACAGCCACAAATGAAAGTGAGTGCCTGCCAGGCTGCCTGGACTTGCTATCTCCAGAGGCTGCATGGGTGAAATAGCATGGTGGTAATTCAATAATTAAACAGTAAGTCAGCAGCTGGACTTTGTCCTACCCTGAACTAGAGCACTTGCTGCATCCCTACAGGAGGGTAAACACCCTTGCTAAAGATGGGATCTACTGCTCATCTGTTCATTCTGTAACTGCCCTGATAGTAGGTCTGTGGATATTGTTGGAGGCCAGGGAGAAAGCAGCCTTGTTTCTCAGGCCGCTCAAAGGAAAACATGAGAGAAAAGAATTATAACCATGATTAAACACCTGCTGGATATGTGAGAGACGTGGTGTTTTCATAAAAGCATGTTTACAAGGGGTATTGCCTTCTTCACACCAATGAAATTATGTCTATGCTTGCTCTACAAACTACTGTATAAAAGTGTAGGGTTTTGGTTTTTTTTTTTTTTAAATAAAGGGCTTTTTACTTCTCCATTGCATGGAAGGAACTTTGTTGAGATATCTTTTTCACCACTCCCATAGCCCAAGTGGCAACATGGGTCTATCTACTAAATTGCTAAAAGAAATGCTAAATGGAAACTCTGCTGAAGTTGATTGCGCTGAGTTTAACTGTGACATTGTATTACTTATAAAATATGCAGAAAAACCGTAATGGGCATACACTTCTCTAGTGCTAATTTAAACTACATGTAGCTGCCTAAAATCACCATAAAGCTCTTGGATATGGGCCTCTGCTTATCTCCTTAAATTTACCAATAACAAAATTAGGAGGATTTATGGGGCCATCAGTTCACATTTGCTTTTAAGGCTTCTCACATGTTTTTTAGGTACCCAGATTGCAGGGTGATCAAAGCTGAGCTTGATGTTTCAAGGTCAAAAATGGCACGAAGGCTCTGTGAGTGCTAAGGTGAAGGATAAACTATCCTTTTCTCCCTACCGAGTTGGCAGCAAGGAAATCTGCTGTCACCTCTCCTGGCAGCTCTGTGCTTCCCAGGTAGCAACAGTGGCTTGATGGATAGCAGATGAAACAAGAAACATATTTATCATTTGAAAGAGCATCCAGCTTTTGCAGCTGGAGGTCAGGGAATCCTCTGCTTGGCTCCTAATGTGGGACTAGCCTGGCTGGGAGTCCTGTTACTGAAATCCAGCCCCAGATCCCAGGACAGGACAACAATGCAAGATTGCAGACATGGTGTCCCCTCAGTCATGCCTTTAATTCTCATTGGAGTAGCGCAGTTGGTTCAATTCTTGTCCTAGGCTTTGATTAACTGTTCCAGAAGTTTATCCCTCAGGGGAGCCAGTGTTCTGGCTCTGCCTGTGCTTTGTGAGATTCCTGTGTGTCCTTGTGTTCCCCCTCTTACAAGGGTGCTGTTTCCTTCTCAGGTAGCTAGTGAAAAGCCACTGGTTTCCCTGTTGCTGTAGCCCTGGGCTATTAGTTAGCCAAGGGCTGCAAGAGTGCTGCCCACCAAGAAGCAAATTGGATTAACTCCTGCTTCCAGTACTTCTGCAGGCAAAGGCAGAGCCTAGAGAGGCGACTTCAGGGTGTCAGAGTTAAGGACATGGCACAAGTCTTTAACTTCCTAATCTTTTCAAAGGCATCTGCTGTGTCTCATAGAGATAGGATGGGTTACAGCCAACCTGCCTGTCAGATCAGCCAACGTGACATAACAGTCTTCACTGTCATGCCCCAAAAAACTGGCTTAGATGGTGATAGTCTTACAGCTTGGTCGCAGTGGCAGCAGCAGGGGAAGTAAGCCCAGAGAAATGTTTGCTTCGGGGCTCAGTAGTGCCTCATCCTGGTATGTAGTGTGAGGAAGGCTGCCTGTACCCTGTGGTTAAAGAGGGCTGTGCCTCTAGGCATGGACTAGGCTGGACAGCTTCTGTGCAAGCTACAGGGATCCCTGCTTTGCTCCCCTGAAGGGTGGGCACTGCCAGTGCCACATCAAAGCTTCCAGGGAGAACTGTGTTTGGGGAGAAACATATAAAGAGTTTCTCACAAGCACTGAGCCATTCCAAGGAGAGAGATAGAGGCAGTCCAGTCTCCTTGTCTCTACTAGACTCTTCCCCCTCTTTTGCCCTCTTCCCAAGTATCCTTCAGCTTACATTAACATTCAGTCTTCCTGACCTCTACCTCTCAATTTGGCCCATATATATTTTTAATTTGGCATGTATATATTCAACTACATGTGACTAACTTTCAGTTTGTGTCTCACTATATAAATGCCCACATGTAACTGTGATGTTTTGGGAAGGAAATTATTGGAATAGTACAATTTGAAGGAAGTTTGTCGCTGTAAATCAGACACATCCCTGGAAGCATGTTATTCATGAATTCATTTGTGCACCCTTTTCTCTGCAGAGGATGAGGTTCAGCTCGTCTGCCTTCCCTACAGGGATGAAAACTTCTAGGCTGGAAAACTCTATGCCCAGTGGCTGAGGCAAGGTATCTGAGGGTGAGTCAGATGGCAGGGTGTCTGGTCATAGCCACAGGAACAGAGTAATGGATACAGGAAAGGAGACTTTCACAAATAAAAATGCAAGAGAAGGTGACTCCTGCCAAATGGGATATTCAAGCACCCCTTCAGGTCTCCTCTGCTTGTCAGAGTACCAGCCCCTGCAGGGAAGTGCAGATCAGCATTTTGTTGCAGCTAGGGATCTTGGAGCACATGAGGGACGGTTTTGCTTTGCTGCTGTGAATATTCATGTGTGCTTATTGGAGCCTGTCGTGAGCAGAGCCATCCTTACGGGCTGGGGGCACTGCTCCTGTCCTGCTGGAGGTGGAGCTGCCCCTCAGATCTGCTCCCCAGGCAGATCTGAGTGGCAGGGACCTGCCCTTGGTGCAGGGCTCCGTGCTGTGCATGGTGTGCAAAGTGACAGCTTGCATGCCCTGGCTCCTCTGGACAGCCACCTGCAAACCTCTTCTTCTGGGGAGAGAGGAAGCAGCAGCGCTGAGAATGCTGTCAGCACTTTGCTGAGCAAGGGCTTTACAAGGAGCTTCAGGATAAACGAAGGCAGAAGCAGTCTTTTACAGGTGGGAATGTGGATGTGAGCAGGAGACTGACGTGTAGTTGGCTCTTCCCCAGACCTGCCCTGGCATTTCTAACAGCAGCACCTCCATCTCTGCAGTGCCACCACCTTTGCTGAAGCCATGGAGGACCTTCACTGGTCAGACTCCAGGCAGTGGGCAAGGGAGCCTGTCATGGGCAATGCTACCAGGAGACTGGAAAGAAGGCAGTTTTCACCTCCTCCCTGATGTCACACACTCAAGCCTTTTGATATCTTTGCTCAGACAGTCCCACTGAGCAATGGGTTGCAGTAGAGGAGTTTGCTCAGTGCCAAACTCTGCTGGCCCTATCAACATGAACAGGGCCAGACTTGCCCTGCCCTAGGGTAGGCTGCTGGTCAGGATATCACTTCTCTCCTTGGGATGTACTGGCATAAATATTGTTTTACAACCAAGCAGGAGCTTGAGAGCCTCCCTGCTCTCTGGTATATTCATACCTTGAACGAATATTTTCAAATCAGTGCTGCAGCTGACGTCAGCAAAATAGCTTTCATTTTTATATTCTTCATGGAAAAAATGGGGGTTGTGTATGGGAAAGGGCAGGCTGCCAGACTAAAAGCCACATCAGAGGACACTAAAAACAGAGCTTAGATTAGTGGGGTTTAGGTTAAATGGTAACAGCTAAATGAGCAGGTTCCCATGACAGGAGAAGCAAGAAAGGTTGTGTTGGCTTCTATAGAAAAGCTGGCATGTCATTGGACAGCATCAAAGGTTGGGGCTGTTGGAGCAGAAATAAATGTCACTTTTCCTGCCCAATGGAATTGGACAGGGTAACTCTGGAGGCCCCTTTGTGTGTCAGAGGTGGCACCTGAACACTGGTGTGGTGTTGTCGGCATCAGTTGTGCCAGAGGATGGGACACTCCTGTGAGAAGCACCATGGCTCAGAGCTCACCAGGCATCTTCTCACAGCTGGCTGCATTTCGGACTTCCTTGCCCAGCACATGGCAGGTATGAGTATGGGAGGTTTTTTCCACTGTTTATCACTACAGGGATCCAAATTACCTTGCTATTGCTGCCTTCTCTCTCCACTCACAGCAATTCTGTTCAATCTCCAGACACTGATTCAGCAGGAAGGTATACTATCTTTTAATCTGGGATGGCAAACCCAAAGGTCTAAACATACAAGTCCTCTTTCAGAAACCATGTTATAATAGCAAATCTGACCCTTGCATCCCCTGAAGGAGAAGCAGAAGGCACCTCAAGCTGCCCTTTTTCTGGTTGAATGCAGCCCTTCCAGTTTGGTGAGGTGCCACTTGAGTGCTGCATATCAGCCCTGCTCTCTGAAAAGTCTGCTTTGAAAGTTTGCCAGACAGAAATCTGAACTGCTGTTGAGCTCCTAAAGCAGCGTGCAGGACTGATCAGGGGTTATCTCCTCATCAAGTTGGACTTTGAACATGAAGGGGAAGAGGGGCACGATATTAAGTGCTGCAGCTCACATGGCTTACTGGAAGAGCCTTTTATAGCTGGGCACAGGTTTAGTGACTCCCCACTGGCTGCCTGTATTTTTCTGCACAGATAATTACACGCATAATACAAGTTATTAAAGAGATGGTGTTATTTCTGTCATAGCCATCAAAGCTGAGGTGTTGGTGTTAACTAATACCCAACCTATTATGGCTTTCCTAGGGATCCTTAATGATTATGCTTTCAAAGGGGCACTATCTGCTGCCAGGAAGGTGCCTCTTAATTGGG
>VRYO01000369.1:9870184-9884653 GCA_009812075.1 Sialia sialis
AGTAGCCAAACACCGAATTTTCCTCATGGCACCCTGAAGTGTTTCCCAGGGCTGAGAAGCCCCAGTCAGCACCAGAGAGGACACCACTCTCAGCAGTGGCTGTGTGTTCCCTGCAGTGCAGATCCCCAGTTCTGCTTGCTGGGCAGGAAAGTGCAGTGTGGGAAGGCAGTAAGGCACAAGGTCTATTTATAATACAGATTCTGTACAAACCATGCTGCAGCTGGGGATCTGTTGTACCCTTTATCTTTTGGTCTGGTTGTATCAGTGTCAGCTCACACAAAGAAGCTTTCAGGTCCTACAGGATGTGCGGGAATGAGGGACCTGGGGCTGGAGGTGTCAGTCACACAGCACAAAGCTATTGCTACTGGAAGGAAGCATGAAGACCCCACTAGTACTGAACAAATTCATGGCAGCCCTTTGCTGCTTGCAGCTCCCTGCTCAGCTGGCTGATGCCAAGGGGGAAGATGATAAAATTTACCAGGTGGGGGCAGTGACATCAGTTATCAGCTTCTGTTGCGTGACATTCCCAATCTGTGGTGAGGCTGACAAGGCCAAGATCAGCCATGCAGAAACCTGCCTTTACCATTGCTTCCTTCTAGCCTGTGCACCTGTATTGTGCTAGAGGACAAAATCACCTCTAGACTCCTCACTAAATTACCTGCAGAGTACCAGCTGGGATGTGACCCTAAATACGTGTCCCTCTATTTGAATGGAAGAGAGCTAATCAGTAAGACTGGGTGCCTTGGAGGTGTTTCTGAGTATAATTTAATGTGATTGATTGTAATGGAAAACAGCAAGTCTATCTGGCCCTTGAAAGCATCTTGTGTTTTCCATTATGAATCTAAAGAGCTAGAGAAAGCACCCAAATGGAGCAGGGGAGTTGGAACTGAGGGTCGTGTTCATATTTGTGCTGGCATTTCGTCCAGTGTGATGGATATTTCAAAAATTACTTTCAACCGTGCATAATTATGTGGCCTTGTCTGTCTTATCTCCAGTATGTGTTGTACTCCTACACACCCTGGGTAGGAGAAGAAATGGAGTGCTTAGCCTTGCTTAGCTGGCTATATGTCCAGATCTAGCTTCTCTAGCATAGCCAGTAATGTGCTGGAGACACAGCTCAAAGGCTGGCTCTGGGTCCAAAATTGGTCATATGGCACAACAAGCACACAGGTTACTGGGTAACTGCAGATGAGACAAATGTGGCCTGTTGTCCCTCTGAAGTGGTAATAAATGTTTCCTATGCATACTGACTGCCTTTACACTTTAACTCAATAATGGTGATGTGTTGGTAATAATATTGATCCTTAGTCATGCAATTCATCCTCTGGGAATATTTGGTTGTTTGTGTGGTTGAACTTTTGGATGAAGTCGCATGTCCTTAATTTCTTTGTACTGCCTCTAATATTTTACAGGTAACAGAAGTCAAATACTCTCTCCTCTTGATCCGAGACACGACCTTCCCTATGGGATCTAGACTGGTGAACCACTGGGAGATCTGTTGGGATAAATGTATGTTTAGCCCACCCTTAAACTAACTCCTTGTACCCCTTGGGTAAATCTTGCAGGGATATCTTCCCAGCCCCTCGGCCAGCAGAGTTGGACCAGATCACAGTTTGTTTCTGATGGAAGCAATGCTGGCTGTGGCTATAGCTCACTTACTTTCATGGCCATCCATAAGGACTCTGAAGCAAGGGACCCTGTTGATTTCGTAGAAACTCTCTTCCTCTTCTTCCTGATCCTCTTCAAATAACAACTCTCCTTAGTGTGTCTGGCTTTCTTAAAAATCAAGTTGTTTATTTGTGTTTATTGAAAGTACCATTTGTTAAATTGTCTTCTGTGCTGAGTGTTTCAGGCTCAGGCTGTTGCAGTGTTAGTGGAAGAGGGAAAGATTCATTCTGCTAATTAGCCTTGCTTTATCCTGGGGACATGAAGTGCCACTGGCTCATTGAAGGTCCAGTAGAGTATGTCATAAAGGTAATAAAAGGAGAAGCTGCACTTAAACTTCTGCACTAAGAACTGTTCAGGGGAGCAATTCAATAAAATCCTGCTGGAAACATCTGTGATGCACAGGACTGTAAATTGTAAAGTTTCCAGGTCACTGATTCTCTGCAAGGCATATTTTGTCAATTAGACATCACCTTCTAACAAGTATGAAGGAGCTGTGACTGCTGTAAGTGCTTGAAATCTGTAGCCACCAGGCTCATCTCAGAATAGCTTTTTCTTGAAGTCTAGCACAGGTCTGAGGGTAAAGGGAAGGTAGAGAGCATGTTGCAAACAACAGAATTAACTTTTTTTTAATACACTGTCAACCTCCCCACAAGCTACTCCTTATTCCATACCAAAGTGTCTGCTTCTCGCTGTGCATGGGCTGTCTGATACTACTTCCCACTCCTAGTACCAACATCTCTTAATTCTTATTAAGAGTTAAGCGAGGAGAGGCATCAGAAGTTGGTAGAGAGGGTGGTCAGCTGAACTGGCCAAAGGGATATTCCATACCATGGAACAGTGAGCCCAGTAGATACACTTGGGGGAGCTGACTGGGAGCTGCTGATCCCTGCTAAGGGGACAGATTGAGCATTGGTCAGTGGTCGTGAGCAATTGCATTGTGCATCACTTGTCTGTCTTGGGGTTTATTCCTCCCTTTCTCTCTTTTTGCTGTCTTCACTTTCATGAAAATTATAATTTTTTATTTCAACTGTTCTTATCCACAGATTTTTCTTTTATTTTTTCCCCAGTTCCCTCTCTCATTCCAACAGAGATGGGGAGAGGTGGTGGTGAGTGGCTGGCTGTGTGCTGCTAAATTGACCACTTTGGTTAAACCATGATGCAGTGTTAAATCTAGGGATGCTTGAGGATATGGAGACCTTTGGTTTGCTGCTGCTCTCTTGCTATGAGAACCTGCAGTCAGGATCAAAACCAAAATCAATTAATGAAAAAATCATGCACTTCCCATGCTTGGAGGAAAAGCTCTTGTAAGGATGGCCATAAGTGATGCTGACCTTTCATAGGTGCAAGGCATTGAGTGCTGCAGTAAAGATGACAGCTAAAATGCCTTAAGTCAACGCTTAGGCCAGCATCATCCCCTGCAGACCTGTCTGTAGCCCTGCACAGGAAGGAGCAGTCAGACCAAGACTGCTAACAGACTGTTTTGATGAAAAATGTGACACGCTCACCAAGGGAAGTCTTGCCCAAACTCTTCCAAAATCTAGCTTTTTCCCAGCCCACGGTTAGGAAGTTTAAGTGTTTCAGTCTTGAGAATCCCCTCTTTCTTGTCTACTTGGCAGCTGCAGTTTGAAGACTTTGCTGTGGAACTTAGCCTGGGCTGCATTTATGATGCAGTTACTATTTATTGTGAGGAAGAAGAAAATAAGCTGTGTGAGCACTAATTGTTTCAGACTTAAATTAGACATCCTGTGGAAACAGGCATGTTTTATCACCAAAATATGCTGTCTGGTAACATGGTACTCTGTACCTCTGGAAGGAATTGTGTAGCAGCCTTGAGGCTTTGTCTTTTTGTCTTGCCCTTCACGATGGCCAGGTGTGCCATTGGCAAGGAGGTCCCACGTCCTGATCCAAGCTCTTGCTTTCCCATAAATAGCTTGCTGCCTTTTCAGGACTGGGTATGGGACCATGGATCAGGTTCTGCTGCAGAGCCAGTGGAGTGCACAAAGTGTGTGTTGCTGGCTCTGGCTTTGCTCTGCTTTCCTCTTTGCGAGATAATCTTGTTCTAAGTGTCACTGGGAAAGACAAATGTTCAAAGAAAGGCAGAATGAAAGAACAGTTGTTGGTGGGTGTTTAATCCTACTGAAATGGACTCTTAATAAATTTAACTAGTTGGAAATTAATTAATGAAAAATTGCTGACCTGAGCCATTTCTTTCCCACATTTTCAGAAGGAAATATTTTTTAATTTTTCACTTTAAATCTGCTTCAGTTATATCATGAAAATCTTCAGCGAAAGAAATGTTCTTCACTTTTATTTTATTTTTAATTTCTGTATTTCCAGATGTTCTTCCTCCTTGGATGAAAAGAAAGCATGTTGTAACAGCCTGTCTCTTTTCAAAAAATAACTTCCAGGCACCACACTCACTTTTACAGAGCTTGCTATTTATTCTTGAAGTGAAAAGCAATCTTGTGCTCAGAAGTGAAGATATTTGATTGAATTCTGGTTACCTCTTTGCAGACCTGTATGTCAAACAGAAACAGAATAAAGTGATCAGGGGCTGGTGTTCTTTCCTTTTTACCAAATAAGCTGGTGTCACGGTCCGCACAGCCTGAACGGGGGTCGTGATAGTTCATTTGACCATAGGGTGCAAAAGACCACAGCAAGAGACTAAGGTTTTGTTTAGCAACAAGCATCAAAGCAGTTTGTTGAGGATAAATAACTCAGTTTTAGGGTATGGTAAGGAAGAGAGAGAGATATGGGGCAGAAAAGGGAGAGAGAGAGAGGTGATGGGGCTGAGAAGGGAGAGGGAGAGAGAGAGAGGCCAAAAAGGAGAGAAAGAGGGATATAGCTACCAACAGATGGGACGTCGTCCTTGGATCATCCGTCAATGTCTTCCATCCACTGGGGAAAAAGAGTTCTTGGTGGGTCTCTTCAGAGGGTGATAATTTTATAGTCCATTTCAAGGTGAATGGCTGCTGGCCAAAAGGTGGGGAGATTTATGGACTGTTGTGTTCATGGGCCTGTGGCTTCGAGAATCAGATTCGAGAATCAGATGCAGCACAGAACACTACAACCAGTACTCCGCTGGAGAGCAGTGTACCATGGAGGCAGCGTTGGCAGGCACAACACAGTCCCTTGGCATCCACCTTAGCTAGGCCAGCAACTCCACAGTGAGAGGTGGGCTCCTGGGGGTCTCAGTCTCTGACGGTGATTGTGAGGCAATTCAGGCAATCTTCGGACCAACTCTTACAGCTGGATAAGTGGCTTGAGCTGTCTTGGGCTTGCCATTGACAAGTGATCTTTGGCAAAGGGTTCTATTTTTTCCCTTTTTCTATTTTTCATTTGGTCTGTGTGAATCTGTTTGTGTGATGGTAATTTAGTTGCATGTATTTAGCAAGTGCTGCATGAGTATTAGCACTATATTTGCAAAAAGAAATCTGCTTTCCATTGGAAAGGACTATTTAAGTGGAGGGAACAAGGCTGACAATTTTGGATCTGGAATCTTTCATGGGAGAGCTTTCGGCATCCTGGAGCATTTCCCTTGATGCTTTCCATCACAGCTTTGCCATCAGAAATTCAGATTCCTACAGGAAAGCTCCTCTGGAATAAAGTGGAATCTTCCTATCCAGCTGCAATTACAGGACTTTCAGATGTTATGCAAACTGTTCTAGAGAGGCTTTGCTTGTGATGATGGCGAATTCAATGGTTTGGAGCTCTGTTTTGTGCAGAGAGGGACATTCACCCTGTGTGTTGAAGATCACTTGTAATTCCTCTATAAGAAAATTTGGATTAATTTTATGTAGATGTGACATAACTATGGTAGATTAATTCTGGCTGCTCTTGCTTTATAATCAGCAAATCACAAAGTCTCTTTGGTTTGGGATTTTTTTAGGAATCTAAATTAGCTAAAGCCACAGGTGCTTACAGAATGACATTTCTCATATTTAAAATACAGCTTCTTGTTCATTCCTGCAGGTAATCTCTGTGGATTCTCAGCTCCCAAGCCAGTGCTGAATTAAGAGACTACTGTGCTGGTACATTTTAAAGTGATGAGGAGAACAGCTTCAGAGAACTTCTGGCTCTCTTTTGTTCATTTGTTAGTGGAGATGCTTGCTCTGTCTGACAATTTCCACATCATCTACAGCTATTCTTTGATACCTGGCTTTATTTTTCTGGCTAATCTTGCTGCATTATGTTAACTTTAAAACAGAATAGTTACTTGTAGCAGAGCTCCCTTTGCTGAATAAGGGAGGTGAATCAAGTGGTTTTTTTCTTCTTAGTCTCACGGAGAAATGAGATAACTACAGTAATTTCACACTGATAAGCCGCACCCATTTCACTGAAGAATCGAGCCGATCCTGGAAGTGTGGCTAATCACCAGGTGTGGCTTGTTTATAGACAAATTCCGGAGAATTGCCAACCTGGAAGTGCGAGCTGTGGGGGGAGCAGGCATTCCCTGCCCCTCAGCTCCTGGTGAGCAGCCGGGTCCCCACACTCCCCTGGCGCTGCCACTGCCCGGCTCCTCAGCAGCACCCCCACCCTGCCGCGTGGGGGGAAAAAAAAAAGTGCGGCTTTTCACCCAGTGCGGCTTATTTATGGATAAATTCCATGGGCTTCCCTACAACCCGGATGTACGACTAATCACCCAGTGTGGCTTATAAGCGTGAAATTACTGTAACATCTGCTACCTGAAGCAAGTAGTCTTGTTAATTCTGTCAGTCTGATATTTCCTTTGAAAACCTCACTACAGAGGAGAGCCTTGATCCTGGGGACCAGTTTGCTATTGTTTTTTCCTACTTTCATGAGTGTGGGCCATGGAGAGATAACTGCTTGAGGAGATAACTAACTTTTACCTTCCAGAGTAAGGACTTTGTTTGAAGGGACAAGCCAAACATATTGACCCAAGTCAGAGTTAACTCTTATTTTTTTCCTCTTACAGAGGAGGCAGGAAGAGAAGGTTCAGGATTAACTTTACCAATGTTGCATTTGCAGGATGTCCCCTTAGGTAAAGAAATTAAATTCAGCTCAGTTGATTTGGTCTGAGGCTGTTTCCTCTAACTTTTAAGAGGATTATGCATTGAGGCAGTTCAAGTCCCCTTTTGTGCTCTCGTGTGGATGGAAAGTGATTCATAGATGCTCTATCATTCATATCCATACCTGTGGTACATCCTCTCCATTCTGGTTGCCTGCACTTCTTGCTGCGAGCAGGGAACCAGAAGGAAGTGTGGGAGGGATCCTCCTTTAGTACCTGAGCCTTACTAGCTCCATGAAGGAGCTCCTCCTTAGGATTCAAATTTTCATTTACTGGCTTTTCCCTACCCCCACTACTTCCAGACAGAGCAGACAAATTTTCTCTCTCCTACATATTTGGCCTTGCTGCATCCATGGTGCAAGGTTACCTAGGAAAACAAGAAATTTTCCTGTGAAAGTATGGAGAGTTTTCTGATCCTCTTGCAGACACCTGTTTTTTTTCTCCAATGACTGTTCAAGCATGTTAGTGGTACTGAGGAGGCTGTCCTCACTGCTGCCCTGAAGCTGCTTGGAGATTGCCCATGTTACAGGGCTGTCATCAGCCTGCCCACTCTGTGGTTGTGAGTGTGACCAGCATGTTCGCAGGCCCCCTCTGCTCCTCTCCCCATGCTGTACACTCCCCTGCTCCTCCAGGCTGGGGGCACAGCTATAAATTGTATTCACACCTTTTTGTCCTCTGCAAAACCTTTCTTCTGCCCTTTCTCCACGAACACTGATTTTCAAGATGGGAACAGTTTGGTCTTCCTCGTAGGAGATCCATTAAATTTAATTGGACTATCTGCTATCAGAGCCAGAACTGATGCAACACAGTTGTCACAGTGAGAAGCTCTTGCTCAGCAGTCCTGGGAATAAATTAGAGAAGAGCCAGAAGGGATGTGTGACTGCTGAATTAGGAAGCTCAATGGCTGACTGTAAGTAGCTCCACTATGTTTGCTTTCATCATACATGTTCAATAAATCCTTGCACTGGACTGTGGCAGCAGGAGACCATTGTAGAGCTCTAAAAGAGTTAACAGAACAAGTAAACCCCAAGAAATACCATTAAAAGTGCTGACTTTGGTGTATTTGACCCTGTAATATTTCTCAAAACAATTCTATGTGTACAGATAAAGTGTTGTCAGCAAGGCAAAATTACTGATAAGTAGCACAGATTGAAGAATGAGATATGAAATCTAGTAACTCTGGTTTCATTCAGCTAACTTGCAGTGTAAGTAAGTATGTTTTATACCTGGTTCTTAGTACTGGCAGTAAAAAGTCTTAAAATCTAATAAAGACGACTGTGTATCCTCAACATCTTACTCTCTTAGTGCACAGCAATATATCTGTCTATAAAAACCTTGCTGACTCTTTCTTCCTGATGGGAAAGAGGAAGAACTACACAAAGACTCACACTAGGCTTCTGCAAAACTTTAGTGGCTTGTGTTTGCACAGTGAAGACTTCACTTTACTCTCAGGAAGTCCATGTAATCTGTCCCTGTAGTCTCCTCAGCTGAGTGGAGAGGTAGGGAATTTGTTTTTCAGAGTGCTTGCACCTTTTAAAATTTATTTTCATGACCTAACCTCAAATTTTCATGACCTAACCTCAAATTTATTTCCCAACCAGACGGGAGCCGAGCCAGGTAGCTGCAGCAGACATGAACACCTGTACTTGACAATGAAGTCTATGAGATAAATCACTACTTCAGTTACTCTGGAGGAATCACTGCTGGGATCCTTTGTGCTGGCTTTGTTTCTGGGGAGGCCAGGACTCTTGCCAGGGGAAGAAAATGGAGGTGAGTGCTCTTGAGCACATGGATATCTGTGGATTACTTAGGGAAAGGGACTGGAAAGGACTTGCACTTCCCAGGAAAGGGACTGAAAGGACTTGTACTCTCCAAGACCCATCTATGATCCCAGTGAAACCCTTCCCCATGTCACTTGCTTGGAACTCTTTTTCATGGCATTCTTTGTCTATGACTTACATTGTTTTTATAAAATTCTTGTAGCACTTTTGAAGAACTGACTGATGTTCCCAAAATCACAAGGCAAGTTGGTAAGAGCAGCTGATTAAAAGTCAAAGTACAGTAATTTCACGCATATAAGGCGCACCGGCCTATAAGGTGCACTTTTTTTTTTAAAGCGAGGATCTGTGCGCAACAAAGTAATGAATTAGTAACAGAATCGTGTGATCGTGGGGTTTACTGGCAGGTGCTCAATTTGCAAACATTTTTCACAGATCGGCGTAGCCTTTAAACACAGCCCCAGGCACCCTCCCTGTGCCTTGGGCCCCGGCACTCCTGCCCAGCTCTGGTGGCCCCCCTCGCTGGCGTGGAACCGCTCACCATCGCCATGGCTCGTACTGGGCTTGCAAATTCCTGAACTTTGTCCATATTTAAGGTGCACTTCCAGGTTTCGATCAAAATTTCAGTCAAAAGGGTGTGCCTTATACACGTGAAATTACTGTAATTCTGACTGAGGCATTCTCAAGCCAAAATGCGAGTTCTGGTCAATATTGTAATCTTATGGTGGATTTATAAATTATGCATAACACTAAAGAGCAGACTAATTATATTTTGTTTCAGCCTGTGCTCAGTCCTTATTCAATGATAATCAAGCCTTTAAATCAGTCTCTTCATTGCAGGCTGCTGCTGAGTTGCACCAGTAGCTCCATTCCCAGGTCCTGCAGGAGGGCTTTTCTGGGCAAATATGATTCCAACAGTTCTCTTACCTGCAGCAGTGCAGAGGCCAGTGTGATCACTGAGTCCTCTCTCTTGGTTTCTAGGATGGTTCTGTTGGCCCTTTGGTTTGTAATATGGGAAATGGACCATTTACACTTTACACCATTGTCAGATGGGGTGTTTGGCAGGGCTAGCCCAAAGAAACCAGAGGTCTATTCAAGGATAAGGATTTTCCTGGACTGGATGGCTCTGCTGAAGAACGATGAGCTGTCTTTCGCTTTTTAAGGCAATTTAAGATGAAGGAAAAAAAATCCAGGTGATTTCCTTGAGCAAGCGTCTACTTCCTCCTTTTCCTCCTAACTTTCCCCTAAACAAAGCTTACTCGAAGTTAGGAGTTTCAGAAGCATAAGACTTGTGTGTTACACTTCTGACTCTCAAGTTTATACTCAACTTTGGACAGATACTTTTCCCAGTAAAAAGTAGCTGTTGTAAAAATGCCTACCAGCCTCATGCTTGGCCAGGCAGGAGAGTTTGGGAAAATGCTCTGAACTGAACTTGTGCATTTATGTATCTAGATATAATTAGCACTCCATTCAGAAGTCTGCAGGATAAATTTTGCCAGAGGAAGAGTAGCATTTGCTAGTGAATAAGCACTGATTGCATGAAAGCGATGGCATCTTACAAAAAGAAGAGGCCCCTGTTCTTAAACTGCAGGGCTTTCGTACAGAGGACTGGGAGGAAAAAACCTGTTTGAAGTACTCCACATGAACCCAGCATAGTCATACTGCTTCCCTGCACCAGCTCTCTCTCTTATTCTCCAAAAGTCTCTTTCCTTCTGAGCCTACCCAGGTCAAGGTAAACTTAGCTTTATAGTTTCATTGACAAATGGAGAAATCCACCACTTTATCTTGTGTAATCTGATGGGATTTGAGGGATTTCAGAAATGTTCTAGACATAGCTTCCAGTTTTTTACATGTTAAATAAATTAATTAGTCATTCTAGTGAAGTATCTCCCTTTGGCTCAGAGTAGTTGCAGTAAGAAACTGCTGATGCAAAACCTTTGTATTCCTCTTCCTTCCCTGCATGTACACATATAAAACCAGCTATGTTAATGAATAGGTGTGACTGTCCCTTGTCATATTTTAAGAGGAAAAACCTAATCCTAGACAGAGTGTTTGTGTTTCTGCCGATCCTGCATTTTATCTATTGCTGCCAGCAGAAAATGGAAGACTTCAGCTGATAGGAATACATTTAATCTTTTTTCCCCTGCATGCTGAATAAAATATGTTGCAGTTAGGAGCAGGAAATTAAAGTACGTATTAAAAAAGAGAGCATGCTGTGGATCCACTCTCAGGTCAGATGAGCACTTGAACTCCCCTACTTTGTGCTGCAGTTGCCTGTAGTTCTCCCTTGTGACATCTTCTTTAGTCCCACTCTGACCTAACAGAAATGTTAGTACAGATGCTAAAGGAGAATGTTCTAAGCTAAAACCAAAACAAGTCACCAAAACAAGTAATCATTTTTATGGTTGCCAGGCCGTCCCCACAGATAAGCTGGGAGCTGGCTGGACATCCCCTTGGATCTGACACAATTGGCTCCTGACCACAGGCTCTAAATGGCTCTCTGGGCAGGGACTTGCTCAACTTGGTAGTGTAAATCTTTCTCAAAGGTGGAGGCTGTGGCAGCACACACAGCTCTCACATACTTTTGGTTGAAAGCCCTGAGGGTTCTCTGAGTCAGATACTGACTCAAAGTTTCAGTATACAGGTAGTTGGCTCCTTTATCTCACCTTTGTATGATTGTCTTCCTGTTATGGGAAGTAGAGGAGCAGGAGTCGGTTACCACTGATATTGCAGGTTTCCTGTGCACTTGGGTATGTTGCTTAATCTGTGGTCTCTGTTTCCCTTACCACCCTTGAAATAAGGTATTGCTTTTTTATCTTCCATGTTTTTGACTGAATCCCTCATAAACATACTTTGCTTAAACAGAGCTATGGATTTGGACAGGATGCTGTCAACTTGCTGCTGCTCTTAAAACACAGCAAACAGCCTTGTCCTACTAATGTGCCTCCTCCTGCCTATTAAGCATCTAAATGTTCCTCCACATCCAGTACTGTGTAGGAGGAAGGATGATGAAAAGGCTAAAGTACCCCTGAGTTGCTGGCTGACACGAGCTTTGGCATCAAATTGGAGCCTGCAGTTGCTCACGATGTAAAAAGCAATCTGTTCAGGAGGGACGTGCTACGGCGCTGCTCGCAGCTTTATGCAGAAGCCAGCTGGTTAGCAGGCAGCGTGTACTTTCCTCCTCTTCCCACTGGCATCCATGCTGGAGCTCCACAACATCACACCACTGAGATAAAAATAGGCCCCCTGAACTGGTAAGCAGCAGGAGGTGGGGATAATTTCTCTCCACAGGAGAGTGCAGCACAGCCAACAACAGTGGGGACATCATTAGCAGCTCGGGGGCTGGTTAGCAGAGGCTGGAACTATGCACCCTCACCATGAAGCAGGCTTGTCTCAGCTGAGCTGCTCATCTCTGGACGAGCTCAAAGCCATGACAAGCTCAGTAACCTGAATGCAAAAGCAACTGTTAAAATGAACCTACAGACAAGCTCTTGTGGCTCAGCCTGCTGGGCTTTATCATCTTCCACTCTGCAGCACCCACACTACACACTGGTGTTCCCTGCTGTCCCCTGATGCCAGCACAGGGACCACATCCTCCAAAAGGTCTGGTTGTGTGCAGGAGCCCTTGTGTAAAACTGTGTGGTTGGCTCATTGCTTTTAACCTAGACTGTGGTGGAAGAGCATTGATGTTTTTGAAGCCGGCTCTTGGTGAGAAGGGGCACCTCCCCTGTAACTCAGCTGGGCTGAGATCTCTTCTGTGAGGGTTCAGGCACGTACTCCTCGCCCTGTGTGCTCCTCTCACAAGCGCTGCTGTGCAGAGCTGTTCACACCACAGCACCTTCCTCAGGAGGTAAATGTTTAGCTCCCTTCTGGACTGGAAGGATTTCTACCCAGCAGGAGGGCTCAGCCCTTCCCTCCCTGCATTCTCTGTATCCCTTGCAGGTACACAGAGACATGGCATGGTGTCAGCATCCCATCTGGGCAGAGAGCACATAAAACCTTGGTGTGGGAGACAGCGCACTTACACAGAATTTAAGCTGCTCAGCAGAGGGTATAACTTAAAAAATGGCTGCCTTGGGAGGCAAACAACCCTATTATGCTTGGCTCTAAAGGGACACACAGTTCTCATTAGTGGTCATGTTTTCTCTCCTCCTGCTCTGTTATAACCACCCAGATGCTTCCAAATATTTCCCTGTTGATTTGGTCTCTTATTTAAAAAGTGCTGAATCTGAATGCACTGTGTGTACATGAAACTATAGGCAAACCCTGCTCTCCTGTGTTTCTGCAGAATCAGGGACTTCACAGACAAAAATATAATATTTCACAACTCTTCTCAAGAGCTGGTCACAAGGTCAATTAAAAAAAATTGCATTTCTTCTTCAGCAGTGAGTATTTGAGGTTGGTAGGTCTTTTAGCCCAGGTATGTGACCAACCTGGTATGTGTTTATTTCTTTTCCAGGCATTGATTTAAAGCACAGCTCAGAGCAAATTTGCAAGCAAATCTTTCCTCTAAGGCCCAGCAGCTCACCCTTTTGTGCTTCTAGCCTGTATCTCTGTCTGGGTCTCCAAGGTTAATAGGCTGTGTGATCATGTACACTTTGAAAGCTCTTACAGGCTTGTACCAGCTTGAATGCTGAACCCCAAGAAATAGTGCAATTGATCAAAATGGATTTCTATATATTTTCTATATATTTTTTTATCTATAGAGATGATGCATATAGGTTAAGCTTTTTATCATTTTGACCTTTCCAGTAAATAACTGTGCTCTTGCTAGTGATATCAGGATCTTCAGGCTTCTACCAAGTCCAGTAGAGGAGGAGGAATAGGTTTAAAAATTAAGAAAAGAAAACTAAATATTTGAAACCCATTTCTCACTAACTTTATTGACCTGCTAGACTCTTTTCAATCGTGGGCAGGGCTGCCAGGTTTTATGGAAAGCTCTTACCATCTTGTCTTAATGCTTTTATCACTGAAGCACACATTTATCCACAGAATGGACATCAGAAGTGAAGCTAGAAGAGCCCCAGGGATTTATATCTGCTCCTTGCTCATCACGTTATGTGGGAAGCACAGAGTGCTCTTGGATACTCTGATTGTCTCTGAAGGGTATGGCAAAGATTATTGTAAAGTATCCATCAATAACATCATCACTGAACTGCCAAGAGGAGTTTCTTGGGATTTATGAAGAGAGTCAGAGAGAAAGAAAAGTTCCAGGTAACAACAAACAATCCAGCTGAGGACATTCAGTCCTGGAAATTTCCCACTTTCACTTGGGCCAGTTTCAGTTGCACAGCTCTGATGTGTTGGCAGGCTTAAGTTAAGCTGCAGAGCCCAGGCTATAAGCCTGGCTGAAGACCTTAATCCCTGTGTCAGTGTGCTGCATTGATCCAGCAGGAGAGCAGTCCTCTTAGGGCCTCAGAGAACAGTAAAAGAGACTACAGAGAAATAAGCTGTGATGTCTGGGCACCCTCTTAGGGACACTTGTCCACATAAGTGACCTGTAACTTCCTCTATTGTGAGCTTCATTTTCAAAGGTGAGACCCCATCCTCCATATCCTCTGAGACAATGATGGTACACGATTTGCCTCTTGGAGGTGGATTGGATGGCACTGAGGGGTCTGGTTGTGATTTTTCATGCCAAAAAATGTATTAATTTCCATGCAGAAGGCCTTATTTTCCTCACCTTCACCCTACAGAGGTACAGTCCTATCACTGAAACACTAGTCTAGATAAACACAATTCACAAATTAAAAGAAAGCTAAATTAAAAAGAAAGTGATAACTTTAATGCTGTTTACTAGCAAGCTAAGGTTTCTAGAGGCCTCTCATCTGTATGTGTATGGGATGCTGTGCAATTAAATAAAATCTCTTTGGAAATGCAGTGAGGCAGGGAGCAGGAGCACATTACGTAATATTAATTTTAAAATTCATGAAGGAAATGCTTTTTGTTTCCCGTTTTAAAGGGTCTGTACACCATGTAGGGGGAAAAGTGCTC
>VRYO01000369.1:9885653-9941953 GCA_009812075.1 Sialia sialis
CCCTGCTGCCCGCTCAGCTCAGGTCTGCAGCTGCCATGGCTCCCTGGCTGCTGCAAAAGGGGCGCTTTATAATCCGGTGCACTTTATAAATGTGAAATTACTGTAACTGGGACTTGCTGGCATAAAAGGTAAATGGGGAAGGAGGAAGCAATAGGAAAGGAGTGAGGAAAAAACTCAAAGAACTTGATCTTGCTGAGATTTTATTTGGTGTGCTCTGAAGGTGTTACTTCTCCCAGAATCTCGTCACACCATTCCTCTGTGGGTTTTTTCCTTCCCTTCCCTTCCCTTCCCTTCCCTCATTTCCCTTTATTCTGCCTCTGTCTGGGTTGAGTATGTTGTGTTTGCAGATGAACTTCATCTCTGTAGGTATCCACACTGATTTGCTGCTAGACAAGGTGTGGTGGAGAAATGCAGCACCAGCCTTTGGGAGGACTGTGGGTGAGTTTTAGTGTATGTGTTTTTCCAAATATTTTCAAAATTAAGTGATGCCTCTGGAAGGTGTTTTGGATAGTAGCTATTCTGTGTAGCTCCTCATCCTGTTAACATCACAGCAATGGTGGTAGCCACTACTCTAGAGAAGAGGCCCTGTTTAACTTCTGAAAGGCTGAGGGCTATGTGCATGTTCATTGTAGCTCTCAGAGATGGGGAAGAAGCTGTTTTTTCCCTGACAGTTGAACAAGAACACTCTTTTGTTACCAAATGCAGTAGTAATGCTTCCTGCTGAAGACTATTAGGGTGATGGAACATGCTAGGCATATTATTTTCATCAAGAAAACACCCACCACCCACCAAATCTACAGTTTAGCATGTCAATTAACTCTGAGTTGGAATTGAAAGGGCAGGAGTGGGGGAAAGAGAGAGGAGATGCTAAGGAGCTCTTGAAGCGTTCCACAACTATCTTCCTCCAAGAGCTTATTTGTAAAAAGCACACAAAAATACTAAAATTATATGTATTACAGCCGAAAACAGCAGTTTAGCTATCATAACTATTTACATGCAGTACAGAGGAAAATACTATCAGAAATGGGGCCATCAGTCAAAGTTTTGCCTCGATACGAGTCTCACAGACAGCTCCTTGGAGCATCCTCCAGCACACAGTCTCGCTGCTATGTTATAGCATTTGTTATGGCTGGCAGTTTTTCAAGACTGATATATTAAACCAGATTCCAGTGTCTGTGTGCCAACATATTGAAACAGCCTGTTTTCTCTTGCCCCCCTGCCCACCCCGCTCCACCTAGAGCTGGTGAATAACAGAAGTTTGTGGGTGCCTGTCTCTAAATTACTTTTACCCAGCAGCTAAAACATAGAATTAAACTTTAGTGTCAGAATGAGCTAAAACTTTAGGATGATGTTATGACAGGGGAAAAAGAGGCTGGGAAATTGAAAGAGTCAGAAAGTAACCAGAAAACAATTTAGAGCGCATAACAAGGGAAGTACCTATCAGTGGAGATGCAGTATGGGCAAAATGTTGAAGCTTGAAACAAGGCTAAAGTGAATTTGAGTTTTGTAAGA
This sequence comes from Sialia sialis, assembly GCA_009812075.1. NCBI lineage: Eukaryota > Metazoa > Chordata > Aves > Passeriformes > Turdidae > Sialia > Sialia sialis. The sequence goes on from VRYO01000369.1 coordinate 9,887,166, forward strand.
TTATAATGAACAAGGCCTGGCCTGGTACCGTATGAATGTGGTAGTTTTCCTAATTGATCTGCCATCTAATTGAACACAATTTTTTTTCCAGATGAACATTTACAATGAGTATTTTAAGGTTTTGCTCTTCGGACTGTCTTCAGCTGTGATCCATGTGTTTCAATGAGGGTTATATATAGGAATTGTTCTAGTACCTGGTGAAAGTCCTTTTAAAACTTAATATTAAAGCTGAATTTAATGCTCTACATTCTTATTCTTCCCTGGACAAAACCTGTCAATGGCCCAAAAGTTCTCAAGATGAGCCTGAAATGGATGTCATCCTTCCAGATTGGGAAAGAGTCATGCAGTCACTGGGATACCCCTGTGAGACACATATGCCACCAAGTGAGCATGCAGGTTCTTCTGGCTTTTTTAACTCCCCTATGAAAATCTGCAAACATCTGTGGTGTGGCTTTTAATGAATCCATGGGTGCTTCAGTGTGTGCTAGAAAACCAGGCACGTTCCTCAAAGAGAGTTAGGAAAGCTGGTGGGTGCCAGTATCCTGCTTCCAACAAACAGCAGACAAACCTGGAGAGCACCACAGAGCATGTCATTGGTCTGAATGTGGCAGAGCTGAGGGACTAAAATAGCAATGCTAAACTATGCTAAAAATCTTGTGGCACTTTCATCCATTTCCCTTTCTTCCTCCCTTATCATGCCTAGTTAGGGTAAGAGGTAAATTTTCATTCATGAGGCAGAATAGACTTCTAAACCATATGAAAGGTTAACTTCAGAAGTAATGAATAATATGACCAAAATAGATTTGGACCAGTATCCCATCTTTGATTTTTTTTTTTCTTTTCTCTTTTTAAAGGGCATTACATTCCCTTTTGCCTTTTCTCACATTTTGATAGCTATCCCTAGGAAGTAAGAGCCAATTGTTAAATATGCAGCATTGTGACTTTGTTCTTTGCTTTGTGCTTTAGCTACCACAGGAGACTTGTAGTCCCATTAAAATCTGTTATTCCCTCTGAAGTCCTGAATTTTCTGGACTGAAAGAAATCTGGCTTATTGTCATAGCCAACTGATGGTGTGCAAAGGATTTGGACTAACCAAAGAGTTACTAGGTGAGAGAGAGCTCACATTAATGCTGGGGTGAGAGAAATGGAGGAGCTTAACCAAGTTTTTTTACTGACAGACAAGGGATTTTTACATGGCGTGCTTCCATGCTCTTGGAGGGATTTCTGATAACACTTGGAGTTATGTCAGCTAGCCTAATACCTTTCCCTTCCTAGAAATGCTTTTGCAATGAAACTTGTATGATATGAATTCCTAATCATGGCATGGCTGTGCCTTGGAACTATGTGAGTCTGTGTAGGATACTCTTTCCCAGACTTCAACTTGCAGGAGGAAGTGTTATGTGTCCAAAACTGTTTGCCAGAGACAAGGCAGCAGGTCAAAAAGAGGGAGCCAAGTGGGGGGAGAGCTTTTCCTACAGCTCTGCTCAGTGTGAGGAGGAACCTAGCTGACTAAAGAACTGTCAAACTTGATTATGTAGGACATTGTGAGTAAAGTGAAGCTGTGCAAGTATTCTCTACACATAAAGGAAAAAGCTTAGACTGGAAATTTAAACTGTTAAGATGCTTATGAATACAAGGTTCTTCAGTGCCAGCTCTCAGTTATGTGAGACACTCCAAGTGATTTATTACCCAGAGGATATGGATGTCCTGCAGTCTTACATTCCGTCTTGCGCAATGGAGCCTGAGGCGGGGGCTGCCTGTCAGGGCAGGGATTTCTTCTGACCAGAGTGGTCCAGGCAGCATGCATTTGCCACTAGTGACTTGTAGTGGTTACAGCGTGTGTCTGTAACTATTTTGAGGAAGCGCACCATTCCAGTTACAAGTATAGCCAGTTCTCTTTTGGCCATGTCTGCAGCCTAATGCATGTGTTTAAAGCTGAACGACATGATGATTTTGTGTTAAGGGGATTTTAAAGAAGGAAATATTTTCTGACACTGCATTTTGAAAGACTATGCCTTATGGCCCTCAAGAGAAAAAGGTTCACACCCCATTCTGGTCTTTTTTACAGTCAGCTTCTCTGGTGACACTCCTGTCTGTCCCGTAGAATCTTGAGGTTCAGCAGCAGCAGTGACCTTCCTTCAAAGGGCTGTGGCAGCCATGAAAGGCTTTCTCTCATCTTACTCTACACAGTAAACATCATCTGGTAAGTCTGTTAGGATGTTGGGTTGAGGTGGAGAAGTAGAGCTTAAAGTATGGCTGTTCTAGTAAAAAAAAAATAAAAATCTGTCTGTTCTGAAGAGAAATGGCCATCCGTAAGAAGAGATCTGTTTGAGATCTTGAGTTCTGATGAATGCATGAGTAGTGGTCTAATTACTGTACTCATTTCCCAGTGTAAACTTGTAAAAATGAGATACTGTCTTAGCTGTTGCACTCTAGGTGCCCCTTTGCATTCTGCTCTACCAAACCAGAACCCCCCCCTCCTCAGTCTGTTAATGCTTCTATAACTTCTCTTCTGCTTCTTCTCCTAGTTAGGCACTAATACTGCCAGGTGCTGCTGTTACCACTGCTCACCTCCCCAGTCTCCACCTCTGCCACATGTGCAGGGACCCACGCAGTTAATTGGGCTCTGAGCTTAAAGACAAAAGGAAACCTTCCTGGCTCTCGGTTCCCTGGCAAGGGCACAGCTGCTGACATGAGTGGACAGTTTTCTGTGTGAAGAGCAGAGATACCTTGGCACCATTAAGCAAATTAGTACTTTGATCACTCAGATCAGAGAAACCTGGAGTTTGGAAAGATGTGTCCAGTCTGTCTCTTCTGTTTTGTGGAAGCAAGCTGTTTTGCCTTTCTAGCAATTTGAGCCATGTCTAATCTTCCTCCATCTGCCTTTCTTCTGTCTTACTTGTGTTCCTCAGTGCTGTGTGAATGAGCACATCTGCTTGGGCAACATTTGTCACATCTGTCTTAGGCTTCAAAAGTAAAGCACAGCAATTAAAATTCTTGGATTAAAATGCATCAGACTTGCAGCACCATCAGCATAGATTTTTTTTGCTTTTTCATGTGCACACGCACATTTCCAAGGCGAATTTCAAACCCTAGCTCAGAAAATTATGAGATACCTTCTTCATTCACATATATCACTGTGCTTCTTTCAGCTGGACTAGAGTTAATGTTTTTCACTAGAAAGTAGCTAGTAATTGGCTGTGATTTGGATTTATTCTGAAAAGGGTGTGGGTAATAGAGATGGTTTTGTTACTGCTGAGCAGGGCTTGCCCAGAGAGGGCTTGCCTTTTTTGCTTCTCACAGCTCCCTGCCTGTGGGAGGGGTGAGAAGCAGGAGTTGTGAGGGGACACAGGCAGGATAGCTGATCCTAACTGACCCAAGGGATATCCCACACCTTGTGGCATCATGCTCAGCATGTGGGAAGAAAGAGGAAGTGAAGGAAATATTTGGTGTGGTGATGTTTGCCTTCCCAAGTAGCTATTACCCATAATGGAGTCCTGCTGTCCTGGGATGACTGAACCCCTGCCTGGCCATGAGAAGTAGTGAATTAATTCCTTGTTTTACTTTGCTTGCATGCATGGCATTTGTTTTACCCATTAAATTGCCTTTACCTCAACCCACAAGTTTTCTCACTTTTACTCTCCCAATTTTCTCCGTGATCCTGCTGGTGGGGAAGTGAGCAAGTGGCTGCATGGGGCTTTGTTGCCAGCTGGGGTTACACCACGACAGCCACAAAGCAGTGCTGCTGTTATAAAAATGTTTATTTGCTAAATGTGCTTTGCCTTAAGCTACTGTCTGTGATCATTCCAAGATACTCTTCCATGTTTTGATGTATCCAAAACTGCAGCAAGTTAATTCAGTGCTCACCCCAGGCATTCCACATAGGTGGTAGTCCTCATACCTCTGCAGTATGCACTGCCACCAAAGCAAGTACAGAAACATATCCCTGTGGAATGACTGATTATTTAAATTCTTTTTCTGTTGTCTTTGGTTTGTTTAAAGCAGGTGCTTATTGGGAGGGATGATTGGTCTCAGCATGGAACTGACCTCTGATTAATTAATAACCACAGTCTGGAACTTAAACGGGAAGTAGAAAAATAAACAGCTTAAGCCATCTGTGCTAACTTTTGCTTGAGAGCTTGGCTGCTCTTATTAGATGGTTGTGCTTTTTCCTGGGGCACACAGAAGGGTTAGAGGGAGCCCACTGTAAACAGGTCAGTTCCCAGGACATGACCCAGAGCACTACCGAAGGAGGGGAAGCAGAGGCATGTGTTGTACTTTAATATTCTCAGTGGATTTCACTGAACCAGCTCCACCAATGACAATATTGGATTAATTTTGCTAAACTTTATCTCCCCCCTACACCCAGATTCATCCTCTGCTTTATTAGTTTCTGAGGAAAGTAAATACTCTTCACTTCCAGTTTTGTTCCTTCCCTTTCTCCTGCCTCTTGTGATCAGTGGAAGCTGGTGGGTGTGTGATACAGGTTATTTATGTACTGTTTAATTTGCTGTTGTTACTTGAGATGGTTGGAAACACTTTGGCAAACTAATTTTAGAAAATGAAGATTTACTGTAATGGAAACACTTTATGAATACCATTTTGAAAGAGTCAGGAAATTATTAACTGCAGAACATGGCCCCCTCAAAAATCTGTGAAGAGCTGTTTACCCAGGACATGTTTCCAGCCAGTACAAATCCTGCTAGCCTCCAAACAAGGGAAATTTCTAAGCCATCTTGTCAATCCTGGCAAACACACAGGCTTACTGTTTCTCACGGGTCTATATATCTCCAGAGCTGCCCTCCAGCAGCTTAAGCCTTCCTGTGTAGCATCCTGTGCTGTTGGCAGTGGTGGCAGCAGAGATGGAGTATGCACTTTGATGTGTACCTGGTAAATAATATTAGGTTGAGGTACCACATGCGTTTGTTGAACCTTCATCTCTGTTTTATGGGATACCCCAGTGATGATGGCGTAGGTCTGGAGTGTTTCATCAGTATCTGTGGATTTGGCGTAGGCTCCATCTGAGTTGAGGTCTGGTGGCTGAGAAGGTAAGTGACTGATCCACCTCTGGACTCCCTGTGTTGATCATAATAGCAGCAAAACTCTAGAGTACAAGTTAAGGTTCTCTGTCAGCATAGCACAAAGAGCACTGGGACCTCACTAGTATTCCCAAAAGTGTCCCTGTGATGTCAGGTTGTGTTGAAGCATGAGTGTTGTTTGGCAGCAGATGTTAAAAGTGAAATTTTGACTCTGCCTGTTGTCTGAATTATGAGGGAGTTAGGACAGAAAAAAATGTATTTGTTTTCCTTCTTCCTTGCCCAGTATCAGACAGAACAGTTCTGGGGATTAAAAAAAACATGTTGTCAAATGTGAAGAATGTCAAACTTGTGAAAGCTGTGTGCACACACACACTGGATTGGGTTTCCTCCTGAAAGTGGCCTGGCACCCCTGGAGCTGCAGAACCCCATTGCATCAGGTACCATTTTGAGTCCCAACACGTTCAGCTGTGCCAGGGTTAATGATTATAATATATACATATAATAATCTGACAAGGGGCCCAGTGCTAGTGTGTGATTCTAAGAGTGAAATGAATAGCAAGGCTTTGGACAGGCTTGCTTCCTATTATCTGGTTAAAACACGATGTGAGGGTCAGAAATGTGACTTTAAGACATAAGCGTAGGCTAGACATGATCTAGAGAATAGCAAAGATCACCTATTCTACCTGTCTTCCCAACCTATCAGAGCTGTGCTATGACATTAAAGTTAATGAGCCAGAAATGAGCAGGCATGTCCCTTGAGAGCTGTTCTTTTCTTTTTTTTTTTTTTTTCCCCTCCATAAAGGCTGGTATGCATAGCACTAACACAGTATGCACCTCTACACTGGTAGTAAATTAATGTCTGAGATGGCAGGAGTTGGAATTCAAAAGAAAGCTTTTAAGTTGAATCCATTGTCCAAACCCCAGGATATTCTTGTCTTCTGCGGCATGTAATTTAGATTTTATATGTGTGTCTATGTAAAGTGCAAAGGTTGGACAGAGCTGAGAGAAGAAGTTACCCTTTCAGTTTGCTGTGCACAGCCTGGGGCAAGACTTGGGGGAAGGGAAGGGAAGGAAAAGAGAGGAACTGAAGACCTGAAGACAAACATTAAGCAGAGGGGAAATGTGATCTAAAGAGAGTCAGTGCCTGAGCACAGTGTGTGTGAATAAGGAGGCTGGAAAGCACATGGATTTCACCATATCCTGGAAAATTCCACAGTTTTCCCAAGAACTCTTTAGCTATATGCACTGATGATGGGAGGATTCTGCACCAAAGGAGTGATGTCCTGGGTCAAACTTGCCTGAGGAAAGTGTCTTCCCTCAAGTCCCCAAATCCATGTCTCTTTGGAGGGTCTCATCTTAAAAACAGCCTTCAAAATATGTTCGGTTTGACTGTGCTGTGACCCCAAACAATGGGAGTAGTAGAAAGCCTGTTCTGATTCATTAAAACAGTGCTCTCAGGCATCCAGCAAGTACAGCAAGGGAATGTATACATTATTAAAGCTCTGTCTCATCTGTTCTGCAGTGTTGATGTGGGATATTTGGTGGGATGGAGAGATGAGGCAGTGAGCTAAGAAGCAAGAAAAGCAATGGGCTGACAGAAGGAAGAGGAGGAAAGCTGTACCTGGGGTTGATGAAAATTTGTTTTCCAGCATAGGCAGATCAGTGACAAAAACCTGCTTGCAGGTGGTGGGGATGAAGCAAACACTGCTGTGAGATGCTAAACAAGATGGGGAGAGAAAGGAGCTGGCAGTAAGTATGGGTTACTTTGACACAGAAGAGTACCTGTGACTGATTGAGGGCAGTGACAGCTCAGCCTGGGAGCACTGCCAAGAGAGATTTCTCCTGCTCCCTGAATGTTGTCTGCAGAGTGTGAAATATTTTTCACCTGGGAGCCAAGCTGTCTCTTCTATTGGGAAGCTGGGAAACTTTGGTAAAGGCAAAGCCAAGATGGAGGCTAAGCAAAGGGCAGTGAACTCAAGGGAGATGAGATCACTCTGATATCTCAATGCCCAAGACCTCTGGCCCGTGTGACCCCTGCTGCTGCTCAGCAGCATGGTCAGATACCTTGTGGTGCCAGTGTCTCCTTGGGGCACCTCAGTGTGTGCAGGGGAGAAACCTGTCTGACCAGCCCCTGTGCCAAACGCTGGCCCTCTCCTTTTCATTTTTCAGGGAAACTGTTGGTGGCCACACATCTGTTTGTTTGACAGGCATGACAAACTGGCCAGTATTGCAGTCTGGGGCTTCTGTGTATTTTTCCTCAATGAAGAAGCTGTCCTGTGTACTGGGTAAATGTTTGTGAATTGGGTCGCTTCCCTCCAAACCCTCCCTCTTTTGAAGTCCAGACGTGAGCACCCTGTTTCAGAAATTACCTTTTTACTACTGTAAACCTTGTGGTGCTGTAGTGCTCATATCTGTTCAGTTCCTGAAAGGTGCCCAGGAAATATTACCCTTCAGCATCTGGGTGCATGGCTAGTGTAAAGTCCTGTACATAAGTGGTGCTCATCTGCCAAAATAGAATTGATAGCCCTGTTCCTCTGGGATAACCTGATTTAACAAAGGGAAGTAGCTGCTGCAGTGGCACAGGGAGCTAAGATGGACTGCTCTGGCTGCAGTGTTATCTTGTTGGAAAGAAAGTGATCTGTAACATCATGTGCTGGCTTATCCATTGTAAATATGCCTTCAGGTTTCAGAGAGATTTGTCTATGCCAAAGTCTTGGTCTTGTCTCTCACATTAGGGAGGCCATACTGACATGATTCCAGTTGCCAAATGGTTGTTTTTTCTCTGTTTTAAGTGAAAAGGTTTAGATTTACCTTCCTGGGGGAAGGAAGGTTGGTGTCTGACTCAAAGTTTCCTGTGAACTGGTAGCTAAAAGCTAGACTTGGAAGTGAAGTGTATTTGTGAAGAGGGATTTTAATGCTCAGCCCAATCAGCATGTATCAATGAATTACAAGCCAGGAAACCTCTGCCTGCATCCGTCTCCTCTGGTTTCAGCACTACTGTGCACTACATACACATCCATTCTTTAAATAGAAGATAGCAAGCTCTTTTCCATCTCTGTGTTGCTTATCATAGTCCACAAAAATACTGAAATATAAACACAGAAGTGTATGTGATGAAGCAACATGATGTCATGTAACCAAGTGAACCCGGCAACCATCTGCTGCTAAACGGTGAAAAATTTCAGCCTACCCTTACACCAGGTCATTCTGGTGCAATGGGTAAAAGATCATGTGGGTAACTTTTGATTTATTAGATGTACCAAATATTAGTGTTTTGTTGCTTAAAAGAAACCCTTCTTTCTCCTATCCTCCTATCTTATGCTTTTGGAAAGAAAAGCTCATATTCTAGCACAGCTCAGAAAACATCAGTCAGTCCTTACCAAAATAATAGTTCCCTCAAACTAGCAGTGCTGTAAATTGCAGTATTTTGTCAGGCTGCTGTTGCTGATGACTGACTTGTCGTGTTAAAACCAGCTTTAAAAAACTGCTCTGCCATCATGACAAAAAACCTGTTGGGGTTTTGGCTTAGAGATGTGATTTCCCCAATGTGTTGTCAGCTGTGCAAATAGAGCAGCTTAGTGTTTGTAATGTAGTGCTTTATCACAAACCTGGAAGCTTCCGGTTGAGAAAATGTGTGTGGCATTAGGGGAATAACATCCTGACTGAAACCTTCCAAGAAGAGGGGGCAGAATGAGTTACCATGCCTGCTCCTGGTGGCAAGGAGCTAGGCAGAAGGAAACCTGTTCTCAGGGCTCCTGATGTGCCACTCAACACTTCTTGCGTCTGGAAAGAGGATGTGCAGCCAGTGAAGTGACAGCCTCATCCTAGACACAGTCCTCCCCATGCCTTGGGAAATGCACAGAGCTGCAGGGTGAAACCAGGGTCTCAGGCAGGCTTATGGTGGTGACAGAACCCCCTGGCCTTCCACAGGAGACTTTATGCCTTAAAGTTCACTGTAGGAAGGGGGTTAGGGAAGTTTCTGGCAAAACTGAAGGACAGCCATTAATACTCCTCTGAACATTGTTTCTTTTCTGACCTAGAAATGAGCAGCCAGGTGCGAGGGGGGTAACTACTGACCTGCTAAGGAAAGTGTCATCACGTAAAATAATTTGGACTTTCAGTGCAGAGCTAGAATTGAAATGCATGTTTATTTTGTCCTTGAAGATCTGTTGCATGATCTCCTTTTGGACTCTCTGTTTGATATAGAGGCATTTGGTAAGAAAAGGATCAGACACAGTGCAGGCTGAGGTGCAGCACTTTGTGCAGAGGAGTTTTCCCTCTCCACCTTTTTACAAGTGAGTCTGGCTCTTATATTCCAAATATACTCCTGAGGGAAGGGAACAGCAGAACCAAGAATTATTTACATATTTTGAGGGGAGAGGCACTGCAATACTGACAAAGGAGGCATAGAGGTTGGGGGAGAGTTACATAATTTAAGTGTGACAAGTAATTCCCATTAGTGTGAACTCTAATTAGCTCTTTTCTCTAGTTCTGGACTTGTTTGAAGCAAGGGTAAATCATAAATTAATCTGCACAGCATTTCTGCTTTTTTAAATTTTTCAGAATAGCTCTTCACTGCAGAACAGCAGCTTTACCACACTGCAAATGTTGCTCCTGATTCATCCCTTTCGATGATCCCTTCCTCATGCACTGATGATTTTTGGCTTAAAGAGGGCACAGTAAGTGTTTATTGCACCACCTGTAACTCTTGTATGCCATGTGACTGTAGTGTCAACACAGGAATTCAGAATCAGGAGGTTCTCCTGACCACCAAATCCTCCACCAGCCCAAGCTGCAGTGCAAACTCACCTGGCTTTCTGGGTCCATGGGCTCTGGAGATTTTATACTGAAGTTGTGTGAGAGAAGGTCTTCTGCCTGGCAATAGTTAGATTTTACTTTTTCATGGCACAAGAAATGGCACTATGAAATCCCATGTAGATTTCTCATCACAATTTCTCAAGTAGTCATCCTGATGCTGCCAAAAATGTCCTTCTCTTTGCAGTTACTGCATGAAGATGGTTGTCTTATCAAAGAGGGAAGTTCTGCTTAATTGCAATGGAGATGTTCTCCTACTTAATTTTTCTCTCTTTGTGGATTTTTTTTTCTCTTTCCTTAGAAGTAGCTTAGCAAGAAATTACAAGCTACTGATTTTATAAACCGAGATTTAAAAAAATTTTAGCTAGTGCTGGATTAAGATTAGTGGTGTGCAATGTTGAGTATTTTTTCCCTAGAATATTTTGTGCGCAATGTTGGGACTCAGATTTCTTCCTTTTTATTCTTTAAGTAGCCTATCACATTTGTTTGTGGACTGAGAGGCTTCCAAGAAGAATCTGTGACACTGGCATAACTAAAATCTTACAAACTCAGTAGCGGATCAGTATATCCATGAAGTAAAATAGCCTGTGCTGGCTGGAAGATGTGTTTTAGCATCTACATTTCCTTGCAAGAGTCAGTTCTTTGTATGCATGGGGTTTTTTTTGGATGCAGAATGAATGCTCTCATACACCAACAAGGATCAGTTGCTATTTCCTTCTCAAGACCCCTATAGGGTTTGATCTATGCTGGCTGCACTCTCTGCTCTCCCTTAATTTAGTGGCACTGTTTATGTAATTGCAGCTTTTCTGATTAAACTGCGAGAGTACAAGCTGAAGGTTTGACACAGGCAGCCAAAGTTTTTAATTGCCTTTAGCTCATTTCTAGCTGTGCCACATCTCTTTGAATGCAGCTGACTCATGGGAAAGTCTGGGAGACAAACGATACCCTTTTATTTATGCTTTTTCTCTTGCAAAATTGCTCTGTGAATTTTTATCACCTAATGGTTTCTCTGACACCTCTTAAAACTGTTCAGCTTCTCACCAAGAGACTATTTTATATGAGACTTGGGCCAGTAAACCATTTCTGTGATCTGGGAAGTGCTATGCTTCCTTCACAGAGCAATCCGTTTTGAAATTATCTGGGTCTGCCTGCTCACAGTTGCTGGGTTGCTAGTCCTGAATGGACCTATTAAATGCCATATTTCTGTAAAAAAAACAGCAAAAATCTATTGCTGACTATCAAGTCCTGAAACTCATGCATGTCAAGGGTAGCATAAATAATTTTGGCATGCAGAGACAATAGTGGTTTCTGGGTTAGTAAATACTAACTTACATCCAGTCTATTGAAAAAAGTGATTATGTAAGGTAAAAATCAGCTGGGGCTCCAGCAGAGCTGGGAGGAACAGGCTTCTCTTCCATTCAAAATGCCTTTTAAAAAAAGCACTTAGTGATGTGGATATTAATTGGCTTACCCTGTCCTAAGCTATGTCCAGCCTTGTTTTGCATCTCCCAGGTGTTCCAAAGCTCAGATAGATTGAAGCTCCAGCTATTTTCACTTCCTTGTCTAAGGCATCTTACAGAAATGCTATCATCCTGTATTGCTGCCATTTATCTACAAGGGTGATGGGTCATTGCTGCTGCCTCTGACCAGCCAGGTGGAATTGTGCCAGATTTAAGGGCTTTGAATTTGAGTCTGGAAATCAGTGTGTTATGGGTGGGTGTCTTCTCACTACAGCAAACTATAATGGCAGGCTCCTGGCCCAAGTTCCTTGGTAAATGTGTCTTTCCTCTCCCAGCAGTTGCTCAGGAAATACAGCTCCTGTGAAAAGCCTTAGGAGCTCCTTACTCTATCACTCCCTTCTCTAGCTCAGGTGGAATTCAGTGCATCCTTTTCCTCCAAGGGAAAAAAAAGCATGAAAGTTAGCAAAAGTATATGCTGTATCCTGCTCCTCCCTTGTTACTCCCTGGAAGACCTGCTCACAGGTAACCTGGCTGGAAATATCCACCTGGCCCACTACCAGTGAGAAATCTGGGGACTGCTGGAGGTCCAGGTTGGCTATGGGAGCCTTTCTAAATGGTGAGGCAGAAGGAAGAATGCACTCATCCAGCTTGCAAGAGGGAAAGCAGAGATGGTATCTTCTTAAAAGATAAAATAGACTCAATTATACAACATATTTCTCAGACTAGAAAACCATTATTTGCTTGTTTGAAGGTTTTTCTTGTCCACCTCTGTTTTTACTAAGCTCATATTTCTTTATTCCTGACTTGTGACAGATGAAAGAGTTCTCCTGGGAGAGAGAAGATGAGAGTGGGCATGCATGTGGCGAGGAGCTGGGGAATATCTGTTGTGCCAGCCTGTTGTGTGGAGGATGCTGAACAGTTTAGGTTCAGTCTGGACCACCCTTGTCTTATGGTCTCCACATGATGATGTGAAGTCAAGCAGGTCCCTGCAGCACATTTTTTTTTCCCCATCAACTCTTCCATCCTGCTTGACCAAAGGCAAGTGAGCTGCAGGTTTCCCTAAAGCTGAGATTTTTATTTCCCAGAGTTACAAGCAATGACAGAGACTCCTTAGGGGTAAATGCCACATTGCTAATATATGTGGCAGGCTGCCCGCCTCACTGTGTTTGTACCTCTAGTTACAGAGGAAAATCTTGGCAGTCCTTGCTGCCCTTTGCCTGCTTTTGCTGCTCAGTTTCCAGATGAAAGCTGTGCCTTGCTTCGGGTGCTGCTGGGTGTTAGGGGAATCTGTAAGGCACAGGAAGGAGAACTAGTCATAGAATGGTTTGGAAACATTAAAGCTCCATCTTTTTCCACTCCCTCTGCCATGGGATTGCTAGAAACCCCATCCAGCCTGGCCTTGAACATTTCCAGGGATGAGGCATCCAGAACTTCCCTTGGCAACCTGTGCACGTCTCAGTAGATGTGCTTTTATGCTGGTGTCATGGTGTTCTGCAAACTTACACATCTGCTTTCCCTCCTCGTGGCAGCTTCACTGCTAAGTAGTGCCAAGTGAAGATGTGCTTGTTTATTGCAGTGGTGTTTAGACCTCCCAGTCCTCCGGCTGGGTTTGGGCAGTCACAGATGCTTGGCACATTGGATCACAGCCCTAATTTTGAAGGTGCATGCTTTTACTAAGTGCCCTTAATTAAGAAATGCTTCAGTTTGAGTTATTAATTGTTTGTCTTTGGGCTTCCCGTAGCTGTTTTCTCACTTTGCTCCTCTGCTGCCACCACGTGGGCATGTCTTGGTGTTCATTTAAGGTTTGTATTAATCTTTCAGAAGAATACATTCCATCCTTGATTGCGCTGCAGTTTTCAACTGTGCATAACATGTTTCTCCATTTGCCATGAAGGGAGGAATCTGGCACATTAAAGTAACAGATTAAGGAGAAAGAATCTCTACCATGGTTTTCTTTCCCATCCTTCTGCCAGCAGACTTGCAGAAGGTGCACATTTTTCACTTCTAGAAAAGGTTATGTAGAAGTAACTAAGTGTGCATGGCAAGTTACAAAGCTCAGACAGAATTTTCACAAGCATCTCAATCAAAAGCCAGGCTCGAGCCTTAGCAAAATTTTTCCAAAGGGCTGTTCCTGAGGCAGTTGAATGTCACTGAGGGCTGATTGAGTGGCTTTTATGTGCCATACGTTCAGCTCTGAAAATTGCACTTTTGACTCAACACCATTTGTGCACTTCTGGAAATATTGTTGTGAGAGCAGAACTCTATTAAAACTACCAAAATGGAGTTCTGGAGTGGAAGAGGGACTGTCGCAGAAGTCGGGTGCACCTTGTGCAGTTTCATGACAGAACAGCTTTGGAGCAGCAGTGCCATCTGGATCCTGTTCACCTTGGGGCTTAATCAGACCAGAGCCAAGTGGATAACCATATTTGAAACTGGACACAGACAGGGATGATCTAATTTTAGATTGAACTATAATTTATTTTCCTGTATTTGTCCATCAATAACTTTCAATTTATTGTTTCATCTGTAAATGAAACATTTATAATCCGCTGCTATATAAAAAGCAGCATACAGATGCAACTCTGTTAGAAGTGATGCATTATGCTGGACCAGACTATGCAAATTTAGCTTTTGTGAGGTTAATTTGTATCACTATTGCACATGACAAAACCACTCATGAGGTCCTCACTGTTTTGATGGTTGGGCTTCAGAACAGTACTCTTTCCCTCTGCCATCAAATGTTGAAAATTAAAATTTGTGGTGAGGGGCTGATATTCTCCCCTCTCCCCTTTCAGTCCAGGGATAGTTGCTGGAAGTAAACACCAGAGAGTGCTTTCTTTCTCTTTGTATCAGAGAAAATCCTTGTGAATGCCTGAGGTACATTTGATCATTTTACAGTCTTGTTAGGGGGAAGAATGTTTAAACAAAACACAGACTTTAATGCAACAAATGCATCTCTAGGTATATGGAAAACTGTGCTGAGTCTAGCTTTCCAGAGTCATCAGTTAGCTGACAGGACAGATTACAGCTGGATTCAGTCCTTTACATTAACCACATAGCAGGATGTTCAGTGTAGTTACAATATCTGAAAGAATAACTAAATATCATATGGTTTTATCTGTTACAATAGCTTTGACAGAAGAAGTTTGACCCCAGGGCTGTGAAGTCTTGATGCCTATATGATAGAGAATTGCTGTACAGCTTCAGAGAATCAAGAATGACTTTCCTTTTTTTCTCTCTTTTCTCCCTCTACTGGCTGACAGAGTAAGATCATAAAGCATTCAGAGGATTCTTTTGGTCTTCAGAAGCATCCTAATCTAGAATTCATCTGACCTTCCAGCTTTGTCTCATCTTGAAGTTGGAATTAATTGAGCCAAAACAGCTGCATCAAAGACCTAGACAAGGTGATGCACAATGTGCTCTTCTGGGGCTGACTTTGGTTTCAACCCTTGTCTAGCAACCATCACAGGAACATTCAGGAAAGCTTGATGTCCATCAGTGCCTTAGAAAATTCCCTGAGAGTGTGTTTGGGAATATCTGGCTGCCTGGGGCCAGGCTGGCCATCATCACCCTGGCACTGCAGGACCACCAAGGTGTGAAGGCCATCTGGAAGTCTCCAGTCCAACCCCTGCTCAGGGTAGGGTCACCTGAAGCAGGTTGTAAAGGGCTGTTTCTAGTGAGGTTTTGAATATTTCCAAGGGTGGGGACTCCACAGTTCTGGGCTTCCTGTTCCAGTGTCTGGCTACTATTGTGATAAAAAAAGCTTTTACTTAGGTTTCATTGGAATTTCCTATCTTTGTGCCCATGGCTTCTCATCCTTTCAGTCGAGCATGCCAAAGAGAAGTCTCACAAATGCCTCACAAATAAAGTATTGGTATTAAATGCTTTTGTGCCCCAGAGTTTTACCTTTTCCTTCTAGATTGCCTACTTTATGTTTTCTGAGAAGCAATCTCTGATTATAAAATGAGATGATATAACAGCAAACACTTTTTTAAAGTCTGCTTCTGCTGAAAGCCTGTCCAGCTGCATTAAGAGAAATATGAGTCTCTTCAAGCTGCTCAGCCCTCAGACAGAAGGAAGCTGTAGTCTGTTCCACCTCAGTCAATTTAGAGCAGCCATTTCAAAAACAGCCTTTAGCATCCTGAAAGCAAACATTCTCTCAACAAGGCTTCTAAAAAATAAAAGGGACCCTCATAAAAAGCATGAGTGATAAAAAATATTTTCTTAAAACAGTTTGTGAAATATTGGGAGATATCCTGGACTAGCATTAAATTTCGCTATCTTTTTTGCCTACTGACACCTCAATACATGGGGTTTCTCTCTCTCCTGGACTCTGGGGGAATAATTTGGAACAGTCCTGCTTTAGATTTAGTACACTTTTTATACTGACACTGAGAAAAGCCATCTTTAACTCTCTCACCCTCAGGAGGGCATTTTGTCTTTCTTCCTAGCTTTTTGGAAGTTTTTAGTCTGTGACAGACAAAATGTTTGACGGCTTTTCTGCTGAGAGACTCAGAAGTATCCTATGTATTGTGCTAAGATGAAATCCTCTGTCTTGTAGATTCACCCTACTGCTGAAAGCAGTTTTGGGGTTGTAACCTACAATACTTTTGATAATATTTTATATGGTGATTCTAATGTAGCACTTAGTAGTCTCTACCTCTCCTTCTCACTAAAAATGCAGTTTTTCACAGAACAACAACCTTGCCTCCATAGATCACAGGAAATCCTGTGTATTAATTAGGAATATACCATTTAGGCTACATAACTGTTTGGGACTGTGATAATTTTCACCATTGCAATATTTGTTGCTCTGAGGTATTTAAAAAATTTCTGCAGAGGTTTGTGGGGGCACAGTTCAATCATCCCCTTGCCCAGATAAAAATTAAAAATCTTAGTTCTGATGCGAAATGTTTGCAGTGAAGTTCTGCCAGTAGGATAATTAGTCAGAAGAATATAATGTGGATATTCATAAGCAGTGATTACAAATTTGTTGACCTTTTTTCCCTGTGAAGTATGAAATATAACTGCAATGTAACAGAAAAGCAGAGGGCCCCTGAAACACTGGTTATTCTGCAGTGCCTGTTGTGGCTTCAGACAGCTGAATCCTTTGGAAACTTTCTGCAGAAAAACAAGTACAAAGATTTCAAGGTGCAGGAGTGTCTGTGAGATGACATGTGATGAAAAATGCCAAAGTTCTATACAAAGCTTTCAGGTTCATTTCTCTCCAAGCTCATCATCCATCAGATGAATGAGCTCAGAACTTATGAACTGCCACGTTAAACACTGAAGTACAGTAATTTCACGATTATAAGCTGCATCTTTTTTACTGAAGAATCCAGCCTACCCCAGAAGTGCGGCTAATCATCAAGTGCTGCTTATTTATGGACAATTTCAGGAGAATTTCCAAGGCGGAAGTACGAGCTGAGGAGGGAGCAGGCATTCCCTGCCCCTCAGCAGCTGTGCAGAGTGAGCAGGAAAGATGGGAACAGGCGTTCCTTGCCCCTCAGCTCCCAGCGAGTGACCGGGCCTCAGCCCCTCCCGGCGCTGCCGCCTTCCACTGCCGCCTCCCGCTCCTGGCGTGGCCCTGTCGCGGCCCTGGCGCTGCCTGGCCCCTCACCAGCACCCCCACCCTGCTGTGCGGGAAAAAAAAAAAAAGAAAAAAGAAAAAAAAAAATTTTTTTTTAATGCAGCTTATATTCGGGTGTGGGTTATATATGGACAAATCCTGTGCTCTACGCGGCTACCCGGATGTGCGGCTTATAATCAGGTGCGGCTTATAATTGTGAAATTACTGTAATCTCTGGAGAACTAAACAAAATCCATGTCTGTGTCTTACCTATACAAAAGAATATGAAATACTGTGTTTTTCAGTCACAGGGCTGGTGTGGTTCCCTTGCACTGGATTCCCAAGAGATCCAAGGGTATAATGACCTGTACTGGAATAGCAGATTTGGCATTTTATTGGAATACCCAGATGCCAAGTCTGGAACACCTGATTTTGCTGGGAAGAGTGATGAAAACCTCCCTGTTTCTGGAAAGCATTGCACCAGAATGTTGCAGCCATCCGAAGTACACACTCCCCCATGTGTGGGAGTTAGGAAGTTATTTTAATCAGCTAAGCAACAATCACTTCTTTTCTTTCTGTTTCTGGAGGTGTGGCCCTTTGAGTCAAGTATACCTGATTTGTACTTCCTCATGGTAAAAACTCTTTGCTTTAACAGTCCCCACCCTGCTGTCCATCCACTTGAGAACTGTGGGAAGAGAGGTTGTCATTGAAGACAAGTAAAAAAGTTGTTCAGTACCTCAGCCTTTTCCTGATCTATTGTTAGCAGTTTTCCAATGTTGCATATAGGTAAAACCTTATAAAAGAAAGGCCTCACAAAATCAGGCCTTGCTCAGATGAATTAACAGCTAGCCTGTTGAATTCCCATGAGAAATGAATTCTAAAAATGAAAATCTGTTTGCATAACAACCTATTCTTGTGAGAAAAACAGGTTCTACCTGCAAAAACAAGAACTCTATCCCGTGAGAATCCACAAAGAAAAAATGTAGCCACCCGTGCAAAGTGAGAATCTTAACACATACACACACAAGCACCTTCTAACCAATTACAGTAATTTCACGAATATAAGCCACACCTTTTTCATTGAAGAATCCAGCCTACCCCAGTAGTGCGGCTTATATTCAGGTATGGCTTATCTATGGACAAATCCCAGTGAAATGCCAATCCAGAAGTGACAGCCAGGCGGGGAAGGCACCTGGGGCTGCCTTTAAAGGCTTCACTGGTCTATGGAAAGCGTTGAAACTTGAGCACCTGACACCAAACCCCGCTGGCAGCGATTCTGTTACTAATTTGTTACTTTGTTGCACATGGATCCTTGCAGGGAAAAAAAAAGGTGCGGCTTATAATTAGGTGCAGCTTATAATTGTGAAATTACTGTAATTGAGTGGCAAGAAAGTTACTAACCAATTTGAGTTAAGCAACAGGTCTTTGTATAGAAGTGGGCTGTAACATTCATATGGGACATTTTGCTACTAGAACTTTGAAATGTTGTGCCCATCTTTATTTGCTGTTATTGTTATATCTGATGGCTGGCCGACATGATAGCAAACAGCACCCTGCTGTGAGAATTGATATGAAATGAGCCAAGACAGCCTACGGCGAATATGTAAAGTTTGGAAGAGATATGGCCATGGCCTGGCTGCAGACAGCACACCATCACAAAAAGCGAAGAAACTCCTGGGAGCAGTGTGCACTTGGGGGGCAGGTGGGATAGAACCGCAAAACATAGACAGCAGTCCTGAGCTGTGGGAAGACAGCGATCTCTGAAACATGGAATGTAGATATGACCACTGAATCACGCGAAGACAACGGCCATTGAGTTGTGGGAAACAGCGGTCATGAACCCTGGGAAGACATGATCATCAGTAATTGCAGGGAGACAGGGGCCAAAAAGAGTAGTGAAAAATACACTGTGGGAGACTTGAGACACAGAATGGTGCGCATGTGAATGGACGCACGCATGGTAGCAAGAAGAAAGTCCGAACTGTGACTTTAAAGAGGTAAAATGTTGGGGAAAATGGGGGCATGGATTTCTGCTGAGGAAGTTGCTATAGTAAATATATGGACACTTATATTGGGCATATTGTATCAGCTTCCCCCAGTGCCGAGTGGAGCCCTCTCTCTGAACCCATTCCATGGCTCCCAGCGCTATACAGAGAGAGGAGAACTCTCTCTGGGGTTTCTGCCAGCTTCTCCAGACACTCCGGATTTGGGGATCTGAAGCAAATCCCCTTCCAAAGCAATCCCTTTCCTACACTGTTTCAGCATGTCAGAGGCTCTTCTCCTTGGAGACCTACTGTGGATAAGGGTACGCTCCAGCACAAGCCATGATACGCCTTTTTTCTGAATGCCTTAAAGATGTATTGAAACGCTTTTTAAAAGTTGACCTTGTGTTTTTAGTGAACTGTGATTTTTTACAGTTTTTACTGGAGAGATTCAAAACTGTGAGTACCAAAATAAAGTTATAATGGTGCTGGCTTTTTACCACAACAATTAGAAAACACTGCACTTTAAAAGGTCTTAGTAAACTTATGCTTATCAGGAAAAACTTTACTGCAGCTGACTATTTGCAATAATATTTGCAGCTACTATGAGATTTCCTCAAAACTACAGTAATTTCACGATTATAAGCCGCACTTTTTAAATTGAAGAATTCAGCCTACCCCAGTAGTGCGGCTTATATTCAGGTGTGGCTTATCTATGGACAAATCCCAGTGAAATGCCAACCCAGAAGTGAGAGCCGCTGGGGAGGGCACCTGGGGCTGCCTTTAAAGGTTTCACTGGTCTATGGAAACTGTTGCAACTTGAGCACCTGACACTGAACCCAGCTGGCAGCGATTCTGTTACTAATTTGTTACTTTGTTACACATAGGATCTTCGCTTAAAAAAAAAAAAAAGTGCGGCTTATATATGGACAAATCCCGTGGTCTACCTGGCTACTGGGAGGTGTGGCTTATAATTGTGAAATTACTGTAAATTAAATGGAATCAACATACTTGTCGCACATTTTTAACCCCTCCAATAAAATTTATGTTGCTGCTATTTTAATTACATATATATTCTTCAAATTTTCAGTTCATTTTTGTGATAATAGAGTCAGAATAAGTTGTTTTGTTGTATCTAAAACTTTTAAAAATATTAATTTTTATTTATATATTTATTTATTTATTCTGTTATGTTTTAGTTTAATGAGACTTCAGTGTTGATCAGGTAAGCAAAGTTAAGCTTCAGTGTTTTTAAGTTTGAGTAATGTTATGTTCTATTATTTTGAAATCCTCTTAAGGCTGACTTCTATTAATTTTGTTAAAATATGCTTGTCTAAATTTCAAGATAAAGTTATTTTCTTCTAGAGATAAGACAGATCTGACTGAAACAGCTGTGATGAAATGTTGATAAATACCTGCTTATGGATATAAGTTGGTACAGTTTGTTAAACCCTTGATTTCCTCACAGATTCAACAGATGTCATGCTTTGCACTAGTTGCTTGACATAATCATTTATTATGATCTCTGCTATTTTATCTTCCACAGATAACAGAGGATGGAGTAATGGTTCCAGATTATAGCTGTTATTGATTGTGAGCTGTTTAGTGCTTTCTTTTTTTTAATCTCATAATGTGAATTCACTGATAGTTTTTAATGGGAATTATTCATAAGATATTATTACTTTACTTATAGCTGGCTATTTCATAAACTTTAATATATCTTTGTGTAATTATCTACAAGATGTGTCATTTTGGGACCTCTTCTTTTGTTCTCTAGCTATAGATGCATGTCCTTGGACAGCTCTGTAGCTGTTCCCTGTGTTGGAACCCTGAAGCCTGGGAGTTATAAATTTTCTGTGGTGTCTGACACTGACCCTCAAAAGAGCACTGCTTTTGACTTGAGGATTTCGAGAAGCCTTCCAAATTTGAGTGATAGAGTGAAAATCACTAGTTAAAAAAGAAGTGTGTAATTTCACTTGGTGAAGGGTTTTGAATTTGGGGGTTTAGAATACAGTAATAGGACAAGATGGATGTTCTTGGGTGTTGTCTCTTTCTTCCTTCTTGTTCCTTCTTGTTCCTCCTTCTTCATGGTTTCAGGTAGTAGCTTTTGGTTAGATAGTACCCAGTGCAGGTCACAGGTGTTTGATAACTGAGTAAAAAATATAAATAATATAAATTTTAGCTTTTAATTGAATAGTTTAGCTTTTAAAGACCTTGTAATAGCTAAATTCACCTCAATTTTCTCACTTTTGGCTTGAGAGCTAGAAGTGCTGAAGAACTATTTATACTTTAGATAAGATTTATTAAACAACTAAGTCTGAATAAAAAATCCATCTCTTGAGCATTCAATCCTGACTCTTAAGTCAAAGAAAAAAAAAGCTAACCACTTTCATCCTGCACTGGATTTTTTTCAGTCTTTGGTCCCTTCTCTTGTTTCAGCGTGTTTGTTATGGCTTATCCAGTACAGTTTCATGATTTTTACGTATTTTCAGACTTCCAGGAAAACATATCTGGGCTTTGTCAAAAGCATCCTCCAAGCTGATGGTCTTGTGGTCATTGTGAGAGAGGAGGAAGCCCAGGATACAGATGCAGTCCTGACAGTATCAAATGACTGATGCCAAAAATAGTAGCAAGCATCAGCAATTTATTATCCTATAGTGATGGTTTTATACATTTTTCTGTGAAATGCTACAGGCAGCACCTCACAACAGGACGACCAGCTAACTCTTTTACATCACACATCCTTATTAGACACAGCTACAACCTATTGAGGGCAAGGCTGCTTCCACTTTTTGGTACTCAGATGCAATCTCAGTCATTCTCACAGTTTGCTGTGTTTGGGGCATTTCCTAACTGCTATTATTAAGAGACTTTTTTTAGAGATATGTTAGGGACATCCTTCCAAGGTAAGGCCTGGATCTACCTGGTTGGGAAGTTTGCCAACAAACTCAGGGGTTTTCTGCATCAAAACTACATTCAAGTCACTTTGACTCCATGATTTGAATTTGTGACAGCTGGACCTGCTTTTAAAATGAACTTGGAAGCCTTTCCCAGGAATGATTATCCATGTCTTCACTGAAAATGAGGTCTGCCAGCTGTTTCAGACTCTGGGTGATGGTAGAGTATTTTAAAGGATTGATAATGCCTTATTTTCAATTTCACATGTGCTGCTAATTACACACATTATCTGACTTATTCCAGCCTAGTCTAAGTTTGTTGTTTTACTAAATGTATTGTTTTGCTTTAATGTTCCCTTCACGTTCATAACAAGAGACATGTATTTTATTTTTAAAACAAAAAGGAGGAGGAATTGGCTCCTTAAGAATGTTTGAATAATGCAACATTTATACTAAAAATTTTGTGAGGGTAAATCATTGGGTTTAGTCCCTAGAAGAGCGATGTTGCTCTGAAAAATTCTGCATATGCTAAACAAATTTTGAAAAGCTCTTACATGAGGACCCCCAGTTGAGTGTGCAGTGGCAATGCCTAGCTGATTTACTAGCCCAGGGAGAAGGTATGCATGTGTTGGGGCTCTAGGAGCAGCCAGAGACTCGGCTGATGGCAGCTTTGGTTTGGGAGAAATCCTGCAACATTCATGATTTTATGAGTCAGACCCCAGTGTCAGCCACTGCGACTGGGTGCTAAAATGGCTGGTGGCCAATAAGCAAAACCTTATTCCCCCAGTGTCTTGGGGTCAGCTCAGAGGTGGCATTTCGGGTTCCAAGGGCAGGCAGAGTCTTGGCTGCTGGCAGCTTTGTTCTGGGAGAAATCCTGCAGGAGCACCTGTCGAATCAACATTTTCCAGCTGAGTTATGAGTCCTTCTATTCCTGTTGTCCACTCACAGACCATTCAGAAATGATCAGGACCAGCTCTGGATGGAAGGCCCCCTCTTTTTTAAGGGATAAACAGATAACGAAGACCTTTCCATGATTTGGAAGCACTTTTTAGATATGAGAGACTTTGATTTTAAAAATCCGTTTAAAATTTACCAAATGTTTCCTAATTCTGTGAGTTGATTTTGCAGATTTTTTGTTGTATCAAGCAGAGCCTTCAGCAAGTGGTGTACTTAAATTTAGAGCACTTTTTCAGTAAGACTAAGTTGACAGTCAGAATAACAGAATCAGGCCCTGATGTGGTGCTGTGCATAGAGCATTGAAGAGACTCTGTGCCTCTCTGCTGTGTGCATAGGTCATCAGAAAAAACACTGATTTTGCCTCTCACCTGTTGAGATCCTGCCTACCTGTCTTGGTCATAGGGTGGCACTGCACACTAAAATATAGTGGACACTCCCCAAAAATACTCATTTGTGTTTGCAGCAGGCCTTTGACATAACTTTTGATCATGTAGTGGATTTTTAGGGTGCTCAGAGTCTCTTTTTTTTTTTTTGCTTGCTTGCTTTTTTATATTGCTGTTGCTGTTGTTGTTTGGTTTGGTTTAGTTTGGTTTGGGTTTTTACTTCTGGAAGAGAGGTGCTTGTAAGTGATACCATCCCAGAATAACAGAAAACAGTAAAGAGAAGTTAAGGAGCAGAACAAAATGGTGAGGGAGACCATTGTAGCAATGGTGATCAGTGATACTACTGTAGCAGAGAGTTAAAAAAATAAAGAAGTGCTGCCACCACAACACTTGAAGTCTTAAAAATCCAACTTCAAGTTGTTCTTCCAGTGGAAAACGCCGAGGAGATTGTACTTTATGTCCAGTTACTTACCTGTCTGCTGTAAACTGTTTGGAACTCTCTCTCTTTAAATAACCCCCTAGAAAAAAATCTGAGTCACCTTTCATTTTGTGGTCTTAAATATCACCCCAACAATGATTCAGAAATCATCACTGTAGTGTGGTT
The DNA here is from genome assembly GCA_009812075.1 of Sialia sialis. NCBI lineage: Eukaryota > Metazoa > Chordata > Aves > Passeriformes > Turdidae > Sialia > Sialia sialis. The sequence goes on from VRYO01000369.1 coordinate 9,910,872, forward strand.
TGAGAGCCAAATTTTACTACTTCCACGCAGGTGGTATTTGCACAAAAAAGTTTCAAGTTGCTATGGCAGAGACTGTATCTACTTTGTGTATTTTTTTCCCCTTTATCTCAATTCACCTAATGATTTTCCTATATTTTTTTAATATCGTGTATGCAGTATCACTACTGATAGCACTAGAAGTAAAGAGTCTTCATCTCACTTCACAGGAAGGGTAGAAAACATCTGTTTATTGAATCATAAGAAGGGAAAGGTACTTGAGAAATTTACCATTTGTCTATATAAATCATAGCTCTTACACAGTTCAGTTGCATTTTTTTAATAATGGAAACAGTATGAAGAAGCAATCAACATCAAATGCGGCTCACAGGAAGTGACTGATTCCAGGGTGTTTATTTTTCTTTCATACCCAATCCAACATCAAATATTCGCTCTCATTTTACTTGCTAAAAAGGGAATAAGAAAAAATAATAAATAAAATTAATAAAATGCACACAAAACCCAACAGAAATGGATACAATGGAGAATAATGTGTTTGGATGTATCCAAAAGGTCTTACTGCTGGCAGGCAATCCCTGTGTTTGTAGGGATGGGTTTTCTGAAGTCTAGTTTGGAAGCCTGCATAAACTGGTTTGCTCAAACATCTGCCATGCTGTAGGCTGCTAAAGAATGTGGATTATTCTTAGCCTATGGTCTTGTAGTCCATACTGGTCAGAGTGCAGAGTGGTGCTGCATGCCGTAAAAATCTCCTTGCTGATAAAAATTTATTGGAATCACAGGACTGCTCACCCCTCTTCTAATTAAACTGTGTGATTTACACATGGGACACTGCTAAATTTAAACTTTCCCCTTTAATCTTTGGGCTAAGTGTTTTGGCTGATTATTTTATAGAAAACACTGACCACAAGGGCTTAGCTGGTGGACTAATGAAGGTGGGGGGGTGGGCTCTTGCCTTGAATTTGGTTACAAAATTACAGAAATTTCACTACTATAAGGTGCACCGGACTATAAAGCGCACTTCTGGGTTTCGATCAAAATTTTAGTCAAAAGGGTGCGCCTTACAGGCATGAAATTACTATACTTTGGTAGTTTAGGTGCTCTGTTCATCTGCAGTCCTCTCTCCTTGCAGCACAGGCAGAGCACAGCATGAGCCTGCATCTTCAGGTCAGGATTGGAGAGAGATGTATAGAGGGGCTTGCACAAGCTAAAGCCTGCATACTTACATGAGGTGGCTGGGGTTGGCAGCCTGGCTTGTTCTTTCACAAGAAACAAGTTTTGGGCAACTGGGATAACAGCGCTTGAAGGTGCTGCAGCAGCATGTTCCTTTGAGTGCCTATCAGGCTTGTGAAACCTCAGGAGAGATGGGTTCTGGCTGCATCATCCCCTACCAGTCCCTAACAGCCTTGAGATCCACAGGAGTTTCTGGAGTGGAGGTACCCACCTGCAGGGCCCTGCCCTTGGTCTCGATGGGGAGTGTGACTGCAGAGATGGCACAGATGATGCACACAGAGGAGAACAGACACAGGGCCCCCACGAAAGAGGCGCTCATAAGAACCTACAGGCCAAAGAGCATCGAACAGGAACTTGCTGGTGTGGGGGGGGCTGGCACTTAATTAGCAATTAAGAGTGGACAAAGGGTCACCAATAACTGAGAGACTCCGCAATAGAAAAAAAGCAGTATCTTGTGAATCTTAAGAGCTTTCAGAAAGTATCAAATACTAGTGAGCTGAACTCTGTGATGAGAGTTACTCAAAGCTACAACTGGCAAAGACCACCCAAGTTCGTGGTATATGGAGCTGGGAGGGAATTGATTACATCCACACTTTTTCTGGGGATTAATTTCAGGGACATCTATTTGATGGCAGTGTTCAGCACAATATTTACCAACATTATCAAGCATGCTCTTACCTGTGATATAAATGGAGCCACCATTGCTCCCACACGGCACAACGACCCACTTGTCCCCATCCCCAGTGCTCGCATTGTGGTGGGATAAACCTGAAACAGGCCAGAAAGATCAGATTAGTGCAACAGCAATCCACAATACCTGTACTTTTCTTTGTCTTTTTAAAAAATAATTATCAGAGAGATCCATTGTGTTACCAAGGGCAACTAGTGGGAAAAGATCTGAAAAGAAATAAAAGCTCCCTTGGGTCTCATTTGAGCCATTACAAATGTCATTTTTTGCCCCAAGTAAAGTTTTGGGGCTGGGTGTGATTCTCCTTTGTTTAGCATTTGTTAAGCACCACTATCACCACTTTATCTCCTGGCTCTGTGATCAAAAACACAGATATTAGGTTTGTTACTAAAGGAAAAATTCTGTTTATACTGCTGGGCCCTGTATCTGGAAAGCAGGAAGAAAAAATTTTGTCTGCAATGTTCAAATCTGCCTTTTCATTTTTATCAACAAGCACCTTTGTTTAGAAGGAAGAAAAAGAAAAACGGATCGCAGTAAGAAATATCCAGGCTTAGAATAATGTGCTTTGCCTAGTTTATTTTTGACATCTCCCAAACACTTGTGCTAATGAAACACTTAAAATTAATTTTACTGATCTTTAGGTCCTCTTAATATAAACAGATTTTAGCAAGTATACTCATATAGGCTTTTGTTTAAATACTTCTCTGGACCAAGTAAATTGAGTCAGTTAATTCAAGAAGAGTCCAAGCACTTGGCTCAAAAGATTTTGATCATCGATTAAATTGTGAGTAGAATTGATTTATGGTATGGCTGTTACAACAGTGGGCTTTACATCAACAGCTACTTATTCAAAACTTCTAAAATTGTGGTATTAAAGACAGGTACAAGTTGAAATATTACAGTGCACTATTAAAAGTGCAAGGGAGCTACTTCTGTTTGCATTGGATCATTTTAGTCAATTAGCAAGGAAATCCATTTCACTGCATACAATTGTTTTTTTAAAAAAAAGAACAATGAAAAACCCCAACAATTTATACTTGCAGAACTCATGGCTCCAAAGCTGTACGAAACAAAAGCTCTATAAAGGATTAAAACTTTTTGCAGACAGAACATAGACAATAATTTCCATTAAGTGAAAAGAATTGTATATATAACCTCATATACTAGCTCATACAGCCCCTTAAGTGCTGGAAAATGTTCCTTTTAGTGGTACAGTAATTTCACGATTATAAGCCGCACCTTTTTCATTGAAGAATCCAGCCTACCCCAGTAGTGTGGCTTATATTCAGGTGCAGCTTATATATGGACAAATGCTGTGGTCTACCTGGCTACCGGGACATGTGGCTTATAATCAGGTGCGGCTTATAATTGTGAAATTACTGTAGTCTGTTTGCTCCCTGGGGGGGTTAGATAGGGGAAAGATTGTAGGGTTTGAAAGATAGTGGTACCCAACATCCTTAAAAATAGTGTTTTATAGGAGCTGGCTTAGTAGGGCATTCCTCTTCCATCTACTCCTGTCATCTCCAAGCTGGTTTTCTGATTCCTTCTCTAATCTTGAATATGAAAACACTGTGGCCAAGATGCCAGAGACACACAGTTTAAGGAAGGTGACTCTTAATAGTTCATAAACTAGCAGGCAGAATTCCTGGGTATACACAAATGGTATTTGAAGGCTCCAAGGAGCTTAGCATACCTCGAGGAGAACCCACCTCTGCCGTGTAAATGTAGATGGTGTTGAAGTTGGCTGAAACCAAGGCACGCAGCATGAAGAGAAAGCCAACCATGCCTGCGCTGGAGAGAAAACCATGTAGAGCAGAGTTAATGACACTGAGCAGCATCAGCAGAGATGCCAAAAAGAAAGAAAGGAAGGGGGAAAAGTGAATGAAAAATATAACTTCTTTCTGGCGCATGTTCTGGACTGTGCCAGAAAGCAGTGTGTTGGATGCTTAGGGAAAACCACGTGGGCTCAGTAATACAAGTGAATCACTCTGCACACCACTGCACCACAGAATCTGCTGCCACAGCTTTCTCAGGAAAAGGAGAGCCGGTCAGAGGCTTTTCTCAGACCTACAAGAATTACTGGCCTGAAAGACTGGTGACATGAGAATAGCAGAGGCATTGCTTATGCTGGAACAAGACTCATAGTCTGAGCCAGAGTACCTCGAGGTGCAGATATTAAGGAGGAGAAAGAATAGAGCTGTACATCCCATGGTGATACACAGGCTTAGACGTCTTCCGAGGAGATTGATGCCGAGAATGTTGACAGGATTTACTGGAAATAAAAAGGAAAACCATAAAACAGTTTGACAATCTAACTGTAATAATTGTCTGCCTTGACAGACCTTACACAGTATGACTCAAAGATACATGTCTGCATCCCCAGTGGCCAAACATCCTGTAATATGGACAAATCCTATCTTCCTGCACCCAAAGCTTGTGATCTGCTCCCGTGCCCCTTTTTTGTTTTCACCTTTCTCTTCAGATGATGAAGCCTGTGCTTTCCTGAAACTGGCTGTGCTGAGGCAGGTCACCAATGACTGTCCTGAGCCATGCAAGGAAGGCACAGCTGGGTGAGCAGCACAGGCCTGGGTGGTTTTGCTCCCTCTGACCTCAACCCAGCCAAACACCAGGGCCTGAGGTGTGCCCCACTGACTGCCCTGCTGAGCCACTGGCTCATGGCCTGTAGCCCAGAAGCTGACAGCAGTGCCCAGTTCATGTCAGCCCCTATGAATGTCACCAAGTTCATGCACAGCTCAAGCCTTCGCAGTGAACACTGTGAGTGGGGAATGGCAGGGCAAGGATAGGGAAGAGGTTACGTGCAATCTCCCCGACTGTGCTGATGATCATGGTCTGATAGGCAGTGGGCCCAAACAAGTGGCAGTGGCAGGGGCTGTGGGTCTCCTCAGAGGCATCACTGGAGTCCTGCAGCGGTGGGGCTGCAGAGCCACAGACAAGGTCCCGCTCCAGCAACTCAGCACTGGCCAAGATGACACCATAGTAAGCGAAAGCTATCCCAAGCCTGTGAGGAGAAATGCTGCAGTGAGGTACAGCTGTGATGGGGAAGGAGAAGGATGTAAAATGTAGCAGGTTTTGGGTACCCTGGAATCTCTGCTGCTGCTTATACCAGCTCTGCATGATGGAACCCCTTAGCCTGAGCAGAGAAGTGGTCTGAGCATCCACCAGGCCACCGGTCACCTGTCCCATGGCATTCCCCTCCTACCTATGTCCAGGCACTGTTCTTTCTCAGTAAACTTTACCCCAGCTCATAGTTCAGCTTTGTATTGGGTCTGCATGGCCAGGTTTTGGAAGTGGGTGGAGACTACAGTGGTGGCCTCTATGGGAAGCTTCTGGAAGCTTCCTCCATGCCTGATAGAGCTGATGCCAGCTGACTCCTGCTGCTGACCAAGGCTGAGCCCATCAGCAATACTGGCAGTGCCTAGGGGATAATATTTGTTAGAACTGGAAAACACTGTGCTAGAGCAACAGCAGCCAAAGAAAGAAGTGAGAGCATGTATGACAAACATCTCTGCAAACACCCAAGTCAGTAAAGATTGAAAGGCAGGAGGTGCTGCAGTTTCCAGAACAGAGATTCCCCTGCATCCCATGGTGCAGACTATGGTGAGGCAGCTGTGCCCCTGCAGCCCATGGAGGTCCACGGTGGAGCAGAGATCCACCTGCAGCCTTTGGAGGATTTCATCCCAGAACAGGTAGATGCCTGAAGGAGGCAGTGACCCCATGGGAAGCCCATGCAGATGCAGGTTCCTGACAGGACTTGTGGGTCTGTGGAGAGAGGAGCCCATGCTGGAGCAGGTTTGTTGGCAGGACTTGTGACCCCCTGGGGGAACTCACACTGGAGCAGCTTATAAAGTACTGCAGTCCATGGGAAAGACCCACATTGGAGCAATTAATGGAGGACTGTTTCCCATGGGAGGGACCCCATACCGGATCAGGGGAGGAGTGTGAATGTCCTTATCCTTTCTACCCAGGGATTTTCAAGAGGGATTTTCACTAACTGGCTGGAGAGGCTCACTCTGCACCCTGGCTGACTGTCAAAAACACAGCACTGGTGATGGCAGCGTTGCTTTGTCATTATCAAGTAATTCAGAATACACCTGATCGCAAGCAGGCTGAAAAGTAATTTTCACTTTTTTCTCCCCGCTGGCAGTTTCAGAAATGAGCAGCAGAATGGGGCCACCTAGGAAGGCAGGGAATGCTAGCGGGGATGGGAATGCAGACCCAAAAACTTGCCAGGAACTCCTGGGATGACTAGGAGACAAAGAAAGATAAAAAAATCCCCAAAAGATACTTCATAAAATTCAAGGCCTGGCTTCACAACATTTTGGGTCAATGGATTCCCGCAGACCTATTATTTATACATTTCCATTCCAGACAGCGAAGTCAATGAAACATGTATTACCCTTGCATACAGGTACTGAGAATACTGCATATGAAACCTGTCTCCTCAATCTAAATTTCCCCTAGCAAGTAGTGCTAGTAATGGCGAAAGTGTTTCTGTTGGAGCCATGTCTCACTGGTGCTTCAGCCATCCTTGGGGAGAGCAAGTTTACTCCAAGCAGGGAAGGAGAGCCACAGGCACATGGCTGGTCCCGCTGCAGTCAGGTGTGGACTGTGCCCTGTAGTTCTCCCCTGGCTCCTCCCTGTCCTGAGGAAGGACTCAATAGCACCATCCTGGAAGTCCAGCCCTTTTCTGCCTAAGTTAACAGCAACCAGTCAGGATGGGATCTGAAACAGGACAAACCTGTGGTGATCCATGTCCCTGCTGCTGCAACCACCATCACAGGCAGAGTGGCATCCTATTAAAGGCAGAGTCTGTGCGAGACTTCTGCTCCCTGCACACTGTCAACCAAGAGAATGAGCTGGTAAGCAAGAGAAAAAAAATATTTACCATATGATCCATATCTGCAAAGTGGTTCTGAGGTATTTAGGGTGGATGAGGTCCTTGAATCTTCCCCTTCTTTCCTGAAAATCATACGATAGAAATAGAACTTTCTATAAAGGCAGCTTTTATACAAGAGCAAGTGTTCTGGGAGAGCAGTTGGCACTCTGGGCCCTTGTGTGCTCCCCATGTCCCCAGGCTGCTTGTGGCACAGACAGTCGCAGATGATGCAACACAGCCCCCACCCAACCTCCAGAGAGCAAAGCCCTGCTTCCCAAAAGATACCCACAGGCAAGATGGAGGAGAGGAGAAGAGGGCATCCTGAGCTCTCCTAGCCCCAAAGGACTGCCCAGATCCAAGCAGTCTGGTCCCATTGTGACCATGACGGTGCCAGAGAGGGCCCTGGTTGCTGTTGGGGACCAGCATTGCTGGGGCTTCTGTCAGCTCCAGCTGCCCCACATGCTGTTCTGCCGGTGAAGCAAGCTTTTGGACACATACATCTTCCTGGGAGGCCTGAAGTGCCAGTGAGCAGAGACTGGCAGGCACTGGGGGCCCTGCCTGGCCTGCTGCTCCCCAGGATCCCACCGGCGAGGGGAGACAAGTTCACAGGGATAGTGTGGGTTGACTTTGTTTTTATTTTCCTCATCATTGGTTAAGTCTTAGAGAGGGCAAAACTAACAAAAACCCTTCCCACATCCAATGTGGTCCATTACATAAATTCAATTAAATTACAGGGAAGCTTTAATCCTAACTAATGCCAATACAATAGCACCATCCTGCATGAATTGCTAAGGACAATACTTGGTGCCTGTGGGATTGAATAAGCAGGAAAAAGGTCCAGGGAAGCGATTTAAAAGAATTGGGTAATTTTGAGGCCCTGAACAATGGATTTTTCTAATCTTCCTGTCTTGGGGTGTCAAAGGAGCCACCTAAGGCCTCCCACCCACCAGTCAGCAGGGCCCAGACTGAGTGACAGGGGGAGAAGTCTGGGGGAAGACTGTCCCCCCTGCAGCACCCACTCATGATTTTGGGCATTTCAGTCCAGCAGCAATCCACTCTGAGCTATTCATCTGCTTACAGGTACAGGTGGCAGTATCTGCGAAATGATCTCTCCTGCTTTGACCCTCATCTGCTAGTCTGTGGCTCCACGCTTAGGGATCTGGGGTCCTGGGACACAGTGGACAAGCCAGACCAGGGATCCTTGCAGTCTGCCCATTCACAGCCTGAGAGAGTCACAGCCCTGAGAGAGACCCAAGGGAAGTTCCTCGATCTCATGGCAGAGAGAAAACTCCCGCAGGATGGGTGGGCAATAAGGAACAGCATGCTTTGCCGGGAGCTCAGATGCCAGCAGCCCTGCCTGGGATGGATGAGCTGGACAGCCTCGACTTACCTTGGCACGCTCCCTCAGCTGCCCGTCTGGCATGGCTGCCCCGTTCATCCTGGCTATCCTCTGCAGCGTGGCCAGTGCAGCCCCCGTGTTTCCCGTGGACACGTTGTACCGTGCGGACTCTGGGATGAACTGAAAGCAGAGCAGGAAGCCTTTCTGCACCTCTCGTCCTACTCCCAGCTTCACGTCATGCCCAGGAGCCTGCTCAGGTTGGCACAGGGCACTCCATGAGCTGGAGCAGCCTTTTGTCTTTCTCCCCAGCCAGACCCTGGGGTACCCCGTGTGCCCCAGCCCCCCATGCTGAGGGGCTCACCCTGACCAACAAACCTATTTTTTGATCCTGCTCCCAGGGATCTGCCACTGAGCCATCTGTGTCAAGTGCTTATGAAAGTTGAAAGCTAAAGACACAGTTTTAACCAAAACAATCCTGGATTAATTTGCATTCTAAAACGAGATGAGGCGCATATTACTTGCCCACGCAAAAGTCTTGGAAGGCACAACAAGTCCATTTTAATAAAAAGGAAGAAGTAGTTGAAATGTAACTCATCACTAGCTCTTTCCAAAATAAAATACATTTTTTATTAAATGATGTCTCTATTAAATTATAAACAACTACATCTGTTTCACTCAAATATTAATTAAAGGCTCCTTTTTTAAAGGTATGTATACTAACTCTGTCTTTTTCCTCCCTGAATTACAACTTATGCTATCCAATTTTTCTGGCAAAATTAATCAGAGAAACTAAATATCCAGCTTATAAGAGTTTACACTCACAGCCTTCTTACATTTGCATGCCCAGGTAGCACCCCAGATGGATTTGTGCATTCACTCAGCTGCAGGAAGAGCTTTTACATCTGCATAGGCTCCACCAGCCTCAGCTCAGCACTGCAGTGCCCATGAGCTGTAAGCAGGGATTTTCCACATCACCCTCCATAAATCACATGGTTGTCACGTCCAAGGCTGATTTTTCTGAAGCAGAAGGAAACCTGGGGAAGCTGTGGCTTACCCTGGCACTCTGTGAATACTTTACTGAGGATTCTTTCCTCAGCCCTAGAAAATACAAAGACTGAAGAGCGTGTGCTGTGCCCAGCATTAGACTGAAGGTATTATTTGTCATTTTATTCACTATCTAGCCTGTCTTCCTCTTGGTACATGGCCCATCACCATAATCCCTGGGTACTGCTGGTAGCCTGGACACTGGAACCTGGGTTGCTGGAAGGCTACAGTAGACCAGTGAAGCTAGGCCATCACCAGCAAGGCAGCATCTCCCCAGCAGCTGGTCTGCAGCCCCAACAGGACTTCAGGACTTTACCAAGCCACTGTGTGAGAGGACTGGAGGGGAGAAAGGAGGGCACAAGAAGAGCCCTCTAGGATGAAGGGGATGGAGGGCAGTGGCAGTACAGCAGGGAGTGGGGAGTGGAGATGTTCCTACCTTGAACACCAGGATGAGAAGGATGCCAGGGATGGAGGCAATTCTGATCAACCACCGCCAGCCGATGGTTGGGTTCACCACTGATGCCAGGCCAATGATTAACAAGGATCCTGCCAACCAAAACACCTTTCCAAGGGAAAGAAAGGGGTTAGAACATGAACACATGGCAATGATTTACTTTCTTCCCTTCTGGTCTGCTTCTGTGGATAGATGGGGAACTGTGCTATGGAATACTGAGGTTCAACTGAGCCATCCCATGGCTGGCTGAGAAGCTGGGCTTGGGTGGGAGGAAAGAGGGGAAGACAAGAGTTTTGGGGTGTGACAGTGAAGGTAGTCTTAATTAGCTCCAGGTAAAAACCAATAATTTGCTGTGGTTACAATTTTGTCCTTCCAGTCACTTCTCTGTGAATGCTCCCACCCATGAATTTTCCTGTTGTCTAGGTCTCTTCAGGGAATCAGCAAATTTAGAAGCTCAGAAGGCAAAACCAGGCCAGATTTCCACTGCTGAAAGCTGGTGGGTCTCCAGTAGACTCAGTGCCAAGCTATACCAACAGAAAATCTGATCTGCAAGTACATTCCTTTCTGAAGTTCACTTGCTGACATTAGGAGACACATCTCTTTCCAGGGGAACACCCAGGGGACCTCAGCCAACACAAATCACAAAAGCTGCAGCAAGTTCAGGAATACCCTGTGGGCAGAAATAACTAATTTCCGGGGAGAAATACAAGATTGTTCTTCCATAAATCTTTGCATTTCTGACGACACTTCGATAATGTCCGTGGGATCAATGAGGCTGCAGTGAAAATCAAATTACCCCTGACATGAAGAGTTTGGTTCAGCAGTGGGATGAATTTGTGCACTCAGAGGTGTCACCACCCATCATCTGCACTTGCAGCAACTGCCCACTGCAGAAGTCTGCAGTAAACAATGGCCCAGCAAGTGGGCACAATCTTCCCAGCATGTGCCAGGCCAAATTTGGGACTATCTGTGCTAACCCTCTTCTGTGCTAACCCTCTTCTGTGCAAAGCCTCTGGCAGAACCTGAGCAGGGAGAGGAGCAGACCTCACCTGAGAGTCACTGCATAAACCACTTGTTATCTCTGGGGGTCCAAAGAGGGGAGAGGGGGATACACCTCAGATTGGAGTGGGCTGGGAATGCCACTAGCTCCAGTGCTTTCCAGTCCGTCAGTGCTGGCCCCATTAGACCAGGTAGCCCCATTGTCAACAGGACAACCAAGAGGCTGGGTGTCAGCCATCACTCAAAGTCCCTCTGCAATGCTTGGAGCATCAAATAATTGAGAAGATATTGCCTCTCTCCTGTGTATGTCTTTAATAACACAGATGTCACACTCTGAGGCACAGAAGGCAGTGGACACTTGCTCAGACTCAAACAAGTGTGATTAGTCTGGGAGAAGTGCTGATGTGCTGGAGACTTGGCAATGGGATTAATCTCCTGGGACTCAGAGCTAGAAGAAACAATGATGTGCTCACTTTTACCTGAGATAAGGGCAACATGTATCCCCGATATTTGGTGGGCAAAAATTCTGTTTTTATGATGAGCCTAGCAAAAAAGGAAAGAAAAAGCAGAAATACAGTTGCAACGAGAATTTCCATACAAATCAAGTAACAGTTCAGCTCAACTCATAGAATGCTCTTCCACCTTTAGCACCCAGAGACAAGGAATCTGTGTCCAATATGCCTCCCACTCCAGCACCAAATTACATGCACAAGGCACAAATCCTTTCCAGCCCATGGCTGTGGGACACAAGCAAGTAAACACTGCAGTCTATACATCAGGACACCTATGGGAAGGTCTTGTGTGGTGATTGAGGTGCCAGCACAGGCATAGAAATGTTCATAGAAATGAACATTTTAGTAAATAGAATTTTCCCATGAAATAAAAAAAGCTCTGTTCCACTTTTTAAATGGTTGGAGTGCCCTTGGGGCAGGGGGCTCATAGCACGGGCATCTCTCAAAGTCCCCCATGTGAATTGTGTTTCCTTAGCTAGACAGAGAGAGAGGTGGGAAGAGACCCTCGGTGTCTCCTTCTGTCTCAGCCAGTGAAGTGTTTTAGAAAATGTTCCATTTCTTTCCATCCTCATGAGCAGCCTTCATGTCCAGGGAATGTGGGCCCTTCTGTGAGGGAGGCAGTGCCAGCAGCTCAGCAGATGCATGACTCAGGTGCAGGTGCCTTCTGCTCCCAACAGCACCTCTCTCCCCCATGTCCTTTCCTTCAGCAAAGAGCTTTTGGGTGAGTGTTCAGTTTGAGGCTTTTTTTTATGGGCAGCAACCAGGTCTTGAGGAACCATGGAAGGTGCTGAAATGTTTCATTTGTTTCCATAAGTGGTTCAACCAAAAAAATAATTATTTTTCCAGGCCCCTAGTGAAGTGGTTGTTAATATTGTGAATTTTTCCTCCCCAAATCCTCCTTTCTGCACCAAAAAGACAAAAAATTTATTTCAGTGGGAACGTTTTACATAATTCAAAAAGAATTTTTTATTTAAGCAGAATTGTGACTTTTTTTTTATTTAAGGAGGAAGACGCTTTTATTCATCTGTTACCTGTCTAATTAATTTTACATGGGCTTAAAAATTCCTCTGTCATCAGTTTAATGTAAACCAGCTGCCCCCTCCATTCCAGGCCTCAGGAGTCCTTAGGAACTGCAAATTAGGTCAATTGACTGGCATTTAGTGAAATTACAGAATAGCTTTTTTTTCCAAGGCGATGTGGGAATTTGGTTCCCTTTCCCCTTCCAGCCCCTGCATTATCCTCTCTGGGAAGGTGACTTGCACAGCCTTACCCTTGCGCATGGCCTGACACACCACCTCCTACCATGGCCCGCAGGAACACAAACCAGATGTAGGATGGGGCAAATGAGGTCAGCAGAGAGAAATAGGCTGCCCAGAGGAAGGAGAGCAGCAGGATCTGCAAAAGGGCAAGAATTAGGGTCATTAAAGCAGAGGCTCAGCCAGGTGCATGGCTCCTATGGAGCACAGGAAAAGGACGCACAGCTCCCGGCAGTCACTCACCTTCCAGCGCCCATACCTGTCTGCCAGGAGCCCGAGCACTATGCTGAACACCATGTAGCCAAAAAACACCATCTGATGGGAATTGAAACACAGCTGTGGAGGGCCCATTCCCAGCTACACGTGGCAGTTCTGCTCTTTAAGCTGTGAGTGAGCTGTGTGCTCTCAGGGCAGCAGGATGAGCTGTGGCATCCAGAACCACAAGCGAATGGCTTTCAGGAATGGCTTCTTTTGTGTAGGCACTCACTGCTGCAACCCTCAAAGCTGGTGGTGAAGGGCAAGGTTTTCAAAACAAGAATGTGGAAGTGGGAATTTGCTTTGGCTTTGGAATTACTTCCTCCAACCCATCTGGGCATGGACGTCTGCTCTCATCAGCTTTATTTCTGATGTCTACACTCAATGGCACTGTTCTTGTCCCTGTAAGGAGGCCCTAGGAATTTGTTTGGTTCACTGGCAAATGTGCTTTCCAAAACCCACGGTGGTGCCCATGACTATGACCACATGGTGGATGACCTGTCTGGAGGGAACATAAGTCACTCACTGTTGTCACCAAAGCCACTTGCCAGTCTTGGAGCTGCCACTCGCATCGGATGAGAGGGGACACAACAGCTATCAGCATGATCTCCATGGCTTCAGCCACCTTTGGGAACAAGCACGTGCGTTAGCAAGAAGGGAAACCACAAGAAGCTCACTGAGAAAAGTTTCTCAGTCCTACAAGGCCTGCAGCCATGGCAGTTCCACCATGTCAAAAGAGTCCTGTGAAGCCATGGTGCCTCCATAGTGGTCTGACCCCTGTGCCTGACCTGGAAGATCTTGGTAATAGGGAGAGGAGGAGGAGAGAAAGGTGCACCTAGAAAGCAGGTTCATGTACACTGTACATCTGGGAAGTTTGGAAAGAGACATCCTTGCAAGAGAAGACTACTACTCTGCTCTGTCAGTAGATATTCAACTTTCTTGGGAAACCAAACTGCTTGGTTCCGTACCTAGCTGTGGATTCAGGCATCTAAGTTGAACTCTTAAAACTGTTTTTGGTTAAAAACATCATTTTTCCATTAGCTGTTTGCCCCAGCAGCTGGCTTCAGTTAGGAATGAGCTGACTTTTTACACTTAGCTTCAGACTTTTTCACCTCAGCTGCAGCAATCTTCATCCATAGACCCCCATTTACATCTCGACCCCATCCTGGCCTCTGGCTTTTGCCCAGGTTCCCAAAACAGATACACAGTTAATTCAAGAGAATGGAAGTAGCCAGGTAGCCAGGAGTGAGAAGATGCCAGGCCTTTTGATCCAGATTGCACAGGACTTGGGTGTCCTGGGGATGACAAGAAAAATGCCATTGTGAAGCTGAACCTAACCTTCAGGCACTAACTGAAGACATGCCCTGACAGTACTCCAGGACAGGGGCACAAACATGCTCTGGGCCAACCTGCTCAGCTTTGCCCTGAAACACGTCTTATATCAATGGGGCCAAAATCTACTTTCACCAAAGATGAAAATAACAGAAATCCTGCTTGAAAAGGTATGTGTGGAAAAAAATGGCCTGGCAGCAGTATGTGCTTCTGGTTGTTATTGCATGGTAATGAGGAAAAATTAGAATGAAAGCTTTTTTCAGGCTAGCACAGATGGCTGCAGATACCTACCCCAGTGCTGCCCATGATGAGGAAGAGCATGATATGGAACCTCCCAAACCCAATGGTTTCTACAGCTTCTTCCACTGTAAATGTCTTTTGCCCTAAACACGAAAAGAAAATTAAGACACAAAAACTGTCAGCGGTCAAATTGTACCGCTTCTTCACAGAAAAATATTTTTCATGCTACTGCGGGACTGCGCCAGAAAAAAGCCTGGAAACATCTACCAGTTGTATGTGCACTGACCAGCCTCTGGATGTCCTGGTGACAAGGCACAACAGGACGCTGCTGAAATAGCAACAAGTGCAAGAGGAAGGATAGCCTTGTACAATTTAAAATGATTTTGAGACAGAGTAACATTTAAAAAATTATCCCAAGTAAATGAATACTCAAATTACCAATATAATAAAATGTTTACACAAAGCAGAGGCCTGAGAAAAGCCAAGCCAGCCAGCTCTTCCCATTGCCATAGGCAGCACTCACCAGCCTGGTTGGTGTGGTGGGAGGGGAACATAGGATGCTGATGTTGTAGATGTTGTACACAACATGTACAGGAGTATTAGGTAGCTGGAGTGGCACAGCTGAGGACCCTTCCTCTACGCCAAATAAACAAGGACCCAAATGTCTAGTTCTGTCAATACAAACCCACCTTCTGTTGGTTCTTTTCTCTCTTTGTGGATTTCCTCCAAGCCAATAGCATTTTCTTCCTCTTTCGGTGCAGTGGCCATCTCAGCTCCTGCTGGGATCAGCTATCACTGTGGGCAAGGCTAGGATTTACCTGTGAGACCTCACAACAGTCACAAAGTCACCTGAACAAGAAAACAGCAAGTCAGTTTCTCACACTGGAGTGGAAACATTCAGATACAGTCAAATATGAGTTGCTTCATGCAGCTACTGAAAGATGTCCCTTCCCATTAGGGTTTTGGTGAAAACCACATGGAAACATCACAGGGTAAGTTAGTTGAACTGAGAGACATCAGTTCATCACATCACACTAGCTGATTTTATGGAAAGTCCAGGGAATGCCTTAGGGAAGACTGGAGACCTGCTAAGAGAGCGTGTGACAACTTCCTCAGCCCAGAGGTCAATGAAATACAGTGCCAATCTAAAAGATGCTGCATCTCCAGGAGCCAAGACATGACAAAACCAGTAGTTGTTGCCCCTGTTGGAGGCTCCCCAGTGGAGGTAGGTTTGAGAGGGCAGTAGAGGTGCTGCACTCTGCAATTGCTCAGCCGGTGGGACTCCCCAGTGAGGCAGAGCTAGGTGACCCAGCCAGCTCCCTAACCCCAGGATCTTGGGATGGCAGGGGTAGCATTGAGCTCCTCACTCAAGCAGAACACAGCTTTCTGCTGCAAACCAGCCCCTCTTCCTCAACACTTGCCCCATCCTCTCAGGGCATCCATAATAAACACAACCATGCATTCTGGATTGCAATTGGAGGCTGGATTCCTCTGCCAGTGTTTCTGGCTTTCAGCACTAGATCTTTTTGCCTCACCACTGTTGATTTTCCTCATCAGAAAAACTAATTTTAATGCACACTGATTGCTTAAACCCACAAGCTTTCCTGCAGAGTGCATGCTCAGGCACTGCAGAGGAGGGCTCAACACCTCTGCACTTTGCTGACACCCTCTCCTTTGATTACCTCCTCTCAGGAGGGCTGGGCTTGGCCCAGGCTGCGTTCACAGCCAACCAGCAGAGACCAGGGAGGCTGCAGAATGGCGAGAGCTGAAGGGAATTAATGGCTGAGAGCATCTAATGAAAGATACTAAATGCAGTTTGAGATAGAGGCAGCATGAAAACAGAAAGCATGGAATTACAGTACTCCAGGATGGATACCTTGATCCTGTACTGGGGTACAGTTAGAAGGTGGTCATTAAGGACTAATGACAGATTAGTCAGTCAGGTCACATACACTGACCTTGCTTCACAGATCATTACAGTCCAACACCAAGAAGATGCAAAGGATATTGGTTACATCTGTCTCTCAGCAGCGTCCTTAGAGGCAGCAGCAGTTGCCAGCAGCAAGCAGTGCCACCAGCTGATCATGATGGCCAACAGCTAGGGACTATTTCCAAGTGGAACTGGCTCAACTGAAACAAGGTGCTTGCAGGAAAGGATTTACTGTGAAAAGCCAAAGGCTTTACAATAACAAAATCTGGACACCTGTTTTTCTCCTTTTCTGTTCCTTTATGACTAGGGATCTGCAAACACATTCTGCCCTAAGCTGTCACATCACATCTCTGTGGGGTGATGACACTCTCCTCCCAAATTTCTGTGGCAGACACAGCCCACGGTGCTGGCAGGACAAGCATCAAGCCCTGGGCCTTTGCCCTCACATCCTGATGCTGGGAAACCCTACTACTGTTTGCTGAGGGGTGTTGGAGCATTTCACTGGTACCCACTCTGGGCTACATGCCTTCCTTCTGGGAAGTGCCACAACTCTTCCACAAAAGGGGAGGGAGCCCCAACCCCTGGTGCTGCTGTGCAGAGCTCACAGCAAGGGTCAAGTGCTCAAGCTGAAGCTGCAGTGCCACCTCCAGCACCCCACAGTCGCCAGACACCCTCAGGGGCAGCAGGATGGTAGATAGTACCTAATGTAAAAACCACACTAGTTCCAAATAGCAGCTGGTAAGCAGCGGGGATGCACTCTCCAGCAGCTCAGATACACTCTCCAGCAGCTCAAATAGCAGCAGAAATCTGTGCAGGCACAGTAAACCTCCCAACAGTTCCTATCAAACCTGTGTTTTGCTCATCCCAAACTTTTGCAGCTCTGTTTGCCTCGATGGAGCAGCTAGTGTCTATCTTCAGGGAGTCACAAATTTCCCTCTATTTGTAAATCCAACTAAACACCAATTACATGAGCCAAAAGAACAGCAGTGACAAAGCTGCTGCTGGCAGAGAAAATAAAAATCCTCCAACTGAAGGGAACAATCAAGAGTACAGTGAAACTGCTGCTGGGACCCATCAGAATGATGCTGTGACCCTCGCCAGAGGGCTGTGAGGCACAAAGGCCATACAACATGCAGTGCTGCCTGTGACACCACCTGGGAACTTTGTCAGTAAGGTCAGAGACCTTCTCTGGCTGAGAATTTTCCTTGCGTGTGAGAGTGGAGGTATGTAATCATACAAATGATCAGATGCCCCCAATATTAAGCAAGATTTTACTGAATATTTTTTATTTAGTGAAGCCTTCTTACCTCTGTGGTGTCTCAGGCTTGGAGGAGACCTTTTCTCTTTTCTGACAGTCTCTCCTCTGCTATTTACTTTTTGCAGTGTTGGCGATGCTGTTTGTTTGGGATCCAGCTCCCAGGAGTCAGGTTTCCTCCTTGCTGGGCACAGGCAGGTCCCTCTCCGCCCACCTCCACCACACAGAGGTAGGTGCTGCAGGCAGGGTGCCCAAGTCCTGATCTATGCTTGTCTCATTGCATCTGCAGGTCCTTCACAGGCACTACCCACCACAGGTGTTGGTACCTACCCATCCCTTCATGTGAGGAAGATCCAAGTAGCTGGAAGGAGGGTGCTGGGACACATCATTATTGAAACACCAGCAAGATTTTAGCTCAGGTTTCAGAAGTAGGTCCTGCAGCAGCCAGTGCCCATGTAAGGCACCTTTGTCATCCCTTGGCTGGGCACTGCAGTCACCAGCTTGTCTTATGCCAGACGAAGCCAAATCAGGCACTAGCACCATGAGAAAAATAAGGTCTGCTTCATCCTTCTAAATTTCTTAATGAGGTAGCAAAACAGTGAGCATTCACAGCTTTAAACTGCCACAGGGATCCCAACCTTGCTGTGCACCAAATCTCAGAGCCATGATAGTTGTGGGCTCTTGACTAGAAGCTGACCTATATGTGCTGACCTTTACTACTCAGTGTTGTATTGGTCTCAGAATGGTTTCCAAAATCCTTCTATTTTGAATATATACGACTGAGCTGGCAACAATGGCACGATAGTTTTATCAAAGTTACTCCTACACTGAATCTCATGCTTCCAAGCATCTGGAAGATATTTGCTACCAGCCAACATATGCTATCTCACAGCTTTATTTTATATCTTCTTCTTAATAATATCTAATATTTAGTTGTTATTGGCATCTGCTGAATGAGCTGCATGATCCAAGCTGCCAGATCCATACCATTTGTGTTTTCATTGAAAAACTCAGCATGTGTGCAATGACAGGAGGGCACAGAGGTTTCAGCATTCCTCGTCCCCAGCAAAGAAGGTAATAAAATGACCAAAATTCCAGTGAACCTCAAAGATGAGCTTTCAGGCCCAGGTGTTTGGGATTGCACAAAGGGATACTATGTCTATTACATTTTTTCAACCACCTCATGGTATTTTACTTACTTGCCATGGAAAGGCTGGTCAGAGTGAAGAGCAAATGGAAATGCCTACATGCATGAAAAATCCAGGGGAAACAAAGGAGTGGGAGAGAGAAAAGTAAGGTCTCCATGATGGCCAAGGACATGATAGAGAGCCATCATATAGGTAAAGCCTGAGGAAAGTGCTGTTTGCTGGAGGAGCCAGAGGCTGAACCCCAAGAAACTGCTGACTCTTGGAGTTTCTGAAACCTCAGTCCAAAATCTAGTTCATTATCATCAGTCCAGAGGACCTAAGAAACTGAACAAAAACTCGATGCCCAGCTTTCTTTATCTTCCACATCACAAAGTTGTCCTGGTGGGAATGCATAGACACGCACAGCAATGGCTCTTACAAGAAGGAATAAACTCAGGAAAAAATGACTGTGAGTGTCCAAAAACAATTTGACTTCCTTTCTTTGTTTGCCTTTTCTTTCTACATGATCATTCCCTGAGTTTTGTTTAATGTGTTTTCCCTACAAAATGACTAAATTCATGTGACCAGTTCTCAGAAACAAACTACTCCCTAGCAAGGGATGAGCTTTGGATCCAGAAGCACCCATTCCCCCCTGGGCACAGATCCTGAGTCTGCTGCAGAGGGGCATGCTGGGGTCCTGCCTTGGGTCAGGTAATCACAAGTCACACCTCTCCCAGCACTGGGTAAAGTTCAGTTAAAGACACTGGGCTGTTGTACCAAGGAGGTCTACTAGTCTATAACAGTGGTCTCTGCTGGACCTGACCACACCTGATGACCACATTCACAGAAAAGACTCAACAACCTGTTCCACTCAGCTTAGCAGCTGTGCAGGGAACCAGCAGCCACTGCTCTACTCCAAAATCCTCCTCATTTTCTGCAGAAAAACCTTTTAAAAGCAGAGCACTCTCTGGAACTCTGGGTTTCTAAAGAATTTTTTTAAAGGACCCAGATGAAACCCAGGGCTCTCTTCAAACTGTATCAGTGCAACCCTGCCTCCCAGTAATCTGAATACTTCCTGAATATTAGTGGGCTTGGTCCTCTTGTGGAGAGGGGAATCACAAATGCTGAAGTGAAACACAGGCTGTGCCTTTGTTATTTGGTTGCACACAGAGAGAGAAAACTGAATACAAAATTAAGCCCAACGTTTGAGTTGCTGTTTGGTACAGTAAACAACAGACCATCCTGGCACCTGAGGTATTCACAGGATAACTTGTTTTTCTTGCTCTTTAGACAGAGAGCAAAACACCAAGAAGCTTTGAAAGGAACAGATAATCTGTTTCTGGTAATTATCTTCTCAGTTACATTGCAATCACATGGAAGGCTGCAATTAAGATAAAATATGTGTTTATGCAGAAAATTCATCCGCTTTCATAAAGCAAATCGTTTCTCTGTGTTTGATAATGCATCAAATAGCTTTGGCCTTTCTTTCTGCAAGACGTTTTTTCTTCTGCGTAGGGAATAGACAAAACAGGCTGGAAGGAAGAAACAAAGATTTTGTGCATATGCTGAGCAACTGTGACACCATCTGCAGCCATGTCTGTGTGGCTTTTTCCTGTACCATAGGCTTCTTATGCCCAAAGAACTGGTGACCTGGGACCATGCATGGGTCATGGATATACCTGTGCCCACCTCTTCTCAGCTCCAGCTGCTGCTCCTGACCCAAGTTGAAAAAGCCTTGTTGTAACTGCTGCCCAACACCAGTATGTCTTCTTGAGGCCACAAGGGAAAATTCGTGTCAACTGCTTGGCTTGGGGCTATATTTTGTCCCCTGTCACTGCAGCAGGAGCCAAGTCTCAAGCCTGACTACTGCAGAAACAGAACCTGTGGTGGCTATAACAATGTGTGTCCTGCTGGGAACACTCCCATGTGGGGCTTTTGGTGAAGCTGGATATCAAGGCAGTGAGTTTTGAAAATAAGGTTCACATCCTTTGGAAAGGAACACTGTCCACTCCAATCCCTTGGCGTACTCTGTTTTCCTTACATAGTTCAGGGTTAAAAAAACATAGCCTGTTATGATTAATGCTATTTAGTTTGAAGGATTAGTAATTCATTAATATTTCAGAAGATCACAGTACATCACTACTTCAAAGTCATGACAACTGTTTTGATTCCACTTTTCTTTCTGTTCATCAGGTATTAGCATTTCTATACAATCTGCTTTAACAACCCATCTTGAAAAATACAGAACAAGGGGAGTCATCTTGAGGCTTCAGTGACAAACAAGTCAACAGAGATAAATAAAATGCCTGTCAATGTGGAAACTTTTGTTTACACAGCTCAAAACTCACACTTTTGTTAAGTGACGATGTGTGTACATTTCTATAATCCAGTGCTGTCAAGCCCTGGAGCAAATCAGATAAAAGGAGGGTTATTCTAGTAAAGCATGTAGATAATTGCAAGCCTGCAATATGATCTGTCTTTGAGATAGTTTGCATTGTGTGCTAAATGAAGGGCGGAAATCTTATAAGGGACTTAATCATGTCATATGATCAACCACAGACAAAACATATTTTCCTTGGAAAGAAATATACCACAGCGACAAGGCAGCAAATGGAGCAGAACACATGAGAGTTGATTGTTAATAACCGATTTAATTCCAAAGCTGCATCTCCTGTTTTCAACCAAGCACTAGGCAGCTGACCCCATGAAATGCTGAGAACCAGGTACTTGGCAGACATCAATGGAGTCTCAGCCAAGGGTCCAGCCAGCCCAGCTGATATAGGTCAGCTCTTAGCTGATACAGCAGTATATTGGAATGTAGCTAGGACATATTAATCTACAGCTCTTGTTTCAAGGGCCACGTCCCATTCTCTTTCATCCCATGTATCCTACTCTGTTAGTGAGCCACCACAAGGAAACAGAGCCTGGTCTGAGGAGAGAAGCTGTGATGCACTGGTTTCACTCTTCTGCAGTGCCATTGATGATGTGATGGAAGGAGAATGGAGAAAATTTGTACCCAGCTCCCACGTAGAACTTGTTCTGAAATTCGACCCTAGGGAGGAGCAGAGGGAGGCATTAGTGCTGCTTGTAGGCAGGACCTACAGCCAGCCAAGAGGCTGAAACATGGCACCCATGGGAAAAGGGAGGCTACAAGATGTTGGACTCTAAGGTGGGAATGTAGGCCTTATATGGGACCAGCTGTGAGACACAGGCAGCTCAGGAAGCAATGTGGCACACATCAGCTCTGATTTTCTATCAAGCCAGGCTGGAGATGCTCATCATGAGGCTGATCAGCAGAACCTTGCCTGGTAACCTGCTTCTAGCAGCTCTGAGAGCTGGGATAACCACCTGCACACTGGTGGGAGACAGACAGCTCTTCCTCCCTGCACAATGACGAGCACCTGCGCCACAGTTTGCCTTGGCAGTGTTTATGACTTGTGCTGGGACAATTACTTGGTGAAAAAGACCACATCTGGGGGCTCAGGTAGGATGCTGAGTTACAGTGGTGGTGAAGGGTGTTTTGTCATCTTAGTCTTGCTCACATGCTGATGGTGTATCCACATTGCTGCCCTTGCCTGCACTGATGATCAGTTAACGCCAACATGGGCTAACTTGGAACTGGTTTGCCACAAAGCCCAAGCAGCCTGAAGCTCAACTTGGGCTGATGACACAAGAATGGACCCAGGTTTTCATGAGGTTTTGCACTCCCAGCTGAACTCTCACTGCCCTTGGCAGCCGTGTTGTTAGATCCTTGGGTGGGACGCACAGCCTGTGCTGTCTTTGGGCCTTGTCATGCAGGTCAGAGCGGCCTCAGTGGCTCTGTGTGTTTACCGGGACAGAACTGCGGGCTGCCATTTGCCTCACATGCTGACAACCACCACGGGTGCAGGAGGACAAGCAGGTTGGTCCAGGGAGCAGCTCAGGGCAGGGATCTCTCAGCTCCCTTTGGAAGAGTCTCCCTCACTTCATTTGCCAAAAGCAACCAATGGTCCAAGGCACTGGCACAGCATGTCTAACACTGTGCCCACCTGTTCCCACAGCCTGCTCCCTCCCAAAGACTGATCTGGGAAAAGCTCCAGAGGACCACTGCACGTACCAGTGCAGACGCAAGGCATGTAGGAAGGCTGAGAGCCCCTCCATGACCAGCAGGATGGCCACTGTCAGCACTGCAAATGCTGCGAAGATGATGAAGATGGTGATGATACCTGCCCAGCTGCTGCCGCTGAGCCCGTTGTGCATCACCATGGTCCAAAGGACCTCTGACAGCTCTGCAGAAGGAGATAAAGGGAAAACAGTGTTGAGCATCAGCTATGGACAGTTGCAGTATGCAGTCTGCCAGCTCACCCATTTTTCCCAGTTTGTAGAATATGTATGCCCTTAGCTAAGCTTTTTTGTTGCTTTATTTTGTTTAGGTATCTGTTCTCCCTGTAAAGATAACATATGCCAGCTCCCACTCCACTCCTACTAAGCTCATTTCTGTGCCAAGAAATAAATCTCACCCCTGTCAATCCATGGCACACCACACCATAGCCCCCCTCCTTGCCTGCCCCTTTCTGTTTTCCTTTTTTGTGTGCACAATTCTTTAGGGCAGGTGCAACTCCTAGCCAGAGGCATTACAGCAATATTAATAAAAAACATTTCAGAAAAATTAGAAACATTGAAAATCTAAGTTCCAGCCTGAGGCAATTTCTAGTATTTGAGCATCTGTTTTTATCACAAATCAAGACAAAAGACATTGAAATGCTGTACATTTCTCATGGATTGTGATGTTCCACTGAATGTTTCTGGGAAAAATCCCAGTGAAAATGTCAAATTCCAGAAGCTCTTGAGCCAGACCTTTTCTTTCTTGTTTGCTTAACAAAATCAAAATAACTGTTTCAAGTAATTTTGGCATTCATCTGCATATCCTAAGGCTATAGAAGTGCTTCCTGGGAAAAGCAGCTATGGCTCCTTCACGTTCTGCCTTCACCTCCATGGACTGGACTATGCCTCCCACCGTGCCACACACCACGAGGACTATTCCAGAGGGGTGGCTACAGAGCAGTGAAGGAAAGGGGCCCCAGCCAATGCATGCAATCAGAGCTGCCAGGGATCACCTCTGAAAACTGAGATTCCCACTATGAAACACTTGGAGTGATCTAGCCAGAAGTAAAACATCCTGACACATAAATGTCCACAAGTAGAAATTTGGATTTCATGAAGAAATTTGCAGGAATTGTCAAACACCAGCAGAAGCCATGACCAGCATGGTGAGGACACTAAAGGGGGACAATCACTCACGTGCATGGGCCAAGCTCAGCGCCCAGAGTCGCAGGTAGGAGGCTGTGTTGGAGATGCAGCCAAGGCAATATTCAATGGTGTGGATAGCTTGGTGGACAAATACATCTCCAAAATTGAACTGAAACAACATAAAACCAAAACAGTTTTATTAGTTCGCACTTCAGGGCTTTCTGGTTAACAGAGCAACACTCTACCAAAGGCTTTTCATAGTCCTTTCCTTGCTATATCCTGAGCAACACAAAGGCATTGCTCAGGAAAAGAGACTGCTCTGAAAATGGTCAGCTCTGTATGATCTTCCCATATGTTCTCTCGGGAGAAATACAATTCCAGTGAATACAAAATGTTTGTGCAGCAGCTCATGTTTCATGATTTTATACCAGTGAATGTCAATCCAGTTGCTCCCAATCTCTGTGGTTTCTTACAGAGACAGAAGTTCTTATGCAAAATAGGGGCTTTCAGACTATCTGCCTATGGCATACACATTTTGGGAGATATCACTGAATTACTGTATCTTGTAATAATGAATAAGCAAATCTGTGAAGATTCCCTATGACTGGGAACAGCCAGCCATATCCATACTCAATACTGTTGATACTCCCAACTGCTACAGATATTTTTGTCACTTTTCTCTGCGTTACTTCTTACTGTAGAAGCTTTTGACAATATTTGCCAAAGGAAGGATTCTCTCCCCAGTCAACAATTCTGTCTGCCAGCTTTAAATGCTTCTTTGCAATTTAGAGGAAGGAAAGCTCACTGACTCTTGGGAAAGGGTTGACCTTCTCTAAGCGCAACGTAGAAGTGAAACAATCACCCCTGAGGAAACAAAAGCTTGAGGTTTGTAAGAATTCCTGCTACCGCCAGGCAAAACGAAAGGAAAAATTTTGAGGAATTAATTCAATTACAGTTCAAACCCTATTCTGTTTGAAAACACAAACTGACATGACAGCATGTGATGATATCTAGTTAGAAAGTAGGGCTGACAACTCTGCAAAAATCTTCTGCTTGACTTCTTCTTGACTTTCTTCTGCTACTGTGTTTGTCTGAACAATTTTCTGTCCAAATTTTCTTACCTCTTCATCACCCTCATGTGCTTCATGGCCACTGCTGTGGTCTCCCTGGGAAGCTTTCTTGGAGTGGTTGGTCTCTGGGACATCTACCTCATTTTCACCTCCTGAGTTTTCTGAGATGGCTTGAGAACGGATCTTTCAGAAACAAAATGCAGTATGCAGTTTGGTTGATACCAAAATGAGGAAGTCCATGACATAGAACTCCCTCAATAACCTCATGATGGGTAACATGTGAAGGATTATGTCATGAACATGAAGACAGTTTCAACAATGGCCATCATGGACCACAGAAATTGAATAAATCCCACCAAATGGGTAATAATACCTAAATATTTTCCATCCTAGAGTATCTTCCAGTGATTCCAACTATTTTGTAGCTAGTTTCTAGTGTCACAATGCACTCTTTGTTCCCACCATGAGCAGACCCATCACTTTTAGCAAATGAGAAAACCGAGGAACTTTCAAAGCTGATGATCCCAATTAAATTGCTGAAAATCAAAGGAATTAGTGTCAATTGAAAAAGCAATGAAACCTGAGAGGATCATAAGACTTGATGAAGGTCATACAGTTCTTGGATACAGGCAGAAATAAAATTCAAACTCACGATTAATTTTCAATTGACCAAAACCTCATGGCAACCTCTCTGCAATTATTATTTACAGGACTTTTCTGGAGGCCTGAACAACCTGATTTAACAGTCCTATTTTACAGCATAACCAAATAGAGACCTCATGGCTTCTGTCAGGTTCTGCCTTGTCACCCTTTATAGCCTCCAGCAGGTTTCATGAGAAAGGTCTCCTGACAACATACTGTTTCTTATTGCAGCAGTAATGATTGTCACACCCGCTTTATCTTTGCTTTACCTGAATGTCAGCATAGAAAACAGACTTTGATGCAGACATATAAATTTAGGGGAATGTAGGATGTGATCAGACAGCTAACATATGAAAATTAGGAACAGAAATATGGGAACACAATAGGAGGTAGGTAAAACCTGTCAGATGTTCCTGGCATAAAAGCAGGAGATGGAGTCAGCCATGTCAAGCCTTCATCCAAATCCCAGAAGAATGACAAAATAAGAAATTACAGTGCAAAGGCAGGGCTGAAAAGGTCTCTCAGGGACCTGGCTTTCAATTATAGGTCAGAAGTGACTGGGTTGGTAAAGGTCAAGCAGCAAAACCAGCATCTCTTTCTTCAAATGGAAGCATCTGTGCCCTATAAAAGGTACTCCAGGCACTGACTATAAAGAGAAGTAAATCTTGACTGACAAGTAAAGTTCTGTTAGTGTAATAAAGGAGAGAATTAATGATCAACTGGGAAACTGCAGCTGCCGCAGTTGTGAGTTGAGAAGCTGTGGGCAAACCACAGAGCCCATGGGAAGGAGGGCTCTGTTAATGTGAAGGCAATCACTTAAAGAAGAAAGAACTACTAGAAAGCAGGCAACAGCTTTTAAATCAAGCCTCTCCTTCAAGCATTGCAGAACTTTCACAGATACCCCATTTCTGCAGAGCAGCAAACTAATAGTTACTGGAGATTGTGTACTGACAAGTGAGGTCTTTTCCCTGTCTTGGCTTTACCAGCACTTCAGTCTTTCTAAATCTTCTTTGGTTTTGGATACAACAGGTGAAAGAGCTTGGTGTCAGCTTAACAAATAGAGTATGGCCTTGCCAGAAAAGATCCTGCTTCCAGGAAGATGTTTCCTTCACTGGAGATATTCAAAAGCTGTCTGGACACAAACCTGAGTAACGAGCTCTAGGGGTCCCCTGTCTGAGCAGGGAGTTTGGACCTCCAGCGATCCCTTCCAAATTTAGCCTTTCTCTGATTCTCATTTAGATGGTTTAGACATGTCCAAACACATGTCCTGGGCATGTGTGGCATAAAGCACACTTCAAAATTGTCAGAGGAAGCCTGGGGTCAGAGAAGCACAGAATTATATCACTGTAAAGAGTTTTTGAGGTATGTCTCCTCAGCTTTGTCTCTGTGGTACTGAATCCCCCCCAACTGATTCACATCCCTTACCAGGTGCTGTGCTTTCTTGTGGCTGGCTCTGAGGATGAAAGGTTTAATTAGGAGCATCCAGGGAACAGCAATCAGAGCAAATATGACCAAGAAACTCTGCACTTCTTTCTAAGAGACAAAACAACAAGAGCAGAAAGTTGTTTTACTTCCTTTAGCCAACTATGTTTATGGTTAGAAACCTGAGTCTATATAATGGCAATTTTTTTAATACAACAAATACAACTTCTTGTTGTATTGTATTTGGTTGTGTATCCTCTGCTTGTGAGGACATGAAAATAAATGTGTAGTGCTTAAGGCTCCAGAAAGCACGTTCAGCTAGAGATAGTTGAGACCTGGACATGAAAGCCTTTCATACTGAAAAGGGTTAATTTACCAAAATCCCATGCTACTCACTTGGACCTGGCTGCTCAGTGTCCCAAGTGAATGTCCTAACTGTGTGAGTCAGTCATTCTGCCTTGCTTTGTTCAGTGTAGAAAGGCTGCATTCAGAGCCAAGTCATTTACTTGGAGCCCTGGATTTACTCCATATCTGCGATTCCAGAAGGAATTGAACCCCTACAGTTTAGGCTTGGTGACAGATTGTCCCCACAATGTAAGGTGTTCTTACACTGCAGTATGGCATCCCTATTGCTGTCCTGACATAACTGTCTATACATTCAGAAAACAACAACAACAAAACAAACAAAGAAAACCTTAAACCACAACTTCTGCTTTTTTTTAAAGCTAACTCAGCTGTCTGATCACCTTATGATTGGGCTCGTACAATATTTTCATTCAGACTACCCAGGCAGATGGCACATTCTGTTCCTGGTGGGGCAGGGGGATAGGAATATGAAAAAAAATTTCCACCTTGGGAAAGCTTTGGGTTGTTACAAAGCACAATGTTATCTTAAGACTTTTTGAAGGTTGGGAAGACTGTATTCTTCCAAATTCCCCTGCATCCTTAACACAGTTACTTGGAGCTCATCAGGGCTCTCTACTCATCAGCTGTCCCTAAAACTGAGCTCATGTTGGAGTGCCCAGTGTGCAACTGTATAGATGTGGGTGCACACGTGTGTCTGAATGCAGCACTTGCTTGCAGATTCTTCACTGATCCTGTTGATGTAAAATCAATCAAAGAAAAAAAAAAAAAATCCATGTTCTGAGAATATAAATAGAGAGAAATTTTAAACAAGTTTTCTCTTAGGGGTGATTTTTTTTGCTTGCTTTTTATTTTTTTTAAAGTGAATTCCCAAGAAAATCCTCTAGCTAGTTCTACTTTTTTAGGTGAAAAGCTGTAATAGGAAATTATCAAGAAAGAGAGATATCTCTAGCATTGTGACCAGACTGCAGGACAGCATGCCTGAAATATGCAGCTTTGTATCTCTAGTCACACTTTGATTTTTCCCCCCAACAGTATCTTCAACTGCATCATTGTTCTTCTAAGAATGACACTAGGAAAGAGATTTCCTCTGCATCACTGATAAATTGCTGCTCTCTCCTCCCTATTGATAAGGCCAACACAAATACCAGAAGAATAAACTTTACTTCTGTGACTTACACTTGTGATTGAGCTTCTGAGCCTGTATCTTTATGCCCACTCTCCACAACGCCCATTGCAAATAAAAACTACAGCAGATTCAGGTTGCTTGATCCATACCTGATGCAGATACAAAGGAGCATTTGAAGTGTCACTATAATTGAACAGAAACATGTTGATAAAGTGGATGAGGATGCTTGGCGCACTCTGGGATGAATGAACATCAAAATGACACCATTTGAAAATAATCATGAAGACCAGGTAGCCAAAAAGAGAGATAATAAAAATCATCTCGGGAATGAACTGAAGGATAATGTTTATGTATTTCCTGAAGTAGCTGGAAACAAATCAGGAAATAAAATTATGGTTAATACATTAGATATTAATACAAGTTTGCACCCAAGTCTGGCAGTACCTAATTTTGGAAAATAACCTAACAAATTTACAACCATCACTAGCCAAGAAAGAAGTCCATAATTACAGGCTTTATCAATGAAAGCCATTGGTTAAATATAAAACCTCTGTTACACTGATTATCTTCAGATTTTTGTACTTGACCTGCCAGAATCTCAGTACCTCAAATGATTATTACACTAAAATAACGGACAATATTCAAAAATTGTCTTTCTCACAAAGTTGACCATTAAATGCCAAGAAAGGTCAGAATCAAGCGTATGAATCCTGTAGGATCCTCTCAGTCCTCTCAAACACTTTCTGTCCTTGAAGGTCACTACACATATTGCAGCTTTGGAGAGTCTCTCAAAATGATAGTGTCAGCCCTTGACTCCATCACCATTTTTCATTTGTTGTTGCAAAACATCAAGGCAGAGATAAGGACAAGCACACCACAAATCATGACCAAGGGCTGCTAAGCTAGGTGAAATGCACATGCACACACTCTGCAAGATTCAGTGTGTTTTGGTTTAGGCCAAAAGAGCTTGTTGTTCAAGGGAAAAGTTATCAATAGTGGGAGGTGCTACACCTTCTTAATTTAGTGTGCTTCAGTATTTCTGCAGAATTTAGACTATAAGAAAGTAAGTTTAAAACAAAGTCTATTGAAGAAAATACCTGCAATGTCATGGCAGTCCTTTGGACTTAGCACTGTATATCAGTCATTGTGTGAGGCAGTCAGTGTATGGGACATTTCTACTCACACCAGGGAAAGGTCAAAGTTCAAATCATCAGTTCAAAATATGAGGCTTTCTCTGAATGAAGGACACCAGTTTAGGGATGAGAACTTGTGTGCTGCTGCAGCAACAGGCTTGGTGAAATGAACTTACATGTGGTTGAAGAGACTGAGTATCACACCAAAAACCATGTGCACAATCCCTATGACAACCGACATCTTCATTTTGTAGGAGTTCAGGAAAGTCAGCTTGTTTGAAGCAACATTCCAGATCTTTGGGTAAAGGGAGAGAGAGAGAGAAAGACAAGATTTTCAGGTGTTTGATCAATAAAAGATTTGTGGAATTTGTTGCTTTGACACCATCAATTTACTCCTACTAGTTTGAACAAGAGGGTAGCAAGGCACTGAAATCTAGATGTTCCTTTACTACTTTTTCACTCTGTCAAGGTATTAATCTAAAATGTTGTACGTATTGGACCTGTTTAACAAAGGAAATAACAAGGATTTAAAATGATCCTACAACTTTGCTTCAGTCCTCCAGACATCACTGCAAAGGCTGCTAGCAGAACCTAGATCTTTTCTGTGTCATTTCCTGTCCTTAGGCTGAGTCATCTTCTTTAGCAAAAGTGGAAAGGCATGAGAAAATCCTCCTGTTGCAACCAGAATTAGTTCCACCCTCACCAGAGAAACACTGAGGACAGAGAATTTTCAAACTTTTTGTTTGAACAGAAAAAACTCTTTTCAACTCTTTGGCCATGGAGATCAGCTGATTGCCTGCCTCTCTGCACGAAATTTTAGTGATGTTAGGACATACATTCCTTCTCAGTCCTGCCTTTTTTATGCTACAGAGCTTTATGGTTGCTTCTCCTTTCTTCTCAAACTTCCTAGACCCCAAAGTCTTCTATCCTCAAAGACAGTAAGTAGACACCAGTTTTCAGACACTTTAGTACCTGAAGAGAAAGGAGGAAGACAGGATTGGAGGGTGAAACATGCTTTTGTGTCTTTGTTTGATGCTTTGCCTCGTCTCTGGATACCAAAGAGACTGCCTAGCTTCTTCATCACAGGGTGACTTTTTTCCCCAAGATACACCTGCATTACAAAATGCAAAGACCCATCCATCCTTCAGGGCAGATGACACAGATAATCTCCTCAGAGAGGGCCACAGAGGGCTGGTGCTTCCACTCCACCCCTTCCCTGCCAGCACTTGTTCAGCCATTATTCCCTCCCAGCCAGGACTTTCATCTCTTGAACAGGGAGAAGCCAGGTTGGAAGACGTAGTCTAGGTCAACCTAAATCAGAGATATATTAGGGCAACAAGCAAAAAAACTCAGCTGATTCTGATATGATTTTCTGAACCAGACTGCCCACATCCTGGGCAGAGCTTTAGAGCTGAGTTTATTAAAAACTGACTGCAAGGTCAATGTCTCTGAAAACCATTGGAGGACAGAGTTTCTTTGGGTGACCAGCTGAAATGAGAGTGGAACCAGCAGGGATGGGAATTATTTAACTAATATGAA
>VRYO01000369.1:9942953-9966498 GCA_009812075.1 Sialia sialis
TCTATATCTCCACCCACTTTTCCAGCTTCCACCCTTTCACTTCTCTCCCTGATCTCACTGGAGGGGGAGTGATCAAGGGGCTGTGCATGGCTTGACTGCTGGCTGGGGTTAAGCCACAACAAGTGCATAAGGAACAAAGAGCAAGAAGCGAAAAGCACAGCTTCAGGAGAGAGTGCAGGAAGCTACCGATGTACCTGATATGCAGAAACAGGACTGAAATACAAATTATCTTAGAGCAATTTAATTTAATTACCGGATCTATTCCAAATGGATATGGATTTCCAGAGTAGACTCCTGGGATTGCTGGATCCAACTGCAGCACTGTATTGTCTAGAAGCACATCCTTACTACAAGAGAAAAGGAAAATTATCTTTGCAGCTTAATCTGTCAAAGCCCACGGTATATTATGTGAGGTGTGCTCAGGACTACCACAGGGTATCTGTAGCTGACTCTAGCCTTTCTGTGACTTGTAGCCTGCACTTGTGTGCATGTAAATGGACCCCACACAATGGCAGTCTCCCTCACACTGGTAGCTCTCTATGCATCAATACTGGACACCTGCAGATTTTTATGCATATCAGTGCCTGAACAAACAGGCGTTTTTCCCAGGGACTCTACATTTCCATTTCAATGGTGAGTTCATCTGTGTGTGTCAGACAAAGCCTCTGATTCATTCATGACTGCATCCACAGCAGGGAGTCCTTCCCTTCCCTACACAGGCAGTCTCTATTTCCAAGCCTACATGCTCCATTTGGAGTGCTTTTACTTCTTTCCTACATTTAGCACTTACTTCCAAGTGTTATTTTTAAACATGGGGATGATGTGCCAGGAAGAACCAAAGAAGTTGAATGATTTGGAGAAGCAGTCATTGTAGATGAAGCCAGTGTACATGGAGAATATGCCCATGAGCAGGATCAGGTAGCGCCCGCTGAAAAAGGTGTTCCAGATCTGCAGGGGGAGAAGGCAGTGCCAGTGACCAAAGTACCTGCAGGTCCTGCAAAACACCTGCAGCTGGTGGGCCTCAACCAACAGTAGACATGATTGTACTAATCTGTGTATATACAGTTATTCATGGAAAATTTTGTGTCCCTTAGGCCCTCTGTGTATAAGTAGGTAGAACTGCCAAACCTCTGTCTCACAGTTATCTTTGAACCATCTCCACACAGCCTTTGGGACGCTGGATGTGCCCTTTATCAAATGGGGCTGATGAGCCTTTCCCTATGCTGATAGGGTGTACCAGTTCCCTGGTACTCACCTCATTAGTGCTTTTCTGGGCCAGAAGGCTCTTCTCATTAATGACCATCCAGAGTGCAAAGCCCAGCATGACAGCGCCATGGCCACAGTCCCCAAACATCACCGCAAACAAGAAGGGGAAAGTAATGATAGTGTAGGGAGCTGCAGGAGGGAAAGGTCAAGAAGCTCAGCTCCCTCTAAACAAAGAGGCCTCATCAAAGAATCAGTCTACCCCATCAGGCCATTCCTTACAGGTACTGCCCTTAAAGGCCTTCTCAATCCCTCCCCTACACACCAGGCAGTCAGATCTAGTGTAGAACTGGCTTTACCATCACAAAGAATGTTCATTGGTACAATCCATACTTTGCTTGCAGTTTTATCCTTTGTTTCTTGCCTCACCATAATAAACACCATGTGTAAACAACTGCATTCTGTTTTGCAACATAAAAATGTATTTGATGGTTACCATCATGTTTCTCAATCTGCTCAGCCTCAACCATTGAGTTAATCTCAACCTTTCACATAGCCCCCGATTTCTAGGTTCCTATCGATTCTCTGTCTGAGATTCTCTACCATTGTTTCAAACTTCTGACAGGTCCTTTTGGTCTTCTTTGCCTCAACACAGTGAGCTCAACTTACATTTCCCTTATGAGCTTAGTTTTTTTCCTCAAAACAGCTACCTCACCATTTGCTCTCCATCCTGTATATGTAGAGTTCCTTATTTCCATCACAATCATTCACTGGAGACCAAAATCCAAATTCTTTGCCTGAGAAAATCCATGTGTATGCATCAAACAACTCCATTATGGTTCAGATTTCTCAGTTGGCAATGAGGATGTTTCATGGGATTGTGAGAGAGCTCAAAGGCTTTACTTTGGCTCATGCAAACCAGATGCATGTATTTGAGTGTTCCTCACCTGGGTTCATCTCCCTGTAGTTGCCCACACCATATGCATCCACAATGTTTTGAAATCCAGCTGTGAACTTGTTGGTCCTGTTGAAGGTGGGTGGTGCCATCCTGGTGTGTATGGCAGTGAGGATGGGGGCAATTGTGGAGCCACTGCGTTCCTGCAAACCCAGTGACAAGGACAGACACAGAGTGGGTAGAAGAACTGACCCCACAACACCACCTCTGGCTCAAGGGTCTGTTACAAACTTGCTAACATTTAATGCTGACCTCAATTTCTGTCAAAAGATGAAAGGTCAAATGACAATGGGACAACCTCAGCTTAAAAGAGAAAAGGGAGCCCCATGTTACAGTAACAGACCTGACTGAATATGTGCCCAATATATAAACAATTCAGTGCAGGTGGGAGCTTCAAGCACCCAAAATGTTGCTCTCTTACCATTCCTTGATGGAGAGCTCTTTTTATCCGGTCAGCGTCAGCCACTGGGAACCATATCTCTGCAATGACACACTGCTGAGTGACGTCAATGTTGCAGCAATTCAGGATGTGGTAGATGGCCTTGATTTTCTTCACCTTGATCCCCCAGGACCACAAGTTGGCTGCTGCCTCATGCAGCAGTCGCTGGCGGTGGGACTCGGTTTGTGTTATCACCTGTAAGCACAACACGTAAAACAGGGAAGCACAGGGGGCATGATCTACTCAGTTAGTTGGAGAGGGCAGGTGAAGAGGGTTGATGAAAAGGAACTGTCTGTATGAATGTGTGGGGTATCCCAGAGAGTGTGTGCAGGTGTGGACACAGGATCACTTGACACCAGGTGCGCAGTGTTGCTCACCAAGGGCTCCCCCCTGCTTGTTCCTGAATCGCTTAAGTGTAGAGGAGACCACT
The DNA here is from genome assembly GCA_009812075.1 of Sialia sialis. Lineage (NCBI taxonomy): Eukaryota > Metazoa > Chordata > Aves > Passeriformes > Turdidae > Sialia > Sialia sialis. Next base: position 9,945,981 of record VRYO01000369.1, read on the forward strand.
GGGAATTACTGAGCTGTGAGATTGGCTCCCTACACAGTTGCTTACAGACTGGCCTCATCTCACCATGTGCTCCCAAGCTGCCATCTCCTGCAGGCAGCTCTGTGCCACGAACTTGGGGCATATCACAACATGAGTAGAGCTACAGTTCATGGTCTTGGGACCTCCATGCATCAAGTGGCCACCACAGTGCTGCTGCATAACTGAACAATGGAGATAATGAGATAAGGTGTCGGGAAGACAACCTGTGTGGTCTGCAACACAGTTTCAGACAGGACGAATATCTGGGCAGGTCCCACGTGTAGGGTTCAGTCCTCAGTAAAGCCACTGCCACTTACTGTGTTTAAATCCTCGATCCTTGTGTTGACTCCATCAAGCATTTCTCGGCGCTCGGTGGCAGACTCAGGACAAGGATAGACTGTGGCACGAAATCTAGCCTCAGTAAGAGAGAGTTGAGAAACACCATCATTTTGACTGATTTTTCCTCCTCTGTACTCTTCTCAGCTCAAAGGCAGGGAAACTGGACTTTATTCACGACCCAGCAGTATACTCTTCTCATATACCGCAGAGTTGCACTTGGTCTTGCAGAAAGGTGCAGATAGGCACCTTTATCCCTTGATGAAAATAACCCCTTCACCTGTTCTAGCTGAAAAACCCTCTTTGTCTTAGGTGATACACAGGCCTGATGTCATACAGAGGTCAGCGCTATCATGTAGGCACCTCCCTTCTGTCCACAAGCTGCTTGAATTGCAAAGAAACTCAAAAAAACCCACCCTGGCAAAGGCAGCCTCGCTAGCAGCCAACAGATGTCCCTCTTGCACTGAGGCTGGAAATACCATGTCCCTGTGTCTGCACTACCCTCCTGCAGGCACTGGGAGAAGGCATCAGCTGAGCTACTGCTGCACTGTGAGCAAACGCCCTTTGTGCAGGCAGGCTGCAAAAGCAAATAACCTTGTAAAAACAAACAAGCAAGCAAGCAAATAAACAAAAGGACTGTATTTCCAGGATAAAATAGGAGAATGGTTGTATGCTTCTGGTCCACCTGTTTGGTTGGATACATTGGGAACAAGGGAAGGGTGGGTGAAGGGTTTTAAACACCTGAGAGCGGTATCTGTTACATCAGCTAAGATAAACCAGCATAAAATCTTTTATAAGCTTGCTCCCAAGGCTCTGTTTGGAAGATTCAGTGTTTAGTGTGATATAAGAAGGACTAGTGTAGCATTCTAATGTGAGTGAAAGTCTTAGCTCCATGCAGGTACTGCTTCAGCTATAGCTTCTTTAGTACAGCTGCAGGTCACTGTGGTGTAAAGGTGCTTCCACCACCACACTGCACTGCAGTGTTGTGCAGCCACTATATGATCCCAGCACAGGCTATTAGAAATTAGCTGCATGTCTGTCTGAGAAGTGTGCAGCTACCTGTCCTGCCTGCAAAGCAAGTCCCAGAGTACTCTTAATGCACAACAGCAGGTACAAGCGGTTCCCCTCAGGACCTTACAGGCCACAGGGTGCACTCCTGCTGCTCTCTGCCTGCAAGCTGAACCAATCTGAGGTGCTGCACTAACTAAAATAGCAGACATCTCTCCTTTTTTTCCTGCTTGGCTTGTTCAGTGATATCTAGTGCATGTGCCACCCCTGCCGCTATGACACTGCCCATCAGATCTGCAGGAAGAGATCCCTCTTCTTTCTTTCCTGTCCCTGACCTAAGGCAATACATTTCCACCATCCTGTCATGGATAGATGGAGTTAGGGTTGCTAAAGGGCTGTCTTTCTGTATGTGAGATGAATTAAAAGATGTAACAGGGTCATAGGGGTCTATCCCTGCTTAAGACACAAAAATGTGCGGGCTCTGTGTACAGATAAGCATCATATTCTGGCTTTGTCTGAGGGCAGGATATTTCACCACCTGCTCTACAAAATCAGTTCCAGCACACATACAAGTGAGGACAGTTGCAAATTGAACAAAACATGCTGCAGTTTCCTAGAGATCAGCCCAGAGCTGTGTGTAATGACAGCACATGCTCTTCAGCTAAACTTCCCTTTCCAGAATTGAATTTCTACTCACTCAACACCTGGTACTCGTTTCCAAAGGTTATTCACCCTACGTAATTATTTCCTACTTCTTATTCTTCACAGCCCTTAGTTCATCTTTAATAAGGATTTTTAATCAAACTTGAAAGCTTATTCCTCCATGCTGTACAGTTCCCCCATTCCCAATAACGTTATTGCAGCAGTGGTGCTTTGATCTTTTAACAGCCATTTTGCATACTGAGTATCAGTTTTGCCCTAATGGCACAGACATCGCTGAAAGCTCCAGGAGAATTCAGCAGGGAATCCTTACATTGATAAACCCAGTTTAGTATTCACATTAGTACTGAAGCAGCTGCAAGAAAAGGAGGAAAGGAAAATTTCTTATGTTTTCCTCCTTCCTGCTCACTCTACACCTTTCACTAATAAATTTGTGCATGGACTTAATGCTCATGAAATTGGCAGACTAATGTTACCAATTAGAGTCAAGCAGGGACTACAAGTGTAACCTGAGGCACACAGCTCTGCAAACAAATCTTCACCTGCCTTGCAGGAGGCTGGCTTAGACCAGTCCCGTGATTTTTGCAGGATATTTACTTGTCATGAATGATGACTTAGTGCTAAGCAGAAATATCCTGCTGGGGCTGGAATGACACTGCCATCTGCTTTAGGTATAGTCAACCCTGCCTTAAAGGTGGACCAGACTAAAATGTCTTGGCCTGGGTATCAGGGACAGCTGATGGTCCACAGAGCACAAAAGGAGTGTCAGGGGATTAATACATTTAGAAATCTGCCACACAGAAAAACATCCATATATATATATATATATATATATATATGGGCATATTAGCAACCAAAAAATTTGAAAGGAAGAAGGAACATAAAAGATGACTCCATTAGCACTGCAAAGGGTGTCCTGTGAATTTGTCTTTGGTATGTGTATTTTCCTTCAGTTACAAGGGCCTGAGAGAAACCTCTAAATTCCTTTCTACAAACCTACAACTATATAGATCTGCAACGCTAACTCCTATAAACTGCACATCACAACCTCTCTGCGGGGATCTGCTCACATTTCCAGCACTGCCTGACCCCAACATGCAGAAGGTTGTGCCTAGGGTTTGGGTAATTTTGGTGGCAATCAGCAATGAATATGTTGGCAGGCATTGCATTGCTTGTTCTTTTACTCTCATCCCAGAAAAAAAATCTTTGGCTTTTGAGTGCAGGAAATTTTAAATGCTGCAGGGGAAAAAAATTACCTCCAAAATGAAGAACTTCCAGCACTCTGTGGGCAACCCCAGCCAGTTCTAAATGTATGACCAGGTGACTTGCAAGGCCATCAGCACAGGGGAAAATTCAATGGGAAGCATTCACCACACCAGTGACTGCCCATGGAGAAGGGGAGAAGGGTTCTGAGCAGCCTTTAAAAGGCAGGTAAAGAAATGAGACATAAGAGGGGCACGTGGGCATGATGAAGCAAGTCTAAAGGAGAACATAAAGATGATCAGAGGAATGGAGCACATCTGCTATGAGGAAAGGTTGAGAAACTTGGGGTTATTCAGCCTGGAGAAGGAAAGGTTTCAGGAAGACCTTACCACAGCCTTCCAGTACATAAAGAGGCCTACAAGAAAGCTGGAGAGGGACTTTTTACAAGAGCATACAGTGACAGGACATACTGGGAATGGCTTTAAACTGAAAGAAAGTAAGTTTAGGTTGAATATTAGGAATAAATTCCTTACTGTGTGGGTGGTGAGGCACTGGCACAGGGTACCACAGGGAAGTGGACGTCCTGCCCTTGGCAGTGTTCAAGGTCATGTTGGATGGGGCTTTCAGCAACCTGGTGTACTGGAAGGTGTCCTTGTCTATGGCAGGGGAGTTGGAATGAAATGATCTTTAAAGTTTCTTCCAACCCAAACTGTTCTATGATTCTATTATATACAGGAAATTGTAATACAGAAAGAGAATGAGGCTTGCTGAAATCTCAAAGACCACTGGCAGCAGCAGACTGATCCTGCACAATGGCTACAGCAGAACTCCCTGTGTGTCTGAACTTCAGGATCAGAAATCAGTGACTGAGAGCTGGGAGTCTTCCCTCATGTCCCTGGCTCCTTTATATACAGAAGCCCACCTCAGGAGGGCTGAATGTCTCTCTGGATGGGCATTGCCCTTCACTGCTCATAGGAGGTATCTTGGAAGGCCCCATTTCCAATGCAGGAATTGCTGACAGACCCCAGGGTTCTGTCACCTCTTGGGACTGAAGTCAGTCATGCCAGCTGGATGAAAGATCTACCTGCTTTTGTTCTTATTAAAGGCAGGATGCAAGGAAAGGCCTGCCCTGAGTGCAGATGTCAGGGAAGAGCAATGCTCAGCCTCTCCCTGCAGGCTTTTGGCTGGCCCAGCTTGGCTGAGGGGCTATACCTGAAATGGGTTTGGTGACAGCAGACAGATCCTCTCATCAAATCTGATTTACACTGCAACAAAGCTCATTGGTCATTAGCGTTATGAAAGAGTAACAAAATATTCAACCTGAATTATCTTTTCAAGACGCTTAACAGGATGGAAACAAGTCAGGTTGTATGAAGCTTTCATTTCTCTCCTAGGCTGTCTCTGATTACACAGATACTGCTCAAAGGCCTTGGGAAAGGGTTGGATAAACTACAGCATCACCTTTTCATGAGGAAATGCAGGAAGGCTTGAGAGCAAGTTGAGGATTACCATCTTTCCAGTCCTCAAGTTAGGGCCCCTGATTTTCTGGGGAAGAGTGCTGAATATTTTTAAATATTTTAAATATTTTAAAACAACAGTCCCCTTTTAGATGTCCCAAGTTAAAAATCTAGCAACTGACGCTCCCAAGAGCTGTATGCCACTTTTGGAAAATGTAGGCTCTCGAGTTCCAAGTGCCAAGGTGATGGATGTCTTTCATGATTAGCAGCAGCAAAGCTGAGGAGTGGAAGGGAGCTTGGTTGCAGAGCTGACAGCTGGAAAGATGGAGATTTGATATCTGGCTCCAAAGTTCAGCCAGCCTGGATTGCCAGTAACCACCTCTATGGGAGTCATTGTGACTTGCCCACAGGCCTGCCTTACCCATCACAAATCTTCTTGACTTTTTGTTTAAGCTGTTCTCCTTGATAGAAGATAATGAACACGTTCTTCTTCACCTCTTCTCTCTGCAACAATTCAAGCAGAATTTAACATACACAGAGTCCAGTGCAGAAAAGTTGGTATCTCTTTTTTGGGCAGCCTCTCCACTGGTTGCTTTTATCCCCCATCCCCAGTTTCCCATCAGCAGTGCTTTCTCCAGATGCTCTTCCAGGAAACAGGCACGGGCAGCAGCTCTGGGTTATGGGGGAAGGAGCAATGTGGAGCAGAGGGACAGAGTTCCACAGGGGCATGGGGCTTTCCCCAGAGACACCAAGGGGAATTGATCCTCCATGGCTTTTTCCAGGTGGGGACAGCCACAGTCCACTTCCATGGTGGTCCTGGTAATACAGCTGCCCTATGAGGCCTCATGTGCATCTCGACAGGCAGGAAAAGGAAAAGAAATTTCTCCCATCCTCAAATTGTCCCACCTTTCCCCCACAGGCTGCCCTCAGACACTGAGCTCTGGACAGGCAGCCAGTGCTGCAGCATGGTCCAGGTCACCAGTTCTGTGTCTGCAGGCCATCAGCATGCACACAGGGCAGAGGAAAGCAAAACCAGGTTGGTACCTACTGTCACAGGGTCCTCCATGGGGGTGTCCATTTCTGTGTACCTCAGGTAGATGTTTCCCCTGCAGGCTCGCCACAGTAAACGCTCAAAGGGGATCATCCTTTCCCTCTTTATTACCCCTGCTGTGAATCTGAGCAGAGTTACAAGATAAATAAATTACAAGCCCATTCTATGCCTTTTAGGACCTGTAGTACACATGATTTCACAGGTCCTTGTTTTCTAGTCTGTGCTAGCCAGGGCTTTGCTGCTGCTGCAGGCACTTTTAGGAAAACCTTCCATGCTCAAGCCTAGCTTTTATCTCAATCTACTGACTTTATCCTATTGTTCTTTCCTAAAAATATTTTAAAAACACCCCAAAAACAACTTTCCTAGATCAACAGGTGAAGGTGACAATATAATTCTGGCTAGAAATGGAAGTCACACAAATGAGAGCGGCTGAATGGCAGAGGCGGGAGGTGGAAATTTTTAAGTGGTGGTTTATCTTTACTCTCCTGTTTTCCTTTTCTGAGAAAGTATCAGACTGCACCTCAGTGCAATAACATGGCTTTTTCTGTGGTTAGACATCCATCCAGGAGGACCAGGCTGGTAACCAGGTGCCTGAATCCAGAAGTCATGGGTGAGATGCCTTAAGATAGCAGTTTTCAGTCAATACCTATTAAGGGATCACTGGAATTGGTGGCCTGGAGGTAGAAGTCCATTTGTCCCACTGACCTATAACCTGACCACAGTTTTGAGGATAATTTCTGAGGACAGGCACTCTCTTATCTTCGTGAAATAGCTCTGCAGAGGAGGCTGATGAGCACCCTCTGCTAAGAAGCTGAAGGAAGCTGTGCCAGTGTCACAGCAATGCAACTCAGGTGGGAAGCCTGGCCAAGCTGGAGGCCATCACCAATACACACCCCAGCTTGGCAGCTGCAGCAGAAGGAGTGCTTCTCAGCTCCAGCAATCCAGATGTGTCTTCACTGAAGAAATCATCTGGCAGATTGGTTTCTGCCTGGAAAACATCAATTTTAAAAAACACTCTTTAGCATTGCCAGTTTGAAAACTATTTTCACTTTTTTCTCTTAACAGTTTTCCCCAAAAGGTAACTTTCCATGGAGATTTATAAGACCAAAGGATAAACAATAAAAGTAAGCTATATCTTAGCAATAGAAAAGCATAAATGCTATTTTTAAAGAGATCTGTGAAGTGAGTTTTTGAGCCCCACTGACTCATGGAGCAATGCAGGCTCCAAAATGACTGAGATGTTTTTGCAAACCTCATAATGGCTTATGGTAAAGACCTCTAAAAGCAACATATACCAAAACAAAAGTGCAATTTCCACGTCTCTTTTGGAAGAGCAAAGAGGCTTCACCTCAAAGAAGTCCTGCGTTTTCTTCAGCAGATGTTTAAGCTCTGTCAGCTCAAGGAAGTTCTGCTTCAGTGTTTGCTGGTTCTGGTTGGCTTCCAGCAGCTCAGCTTCAAGTTTCTCCAGCACTGTCTGTTTAGGGTCCAAGCACATCCAGAAAAACTCTGAACTAAATCAATGGCTCTTTCACAAACTGATACCAAATCTCAAACAACAGTTTTGTTTTGTTTTTTCAAGGGAGAATACAGAAATATTCAACAAACAAATAAACACTTTTTGTAGAACAATATTCATCAATGCCAATGCATCATTTTTCCATTGCAAACATTCCCTGATGGGTGTGTTGTCCTCTTCTGGCACTGAAGTTCTGATGCCGCTGACCCAAGGACAAATGAGTAGGTGTGTGTGTGGGGTGTAATTGTCTCAGCCTGTCTGGATATCTCTGTGGTTGCCCGCAGACATCTCACACCCCAGGCTGACTGGCTGTCAGTTTACTAACTAAAAAAGCAACCTGCATTAATTTAGGTTCATTAGCTATAGGAAAAAAATTAGGTGATGATGTGGGGCCAGGAACACACCAGGAAACCAAATTGCTTGTGAAGCTGAAATCAAGCTTGGAAAGCTTGATTTTCCTTTCTAGTCATCTCTGTATGCAGCCTTTTAAAATTATCCTGTCAGTAAACTTTGCATCCAGCTGGGTTAGAATAAAACATTCCTTGCACATCCAAAAGTGAGACCCAAGTATTTGTATCAGGCCCCACTATCACAATCCCAGCAGGACAGGCAGTCCTGGGTCTTTTATGCAGTGGAGTGGGTTCTAACATCAGGTCTCTTGGTAAAACACCAAACCCTTCTTATTCTCTCCTATGGGGGGCATTATGTGGGACCAGAGGGATGTTTCACAGGGGATGGTGAAAGGACTGGACTCCTTTAGGAACATGCAGCAGGATCAGCCTCAACCTAAGTGCTGAGGCAGCAACTTGGGGAGCACCTCCTCGGGCAAGGAGAGTTGTGCCAGCCTCAGGCACCAGACCCTTCATTGCAGGGACAGCTCTATTGAGCACATTAAACAGACAGCCTGGTGCACAGCCCTTCTCTCTCCTGGGTCCACTCCAAGTTCTGTACCTCCATATCAATCATTTCCCGAGGCAGGGGTGTTTCTGGGTACTTTTCTCCTTTGACTATCTCAACATTATCTTCCATCTCATTTTCCAGAAAACCTGCAAGGAAAGGGCACAGAAGTCTCAACAGAGAATCATCCCTGGTGCATCACCTGGTCAGCTTGTTGCTCAGCCAGGACCAAGGCATCCCAAGGAGGTGTGACAAGATTAAGTGATATACAAGGGCCATCATCCCAGTGCATATACACAGCCACCAAGGAATGAACACCTCCAGCCTCCTTTCTCAGTAGAGATGCTGTTTCTTCTGAAGTCGTGGTACCCACTCCCACGTGGGCAGCCCTCAGCCCTGGCACAAGTGGCCACCATGGCCCCCTTTATTTGGGCAGCAAGTAGGGAACAGAGAAAGTTCAGGTTCCACTGCTTTGCCCAACAATGCCAAGTGCTGCCTCAACAATGGGCACCGGCATTGTGGTGGGGAGAGTGCAGAGCTCCCAGGAAACATATCTACAGGACAGTGGGAATCACGAGCTCTGCTGCTTGGGTTTTAAGGACTTACCCCAAGGCTGAAGCCCTTGGCCACAAGAAGTGTGTGCCAACAGCTGATGCATTGGTGTAAGAGTCAGGTTATCCAAACCAGCCTCGTGCCCAGCCCCAGATTTATCTTGTGATTTTACAAAAGCTAATTAAAGTCCTTTCAGTTCAGTTAACTATTTTTAAAACAGGGGCAACAATTTATTGCCCATATGGGGTGAAGTGGTAATTAGCTGGCGCATGGAAAACATTTCCAGGGGCTTAGATGAAAACATCACCATTTTGCCACTAATTCGGTTCCCCAGTGTGAGAGCACTTAAAGAAATAAATCCCACACCACCAGTTGGCAGGAAGCCAATTGCATTTGACAAGCGTTTACTTACGCAGGATTCTCTCCAAGGATTCGCACCTTCTCACTTCATTCACAAACTTTCTCTGGAAGCTGTTGACATTCACATTCAGCTAAAAACAGGAGGGAAAACAAATCAGGGGCTGAAGGCTGCACTGTGCTGCGCTCATTTTTAACATCAGCAGACAACGAGTGCCTTTGGTGTGGATGGCAAACACCACTGAGTCCGAGAGGGTCCTGCTGGCAGGGCAATACCATGGGGTCGCTCATGGCCTAGGACCTGGTGGCCTTCCACACAGCCTTGCTGTGACAGCAGGAGTCACAGAGCGACCTTCATGGAGACATTTCCTGCGTCCCAGTGATGCAGAGGATTGTTCCAAGGTTGTGCAGAAGGCATTCAGAGCACTGGATGGGGACTCAGGGATGGGTGGGGTCTTGGCATGATGTTTGGGTTTCAGAGCAGCCTTGGGGAAATCCTGCTCTCACCATGGACTTTTTGGCCTCCCTACAGGTGCATCTTTCCCAAGTGCTTTGAGGGAAGGACGAGCACACCCCGGCGCACATCTCCAACAGATCAGCGTGCCAGCCAGTCACTACTCACGTCTCTGAACTGGACCAGCCCTAGCTCCCCGAGCTCAGCCACGCAGCAGTAGGCAGCCTCCACCTGCAGGAAGAGCTGCCTCAGGCTCATCTCCTCACTCCGGAAGACAGAGGCCATCTTGCCCGTTCTTCCCTGACCTGGAAGGCCCTGGGAGTCCTCGTGGCAGCAGCACTATCCTTGCCCAAGCAGGTGCAGGAAGATGCCAAGCTCTGCAGGAACATTGGGGTCATTGAGTCAAAGTGCTGGAAGATGACCCAGTGCTGCCCATTGTGTCCTCCAAAAGGGTTCCTTCACATCCTAAGAGCCTCCTTGAACCCACATGAGGCTTCATCCCACCAGAGCAGTGACAGATGACAAAGTGTGTGTGCCACAGGAAAAGGAGAGGGTCACCAGTCTCCTGTGACAAATGATGAGCAAATTCCCTGCCCTGTCCTCTGCTGGACCACTGCACTCAGGCTCTGTATTTTGGTTTTGGATGCTGTGATTGGAAAGAATTTGATATTTCTTTGCCTTAAACACACACACAAAAAACCCAAACCCCAATAATTTCACCTTGCAATTAGACAAGTGAAAAAGGCCTGACTGATTTTTTATCACTTTCGTTCATAGTGTGAACATTGCGAAACCATCTGGAGCATGTTATATGGGTGTGGGGAGAAGAGCAGACTATTATCTTTAAATTAAAACAACCTTTAAGATTTCAAAAGAATTTTCTCCTCATAAAGGACTGTTTTCAAAATGAGATACATGAAATAACATGTATTGCACAAAATTTCCTCTCATCTCTATGCTTATTATTATTTACTTTGAATAACCTGAACATAGAAATTGTCTTTAGCTGTTCTCACACAAAATTAACTGATCAGCATGCACAAACACAGTAATTATCTTTTTCCAGAGAAAAATATGCAAGTAGATACACTTCTTGCATGCATTTAATTCTGTAGCAAGCCTATGTTTTATAAGTAGCAAAACAAAATCCCTTTATGACCTCACTCCTACTTGTTACAAATGTAGCAAGTCAAATGTCTTTAACCCCTTCTGTCTCTATGAACCTTATCCTTCAGCCTTTTTTAATAAATTGTGGATTCCATGAATTCTTTTTATAACATACAAAAGATTCATCTAAAATATAAGAGAAGTATTTCACAAGATATTAAAGGCTTGTTTAACAGGAGCATGATAATCACAGGTCTGTATTTGCTGGGAATTTTCCTTCTCCTACCCTCTGTACCCATTCACTCAAAAATTTAAGTTACTGAAAATACAATATATGATAACTAATAGCTTGTTGAAAGAAAACCTCATGTGCCAGCTTAAATGGATTGAGTATATACATTTTAAGTTTGGTTGGACATTTTTCATCAAACTGTGTTTTTCACAGGAGGAAAAGACAAAAGCTGCAAGAGACTCACTATTCATGCAAAGTAAACCTGTAGTAAGTAAATCAAAAAGTTTAAGAGATCATCCAAGTGTCCAATTTCTTAAGATTGAAAAGTGTGAAGAAACTGTAATCTAAAGTAGCTTGTATTTCCAAACCTGTAGTTAGCTTCCATTTAAAAAGTACTAAATTCTTAGAAGTAATAGAACAAAACTCAAAATATTTAAAAAATCTTAATTAAGCTGCTTCAAGCCATCCAAAGTCAGAGTTCTACTCTTCCTTGGTAATCCGTCAGGGAAAACCAAAAGCTCACTTCTGTCTTGATTTGGAATGAGAGAAATACCTACTCCAAAGAAGGCAAATCTTTCACCCCTCAGTTATTCCTCCAGATGCAGGAGGCTTGCCCAAAAGCACCTACTGGCCAGCAATGCTTCTGTCAAAATCACATCCCCCCTTCCCTCCTCTCCCTCGCCCCCAGGTTTTGCTTTGGCAGAGGAATAGTTCATGGAGACATCCCGCGCATTTCCCCCATCGCTGTTTTCATTAAAGCGCATTAAATCGCGGCGGGCGCGGGCAGGGCAGACCCCAGAGCTGTGTGTTGCTGGGCAGGAGGTGCAGGAGGTGTCTCTGGGGTTTACCTGGCAGCCACCGCGCTCCTTTGGCCAGCCCCTGTCCGCGGGCAGGCAGGGCCGAGCTGTGCCCGCTGTCCGTCCGCAGGTGACAGCGACAGCAGCGCTCCGCAGCGGCGCTGCGAGGGGAGGGCAGCGCTGCCCCAAGCCGTCCCACAGCGGGCACGCCAAACCCTCGCTTTTAAGGGCAGAACTGGCCTGGACCAGAGAAGGGAAAGCCTTTCGTGTCCCCAGACAGCCGCCAGGCGGACGGGACCGAACTCTTTCTGGCTCGGTCAGCTGTGCCGGGCGTGTTGTGGCAGCAGGAGACTTGTTGGGACTGACAACACACGGGACAGCCTGGCTGTCACCGCCCCGGCCAGCCGGGGGAGCAGAGCCTTTGGAGCTGCTGTGTGGGGAGCGCCAGTACCCATTGGGGAGCTCTGGATGCAGGATCAGCCGCGCGGAGCTGGAAAAAGCCGCGCTGTTTCTCGCTGGTTTTTCCTCGCTGGAGGCAGTCTGGGGAAGGACAGGGAAAGAGCGGGAGGTTAATGATTTTCCTGGCGCGGGAGGACGGGCAAGCCATAGAGCAGGGAGAGGGCTGGGAGGGCACAGGCTCTGTTAAGCAGGGACAGTGCTGGCAGGGAACTCCTTCCCATCCCTTGACATAACAAGTGCTGGGGGGGAACAACGGGCTTTATAGGCTCTCTGCCGCTTCAGCCGCTAAAGCAAGGGCTCCAGAGAGAAAATTTGGCCCCTCATAACACCCATGTCTCATCTCCCACTGATGAGGCAGGGTTTCACCCTAGTGAAAAAGGCTGGCTGGGACACTACTAAATCTAGCACCCAGAAGAAAAATTTACTCTCAAAAGAAGAACTAACAAAAATGCATGGCTATATGGAAATTGTAAAGTACCCCTAAAGGAGTGCTTTCTCAGACCTGTTCTTTGGGAAGTACCCAGTAACCCTGACCCAGCAAGCCAAAGGGTTTAGTTAGTCCTTGGGAACACTGCCAAAAAACAAACAACAGCAGAAAGCTTCCCACACAGGGGTTTTCTATTCAAAAGCAGCAAAGAGTTGCTCCACTTCTCAGGGTCAGCTCGGTGACAAAGGTCCTGCTTGCTCAAGTCCAGCTGTCTCAAGCTACCTGACCCAAAAAGGAGATATTACAAATGACAAAGTAATTTTGACAGGTGGGCCTAAAATGTGTGTTTTGCTGAGCAAACCACTCCAATGAACTGGCTGTGGGCCTCCCTGGGCTCCCACCCACTTTGGCTGCACTGTGCTGCTTCTTCTGGACCAGCCCAGAGTCACCTCTGCTTTTCTCTATCAGTGCTACCAAAGCAAGGGATTAAAGGCTGGTGAAAGTCAGCACCTTCTGCTGGGAAATTGGAAATTTCCTTCATAAGGCAGAAGTGAAGTCATTGCCATTGACCATGTGAATGTCATGCAAGGCTGTGGAGAAGGTGGTGTGGCAAAGGAAGGACTTTGCCTTCCAGCCTAAGTAGTGATGATAAACAACAGGAGTCACCATTCAGCTCCAAACCGGTGCATATTGACACAACAAAATGAAACAGCATCTCAGGCTACTCCCCTCACCTTGAACCACAGCACATTCTTTCCCCTGCATTCATTTAATGACACCAGGCTTTGCTCCTCTTTGCTCCTTGGCTGCTCTTACTCAGCCCCCAGCAGCTGAGTTACACGCAACTATTCCTCAAAAAGCTGTTGGGGCTTGGGGAGCAAAAAGGGCCCCCAAAGCACACTTGATCATCAAAGCAAGCTGCACTAAGCTGCCTGTTCCGTCCTGTTAGCCAAGGAGTGAGCAGGGATAAAGCTGTCTCTGCTGCCCTCCCCCCACTCTTCCGGGTGAGAAGCAGAAAGGAGAGAAGAAGAAAGCATATCCTATTTCATGCCTCTGGCATGTGGAAGTAAGAACATTATTTTATAATAATCCTATTAATGCAGATGAGATGATGATGGCTGGCATGAGGAACTATTTGGAGAAGCCCATCAGTGGGCTCTTTGTTGGTGCAGGCAGCTCTCTCTGGGCAAGCTGAAGGCATCCTTTCTCCAAACCTTCTCACTGGGGTATCCAGATGAACAGCATGGGGTCACAGTAGGGCCACAGGCTCAACATTTGTCTAATACCAACCTCAGCCTTGACGGGAAAACACAAACGGCAAGGTTGTGCAGTTTTCCAAAACACTAGACTTGCTTTCCTGTGTGACAGAAAGCACATCCCCTCTCCCCTTCTTTCATTTAAAGAGTAAAACCTTTGTGACTTTGAATATTTTTTCTCTGAATTTTAAAAATCAATCCCCCTGTTCACAGCTAGCTTTATCTTGGATGGCTTTTTTTCACATCAATGAAGACAGCAAATAAATTAGCCCCCTCCCTGCTGGACACATTAGCAGGTTTTAGATTTTGAGCTTTTTTTGCAGCAGCAATCAGATTTCCTTTGGAACAAAAAATATAAACCAGTTGCCTATGTAAACAGAACATATATATACACACACACACAGAGTGTGTATGTGTGTGATAAAGGGAATAATTTTCTGAGAGCCACACCTGGTGATGTGTCCAAGGCAATACTTCAGAGAATCTGAGCCATGAAGCTCTCTGTGGCACAAAATCTACCAAACAGTAGAAATTGCCTCCTGATTTTCCAGCCAGGAAAAAATCAGCTGTTTTTCCCTGATAACCATCAGGGAAAGCTGCCTAGCAGCTCTAAACACTGTGGGAGAATCTCCAAGGGGAGAACTGGGGAAGTACCTAATTTTAGACTGAACAGTCTTGTATTGAGAACTGCATGAAAATGGGAGCCTGAGGAAAGGAAGCACCATCTCTGCAGGGCCTGCAGTTGTGCCTCATGTGCCAGGGCACCCTCGTGGAGAGAGACTGGGAATAGACATTAGGGAAAGCTCTGGAGTATCTTATTGCTCTTTGGGCAGTCACAGCACTAAAATATAAACGTGCTACAAAGAAGAAATGAAACTAATCAAAATCTGTGTCAGGAAATGATTTTTCAGGGCTCCCGTTGTGTCTGAACTTATCAAGAAAAGCCTTCATTTCCAACCTGATCCAAAAATCACTGAAGCCAAGCGCAGCCTGTTCGCTGCTTCAGGAGACTTTGGAGCAGCCCTTTCTGAACCACAGAGGGAACACATTTTGGAATGGAAAAGAAACACGTTATGTTAATTGTACAAATGCATTCTCAGCATCCCTTGGAAATGGGGAAATTTTCCTACAAACCAACAGAGTATTTAATTAATAGTTAAAACTCAAAAGAGGTTTCATTAAAAATTGAATCATTCATCCAATAGCAGAGCAGTTTTGTCTTTTTGTTTCCCCTCAAGCATTTAGTGCAGCACAGAACAATTTTGAATTCATCTACTTTTGCAAAATTAATTGCCAGGTCAATTTTCGGTGGGAATAAGAGGTGAGATATTCAGAAGGGAAAGGTGAATCTGGCAGACACCAGAGGGCCTTTCCCACTTAAAGAGTTGAGGTTCAGTTCCAATGCAACAGGTAGCCCAGAAAAATACACAAATTAAACTTCCACAAAAGGACTGAGACACTGAAATGAGCTAGAGATGAAGATTATCCCAGAGGTGAACTTCAGGCAGCTCTGAGCATTTCACAGCATCTCTCCTGCTGTGACTCTTGCCTACCAAGGCCAAGAGCGGCGGCTGCTGGGTTCACACCCCCAGCCCGACTCCCCTTGTGCCACACCTCAGGTGTCAGCTGAAGGACAGAAGGACAGGCTGTGCATCCTGGCAGGAGCAGGAGGTGGCTGTCACGGACCAGCTAGCACAGCCCCAGCTCCGCCAGCACCGGTGCCGTGTTGACATGAAAACAGGAGACAAGGTGGGTAACCACGCCACTCCCAGCTGACCTGCCTTCACCTGTGGCTCAGCATGCCCTCTGTCCTGGGGAACCTCTGGCTGATGCGTTGTGGAAATATGCACAGCTGGGTGGGAGCAGAGCATTTGCAGTGGTGAGGACAGATGGATTCACCCCACAGAACCACTGGGCAGGGCTAAACCTACGTGGGTTTTGCTGTCATGATTTTTCTTAAATGAAGGGAGACCAATCTCATAGCTTTGCAGAGCTGTACCCTGGTGTGTGCCATTCATGTGGGAAGCCTGTTATGTCCTTCTCTGTGGGTTTCAGCCATGTAGAAAGGAAAAGATAGAAAATCATTAAATGCTCTCCATCCGACAAGGACTGTTGGCTCAAGTGCCCTGCCCTGTGCCTCCTCTAAGACCTCTGCAAATCCACAGCAGGCCCCAAACAGGTCTCTTCTAACATGAGCACACAAAGCCACAAGTGACTGCTGCAGAAGGGCACCAGCAACCTGCTCCCTGCAGAGCTCACCTCTCCCAGCACCTTCCTGCCTGATTTAATGCCTTTCGCTAACAAGGATATCACCATGTCAAAGACGGAGCAAGTACAGCCAACAGCCTGGGGAAGAACAGCAATGTGTGCTGCTCATCAGACCGGGACACCACCACTTGCACTTCAACAGTATGGCTTTTCCAGCCAGGATAGCAGAAAAATTCCTGCTCATTTTTCTATCAACACTCCTGGTCTGCAGACAGATCTATGCATGCAGGAAGGCTCACCTTCTGGCTTTGCACATCTCAAGGAGGAGATGCAATAACCACCAGAGAAGAAAGAACAGCTTTTCCAGAATCACTTTGCAGAGGGTGATAGAGGCAGGGAGAGAGCTTTGCTCACAGGGAAAGAACAGCAGCAGACCTGAGGCTGCTGGGTTTTGGGATTCCACACAGCTATTCCAAAAAAGCATCACTACAGAAGTCAAGCCAGTGAACACGTTAAAAAAAAATCAAAAAGAACAAAAATTTAAAAAAAACCCAACCAAACAAAAAATCTAGATTGGGAGACAAAGTGTCTACTCCAATCCTCGGCTCCTTTCCAGCTCTATCAAACCATCTTCACTGGACCGAAAAAGAGACACAAAGACAGAAGCTGCCTGGGACCCTGTTGGGAAGGGCTGGCTCTTGAGGCCTTTCCTGCTTCCAGCTGCAGCATATCCTGGGGAGAAACCTTAAGGCTTCACCTGCAAGGGCCACTTCCTGATATCCACCTCCCACTGAAGCTGTTTTGGTCAGAGCCGTTCTCTTTCCTCACCTGATTGTGGCAGGAAAGTTCAAGGTGTCCTGGCAGCAGGAAGCTCCCTTGCTCCACCCTCTGCCCAGCACAGCAGCTCTCTGAGCTCATCGAGGATTTTCTGCACCAGATCAGCAACCTGCAGTGTGGACACTGGAGTTGGAGTGGGACCCTAGCCATGAAGCACTACTCCTGTGAGCCCTGGCCAGCCCTCGCTGTGCTCCTCCTCACCGCTGTCTTCTGGGATTCCTGCTCAGCAGGTATTTCTCTTCTCTTATACTCCAGTTTTGATAACGTGCCCTTTTCCCCCTACTCCTCTCAATACTTATGTATATTGCCCACCAACAGTAATTTGCTCTTCAAAAATGAAGGGGCACTCCCTCGCTTCACCTAAAAAGCATAAAGAGCTGGAATTAATTAATGCTAATGAGAATTACTAGACATGATTGATCATAGCATCATTGTAAAGGGGTGTTCTTTTGCCAGCTATTTACAGAGCCACTGTAAATGTGACTGAGTTGCAGGTTGCTCCACTGAAAGGCAAAGAGACAGGAACCTGTTACTTGGCCTTCTCCTGCTTGCTGAGGCAAAGGACCACCTGCAATGCTACTCATTACGATCCTTGTAGTCCAATTTAGCTTTCATTACAAGCTTTTTCAGAAAATGTGGTTCTGGTGCCACCTTATTTGTAGAAGTTGCCTGAAACCAAAATGTAAATGAGACCTGTGAGCTGCTCCTTTCCCACCAGGCTACTGCCTGCATTTGTATATCAGCACCAGATGAGACCTGTTTAAAGATGTTTAAAGATGAGCTGGCTTTGACAGCTTACTATTTGGGTTGCAAGATCTATAAACAGAAACCAGCACTCAGCATTCTGCAGTACTTCCTTTGACAGGTCATATGCAGATTTTAATGATTCTTCCCAATGCTTTTGTGAGGTACTGATTAACTGAGAAAACAAATTATGGGCTTGGCCAAGGTCATTCTGCAAATCCTATGAGAGTAAGGCAGAAGAATGGGGAATGCTCAGACCCTTCCCTGAAGCAGGTTGCCCAGTGGCCCACTCTGAGCATGGCAGAGGCCATAGGGAAAGCTCTGGTATTGCTGGTGGTGGGTCAGCTCAAAACACAGAGCTAGGCAACAGCAGGGGAATATGTCCCACAGGACAACCTCAGTTTACTTGCTGTTACTTGGAAAATACCAAACTCAAAGTAAATCTTTGGTTAAATGTCTCATTCTGGTTTGTTTTCCTCAGCTGAAACTAAACCTGTGCTATTATTTTGCAGTCTTTGGTGAAATCAAGCTGGAACTGATTTTCTCTATGACATTCCAAATTACCAGCTCAGAGTGATGTCTTGACTGGAAATTCTTCTCTCATAGCTCCTGCCTGGTCTGTGGACCAGCAGCACATTAGAGCTTCTCCATGCAGCAGGAGTCCTCACTACTGGAGCCTCCCAGGCCATTTTTCATCTATCTACGCAGGGGATACTCTATCTAGCTGAACTTGAGCTGTGCTGCTCATGGCAGCATAGGAAGAGGTGTTTCTCTGACTCCCTTCCTTCTGCAGCAGGGGACAGACAGGTGCTGATTCACAGGGAGCAGTGCAGCTTGTGCTTTTACCCCTGGTTTGATCCCACAGTGCTGCAGGGAGCACGTTAAGAGGCAAGACACTATTAGCAGGACTAAGGAGTGTTTGACCTGTGACACCATGTGCAGATTTGGAGAGCTGGACACCAGCCACAGACTTGTGTTAGAGTATGTGTGTGTGTGCTGATTCTGGGTAGGAAGCAGGATAAAGAAGCGAAACCTTCATCAGAGCTCCAGGCCTCTCCCTCATTACTTATTTCTGAGCTGGTTACCCTGCTGGTATGAACCAGAGTCCAGCCAGAGCAGTTCCAGATGCTCTGACCTGCAGCAAAGCCAAAGCTCTTCCCTGGGGCCTTGGTGCACCTGCTGAGGCTCCACAAAAGTGGGCTCACTCCCCGGCTCTGCCGGACTCCTGTGCACCCTGGGATTTTTCTGAGGGCAAAAGGAGGCAGACGTACAGCCTGCTGGCCATGGATCTCTCCATGCCACTGAATGGTGTCGCTCCCATTTCTGTGCTTGCTCATTCTGCCCCTGTAGCCCGGGCAAGGACAGTGGTTAACTTGAGCTCTGAGAGAACAGCTTAGCAGGGCCACACCAACCACAGCAGAGGTGCAGTGATTCACCTGCTCCTGAGGGATGCTGCTAGAGCAAGTCCCTGGAGCTGGTGTTAAAAGCAGTGGGA
Source organism: Sialia sialis (assembly GCA_009812075.1). Classification (NCBI taxonomy): domain Eukaryota; kingdom Metazoa; phylum Chordata; class Aves; order Passeriformes; family Turdidae; genus Sialia; species Sialia sialis. The sequence continues at coordinate 9,965,052 of VRYO01000369.1, forward strand.
TAAGGAAGCATATCCTAATGCAGTAATGTTTAGGGGCAGGAACTTACCTTCTTCAAATTGTTTCCATCCTACAGACCTCTACAATGCCAATGGTTTCAGATTTTCCTGCTTGATGCCAAAGATCACTTTATTAATTTAACCAACCTTTTCTCCTGTGCTTTCCTTCTGGTAGCAGCTGAAGACTTCTCCAATGTTTCAACTGAGTATGAACCACCATGTCTTAGTAAGTATTCATAAATCATTGCTACCTGTTAAAGTTATGTGATGAGTCTACATAGTGACTGAGAGGCTGTCCTGGAAAGGGATTTATCTCTTCTCAAGTCTTCCATTGTGGGTCAACCTCTAGGATGCATTTCTAAGACTTCTCCACTGTCATGGTATATCTTAGGTACATTGAGACAGACTTAAGAGCTTTCAACAGACTTATTGATAGGTAATTTGCATCCTAAGGCTCTGTGCCAGACTGCCTGGCTGTGGACATTATGCAGGTTCCCAAGAGTGCCTCTTTTCTCTGCCCTACGAGGTCTTTCCTGAACAGCCAGCCCCAAATAACCCAAGATCCCACTACTACCTCAGAGTCATCCACCAGGTTAAGAGCCAGGTTTAGGGGAAAAATGCCAAGGCAGAATGACGGGGCAGAAGTTACCTGCCTTCTCTAGTAAAGGAAACCTGTCACATAGTCGGCCTCCCGTGAACTCACTCCATTTCTCCTCCACCAGACGTGAACTTCTGCAGCCAAGCGGCCATGTGCTGCCCTTCGGGCATGGATGACTACGGCTGGATTGCAGCGGCCGTCGGCTGGAGCCTCTGGTTTCTGACCCTCATCCTGCTCTGCATGGACAAGATCATGAAACTCCGCCCTGATGAACCCAAATACTTGGTGGCCTGAAGCAGAGCAAGATGGCAAGCAGCAGCACTGGGGAGCAGTGAGGTGCAGGCAGACTAACAAACCATTTCCAACACTTGTGAAGAAACAAAAAAGAAAGGGAAAACACCTTCCACCAAAAAAGGCCTAAGCAGGGCAGATGCTGAGGCTTCACCTCTCTGGCAGGCTGGAGCTGCCAGTTAAGGTGTGGAGCAGGCAAGTCCCTGCACACCACCACATATATGCTGCAGTGCAAAAGCCCCACTTTTCCCTGAGCCCTCTTGCTTGCTGTGAGCACAGCAGCAGGAGGAGAGGGACCCATTACCAGCACATTGCCTCAAGACAACCTGGTGCATGACCTTTGGGGTTGACACAGAAAGTGGGCAAATTGGTTGTATTTATTCAGCTTCCATCTGCCTGAGCAACTAAGCCAAGCAGGTTTTAAACCAGAATATCCAATTCATGCCCAAAACTGTTCCTATTTATATGAGATTATAATAAATGCTCTTATTGATTGAAAGACTCTCACTGACTACAGTAATTTCACGAATATAAGCCGCACCTTTTTCATTGAAGAATCCA
>VRYO01000369.1:9972605-10056708 GCA_009812075.1 Sialia sialis
TTCTTCAGGTTTTCCACAGCTCTGTCTGCTTTGTCTAAATGGAAGAAGGGAGACACCTACAAGAGTCCACCTCTACTAGACTGTTCCCCCTTCATGGCATTTCAACATTATGTATGTAAGTCAGATCAGTTCAAAAAGATGAAAGTTCTCATGTAGCAACCCTCTGGGCTCAAACACATAAAGAAACCACTGTGCTTCAGCTGAGCATTACTAACATCCTATACAGATGTGACAATGTTAGGTAAGAGAGGTTAGCTCTCCCTTGAGAAGACTAAATAATGCTCATTGGCACCAGTGTTGAGTGCTCTTTCAGGAAAGGGCACTCTGCTCCCTGGCAAAGCAAGATTATTATATGCAATGTTGTTTCAATGATGCCGTCTGCTGGAAGTGACAAAAAACTTCCCAAACTTCATTGCAGTTCTACTCTGCAAAAGCAAGACCATTGATTACCGCATCCCAGCAAATTTTCTTCCACACAACAGTGATGTGCAGGAGGATTTAGCCGTAATATAAATACATGGCTGCACATCTACAAATCTTCTGAACAGGAGATTGCTGCCACCATCAAGCCTGAAGACAGAAATAATTGTCAGGATCAAAATTATTGATCGAAATGCTTGACTGGGAGTTCCATGCAAAATACAAAGCAACTTATCTGAAATAATTTTATCCAGGACTGCATGGACACAAATCTAGCAATCAGCTCCAAAATTTATGGATGCTCAGATCACCTGAATCTGAACTATTTCATACTTGGTGACTATGCTGAATTACTACTGACAGTGGCTAATCCATAACTCTTACCATTATTTCCTCAAGTGCAAGGATAAAAGCTTTCTGCTTCTTCATCATCACATATTTTTAAAACTTTAATTTCTTTAGTCAAGCTTCTTTCAGGTCTGTATTTCAGGACCAAAAGAGCAGCGTGCACTGCCAAATACAACACAGCATTAATTCTCCTTGAATACAAGAAAGTCATTTCTGAAACACAAACAATATGCAGCTACTGCTTTTAAATCACGCACAACACAAAACCTTCCAACATCCTGGATGAGGAAACCAACTTCCAAGAAGCCTTGGGATGGAAATATTTGAAAAATCTTCCTGGGAACACTACAGAGCTCTTAAGAAGTGTGTACATTTGAATATATCTGGAGATTAAAACCAATAATCTTCATCTTACAATTCTTTAGTTCTCATTTCATTTCACCTGCGCTACAGGTGGCAATAAGAGGATTTCTGCAAGTGAACCTGAAAAACACCATGTCAGGGATCCAGGGAGGTTTGGGTTTGTTTCAAAAGATTCTTCAGAGCATTTGTTCAAATGCGCCAATACTTTATTTCAGTTTAGATGTAACAGCCTGAACACAAACTTCCAGTTATGGAATAAGAACTACTCAAAACTAAACAGGAGTGGCCATTACAAAGAAAAGAAAAAAAAAAAAAAGTAAAAGGTACCAAGAAAAAGTAACACAAAATCAAGACAAAACATTCCATCTCTACAAACTAAGAAGTGCAAAGAATGTGTTTTTTCCTAATATTAATGTAATTTATTTTTTAATCTATCAGTCTTCAGTGGGATTCATGGGACTACAACTCTACTCCAGAAAAGTCTCTTTTAAAAGTACAACTCCATGGGACAGTTGCTTCTCAAGTTCCTTACACTGTGTGAGAAAACTCACCCTGGGACTTGTATGTCAAAACTAGAACATCTTGCCAAGTGCATCCCAAACTGCACTAAAGAATCTGTAGGATGAATTCTTCCAAAGGATACAAGTGACTACAGAGTTTTCAGTGGAAGTCATGCAGATTTAGCCAGGGGCAACATGCAGAGAAATGTTTGGATCTGAACTGCCGATCCTATGCCACAAACTAAGTGTTTTCTGCCCTCACTGAAACGTGTCTACTGGTGACAGCAGAATACATCCCCATCCTGTCTCCTCCATTTCTAAATAAAATTTAACAGGAAGAGAAAAACATACCCTCCATATAAGGGAAATGGATTTTTATTTCCACTTTTAAGTGATTGAAATCTGCTGCTTGTCTCTAGGCATATCTAAACAGTCCAGGAGAAACTCTACAGCCATGGTGAATTGCTTTTGGGAGCCTCACAGATGAAAGATTTTCCTCACTCATGCAAACTAGCACTGAAAGTGGTGAAGGATTGTAAAGAGGGGCTGTCATGGACTCTGCTTGAGTGCGCCCAGGGGGAATCCCTAAGATTTCTCCTCTCTTTACAGAGCACTGTCACAGGTGGTCCTGGAGACCTGGTTGCTGTCCTCTGCCTTCTGACAATCAGATGCCATCCTTTCTCTTTTTAATCCATTTCCAACTTTCTGTCCTTATTCAGAACACACCAAACTGGTGCTATTTAAAAAAAAAACCCATTTATTTCTTTGCATCTGCAAACATAACACATCCCCACCTCAAAGGCACAAATGTTCTCCATCCTGCCACTTCAAAGCTCTTGGCCAAAATAGGGACTTTTCAAGGACTGGCACCTGTTTACAAGGAACTGATAGTTAAGGCACACAACAGAAAATACATATTTCTTCATTAAGCTAAAAACTATGATAGCCGGAAAAGTGAGGAATGTAGTGAGGGCAAAAGTTAAAAAACGTGTTCAGCTGCCTAGACAACACAAATGGTGACTTCACCTGGGCTTGAATATGCACACAGCTTCCTTATGTAATCCACCAAATGTGCTTTCAAGCATGAGTTAACAACAACAGTGTGAGCTGTTGTGGTTCCTGGGAAGTGGCAATCGCTGTACACAGCCTCTTTCTAAGATAATGCTGTAACCCTGCTGTCTGGGGTCTAATTTAGAGACACTGGCTTGGTAGAAACATGCACTTTTGGGTGATCACTCTGCTGTTAACTGCTCATAAATATGCACCATACTGGGAGAGCCAACACCTTTTGGTGCAGGGTGATACACACAGATCTTGTCTGACACGGCTGCTCCCCAACCGCTAGGTAAGAACAGTCACTCAGATTCTGCTTTCTGCTCCAAAGTGGCCATATTTAACATTATAGAACAGCACCTATGCAATTCATTCCTCCTAAAAGGTTTTCTTCCCTGAGTCAAAAGCCCATGGTCACTGGCAGGACCATGTGTTACATCCTGGTGGAGAATATTTCACAGTACTGAAGCACGCCCCACCTTCCACACTGAGTGTATGAAAAATAACTGTAACATTTCATTTAGCTCCAAAAATAATCAAGAAGCAGGCTGGAGGTCAACATTTTGGCCACGAAAAGGAAACCAAACATGCTAAATTATGTAGCTCTCATCTAGCCAAGCTCTTTTATATGCCAAATTAAACACAGACTAAACACAAATGTCAAGGAAAATTGTGAAGAAAGAGAAGAGCCCAAGGATTCCATGAACCAGATGGTTTAGTCATGGAAATGGATGCAACAGCTGGCAACAGCTTTCTGTGCCTGTACCAACTTTTCATCTGATCAGTGTTTTCAGAAACCGGTAGATTCATTAACAGATACTTTAATACAGGATACTTTAAGTTTCAGGGGAAAAAAGGTTTGTTTGGTTTTCCCCCGCCTGCCTTTTAATAGGTCAATTAAAAAAAATTGGCAAAAGAATTCAAGCACATGCGGATGCAGAAGCTTAAAAATTTTGTCCTCCCAGAATTTCCAAGTAGAAACACACATTCTGGCACATGCATTCCACAGAATCCTTTTGTAGCACACAAAAAACCCCAACTTTTCCTGTAGCTGCAAAAAGCGTGGGTCTCCCTTGTTAAGGATCTTCTTGGAACTGGTAGCTGGTACTTGGTGTTACTTTTCTTTCTATATGAAGACACAGACTAGGCCATAACAATTTTTTGGATATTGGATCAGGTCTCCAGCCAATCTGAGAACTTAATTTCCAAACACAGCTTTCTGACTTCTTATATTTAACTATCCCAATGACAGTTTTAAAGAGGGTTTTCTTCATCAGAAAGCCTCTTTTATTTACAAGTACATATTTGTCCTGTGTTTGTCATAAGATTAGGGACTGAAAAGATAAATGATACACATCCAAATACAAAAAGATGGAATTTCACAATAGTATCACCATCACTAGCAAAAAAATGAATGAGAAGTGGCTTAAGCACCTGCAAATTCCAAAGCTCTTATTTCACAAAGAACATATTGTTCTTAAATAGCTGGAATCAGACAAAATTAATTTATTTCCTAGAAGACCATATTTTCTTGAAATTAAGTCACAGTAATGTGCTAATATTATAAGCATTGGTCTCTGAGCTCACTACAGAATTAAACTGGAAAAGGATGTGGGGTCTGAAAGAGATGGTTTTAATGGGAACGCTTAGCAACAGTCAGTCTTCAGCACTGTCAAAATGACCAAATGAACTCTGCCTGATACACTCTTCATTCTTCAAAACCAGGCATTTTGCAGAAGTATTGGCAACATTCATGTTTACAAAGTTGGCAGAAATCAAATGTTTATTTTTATCCTAGAATTATCACACAAAAAACTTAAAAAAATTCAAATAATAATGAATTGTTGGTACTGCTGTTACAACCGTGCTGGTGTTCTGATTCCTTTCAAACCTCAACTGGTGCCCATGAGGGCTTTACACATAGGCCAGGGAACTAGAAATTAATTTACACTGCTTCATTACATTAAGTCCCTCAAAACAGTTTCATACAGCATTTTGATGATAATAGGCAAACAGAAAAGTAACTGAGCTTCCTCATAAAGAGGGAAACATACCACCTTTTTCCCACCTCAGCAAGCAACTGAGGTTTTGGCTTCGGCCATGAGCATGATGAACACACTTCATGAATAAGGTGTGGAGGTGGCTTCTTCCACCACATTCTCCTAAGTGTTTTCATTTCAGTCCGAGTTAGTCCTGTTGCTGTTACTGAACTGTGCACTGGAGCCAGGAGCAGATGCGGTAGCCAAAGACCACCCACACCATACCAGTGTTACACACCCTTACCTCAGCACTGCCATTTCTACCCCAGTAAGTGAGGCAAACACAGCCCCTGCCCAGCTACCCAATGCTCTCTGGCAGCTCTCTACTCTTTAGACCCTTGACCACTACCACCTGCTCATGTTTGAAACACCTATACCTAATTCTTCTGCTGTCCATTGCCTAGGGCAGGGCTCCCAAGCCTCCTCAACAACACTGAGCCTGCCCTCCATCTCTGTGCCCTTTTAGTAGCTTTAGTTCACTCTGACCTGAAAATGAAAGCACTTCAACCAATCATGACTTAAGCAAAATGTCCATATGTATTATGTCAGTTACAGTTATGTAGTGGCCAATATTAGTAAATTCGTAGCTAATTTTAAATTAAAACTCTGAACAATACAGCGACAAACAGTTCCATGGCACGTACCATTCTTACCATGGGGATAATGCTTACCCTTTGTCCAAAGGGACAGTGGAAACAAGTATAAATATAGAAACTGTCTCAAAACTGCAAATCTAAGCCTATGTTAATGTTCTAAACGGTCACTGATTTCCACTAAAATTATTCAGATCCAAACATAAGCAATGATTTAGGACATCAATTTATAACATAATGCTGGTGACCCTGTACCAGTCAGGCTGGATTGGTTTCTGTCCACAAAGCAAACTACAGAGTGGCAATAGTTTATCGCTGGTCTTGCAAGAGCCTTTAGTATGCGAATATTTTTTTTAAAGATACACACATACATTTCCCCAAATTCAACTGTGGCTGAGTATTCCCCTTTCAGTTTTCAATAACTTTTAAACAAATTAGATACCAAGCCCTTTCTGTTTAGATGCTTTGCTTTTTTTTTCCAGCCTGAATGAGTCTACAAATATTTTCTTAATTATACAAGGCCAATGTTTCACTTTGCAAACATTGAAGATGAAGGAACACTTGAAGCTTCAGCACCAGAAGGAAAACAAGGAAGAGTGCAGAGGGTAGCTCCATTTGGAACCACAGAGCTGTAACAATTATTGTTCCAGTTTGATACAAGTAACTAAAAGACTTTTATTCTAAGTAGTCCCATTGTTCCTGACAATCAAAGTGTTTCTTATGCGGGACCTTCAAGACCCTTGAGTTGATACAGTTTGTAATCCTGCAGAACAGCAACACAAACCAGTTCCCAATAAGTGCTGGAGACAAAAGAATACTTGAAATCTCTTGCAAAATGTCATCTAAGTTCATTCAAAACTTCACCTACTTCCTTAGAAAAAGGAGTCTATCCTTCTTGGAGATTGTTCCTGTCTTTTTTTGTTGTTGTTGCTGAAGTACTGAGTTCTTGACCTAAAGTTTTATTTATGTGTTAGCCCAAATGAGGGTAAGGAGAGAAGAGGAGCACCATAATATTAGCAGATTAATTACCATTACTTATGATGACGTTGATGATTTTCCCTATTTGTCTCCCATCTCTCCTTACTATTCTCATTTTTCTGCCTTTTTTGATTTTTCCAGAGTGCTGTCACAGAGTTGTGGAAGTTCCTTCCTTTGTGAGAACAACATTGCTGATTTCCTCTAAGTCTTTGCTTCCATAGGAAGCAGATACCTGGCAGATTTGCAATGGAATGCTAAATCAACTATGGAAGTTCTGTACTGTTGTCTGCTTCTGAGAAAGTCGCAGAAGTTCTTCTCTAATTGCTTTGATAAGAGAGGCTGACGAGTGACCTGGCTGGAGGTCCTCAGTGGAACTGGTGGTGTAGCAAAGGCCCTGGCCCTGAAGGCTGTTGTGTGGAAGCTGAGCAGGAGGTGCTGAGGGCTGCCTGGCTGAAGTCCTCGGCATCTGGAATACTGGTGAGGAGGAATATTCTTGGTGTCCATGCATATGCGTCTGGAGAAAGGGAGAAACGGTTACTGTACTTTCTGTATAAACATGATTATCCCAGAAAAGACAAGAAAGCAAAAAGGCAAACAGCGGGGAAAGCAACATGGAGATGCTTCTATCTGCTGCAACAATTCTTCTGTTACATGAATGAGTGATGTCTCTTATGGAGCACAAAACAACAAGTGTACACAAAATTGTTGGACTGCCTCAAGTTCAGAGACCCCCTTTCCAATCTACAGTATGTTTAGGAACTGAAATGGAAGGAGGTGGGAGGAGGTTTCTCCCCACACAATCAATGAATTGGCATCTCTTACCATCCACTTCCATCAACTTCCTAAAAGACAGCAGGCAAATCACTTTCTTACTGGCTGTCATTTCTCCATACTATTTATAAGCAGAGATACTACTATTTCCACCTTCCTTTTTACTAACTGCTTTGCCTGTTCAGACTGTACACTTTTGAGGACCCTGTGACTGACCAGTCCCTAGGAAAACATTGTCAACAGAAGAAGCAGCAGAAGAAAACTACTTGGATATGAAAGATGAGATTTTTCTGTACTCAATATATGAGAAACACTCTCCAAGCTTAGGTACAATCATTGTTTCAGGGCAGAAAGGGGTTAATTCTGCCGTTGTTCAGTAACACACATTTTCTAACAAAACAAGAGAGACAGAGAACAGAAGCCTGAGTTTATGGCTTGCCTTTCTGCAGACAATCTGCTTACACTAAAACAAAGCATGGATTTACAGTACACCAGGTGACTGCACCAACTCCCAGTATGGACACAAACAAGGTACATCTTGAAAATCTAGATTCCAGCTGACAACCTCGTATTGCTGAAGGCTGAGAGACAGCCTGAATCAAACACTGGACACAGAGGACTCAAACGCACAAGTGGGAAGCAAAGCAACGTGATCCCCTTTCAGGGGGAGCAGCAGATCCAGAGCACAGCCATCACAAGTCAGGGAGCACTACCTTTCTCTGGGGACAAGCCTTAAGGAGTAGCAGAGAGAGCAGCCTGATGGGGGAAGAAAGGACAGCAAGGTCAGATAGAAGAGGATTTGGGAGCCAGGGGGAGGGGAATGAAGACATTACAAAGCAGAGCCTGGGAAGGATATGGGAGACCTACAGCAACAGTGGCAGCAAACACAAAAATGCATGGGAGCAAGTTCCTTAAAATCTCTCATATACAAATGAATAAAATTTAAGCCATTTTGTGTAAAGTAGAATTAATAATAGATTCTGAGCCTCTTGTGCAGCTCATACAGCACTCCTCCTTTACACAGCTAATTTTGGGAGACAGATGAAGGCAAAAGAGGCTTTAATAGAAGAATGATAGGTAAAGGTTTTACAAGTAACAACCTGTCTTATTTCTTATAAAAGAGAGGTGATTTCAGTATCAGAAAGGAAAGAATGGGTGTCTTGATTGTTCAGAATTATTCATCTGGCAGTGAAACCTGTAAGTAATTCATATGTGCAGTCTAGAGTTGGCAAACCTGACAAGTACTCTGCGGGTTTATAGAGAAGAGATGACAAAAAAAAATATTAAAGGAAAAACTCCTTGATACATGAGTCTTAAGAGCAACCTAAATTATGTTCAGGTTACTTTCACATTAAAATGCACTATGTGATTCAGCTCCTATCTCACATTGCACTAAAATACCACCATAAGAATGATTTCTTAAGGGATGTGAGGGAATCTGATAATTACAGTGTCTTGTTTTTACACTAAGTTTATCAAGGTTTTCTTAAATATCTCAGAAAAAGAAAAGGGCGTGTTTCTGTGATTTCATATATAGCACCAGAATTAAACAGGCCTGTAAAATTTCAATTGATTTAGAAACCTAACCTCTACTAAATTACAACAGCAAACTAACAGAAGCAAAAAGGCTGAAATAATTTTTTTTGCTTTAAAAAAAATTCTTTATTAACAGAAACATACAAAGATATATTATGTAACATTATAAATGCAAAAATATATAGTTCTATATAATATCTATCAATTTTATATTCTTATCTAGAAAGTTCTGGATAATTAACAGCAGTATGAAACAACTGACAAACATACCTTTACTGAATCTTCCTTCTTAAGGAATGAAGATTTATGAGATGAAAGAGTAAATTTGTTAATCTCCATTTAATACCTATTGAACTATAGCCAATTTCATCTGAATTAGATATATAAATATATAACAGACATATATGCATATGTGTGTGTGTATGAACAGATACATAAAAGTCACAAAATCAGGTAGCTAATTAGACATACCTGATTTCTTATAACCTTATTTGTTATTCCTGAATCTGCTTCTGAGGGGCAGAAAGGTCAAGTTAGGCTGTGCTCTGCTCGATCTCTTAACCAGCGTGTATCTCACAGGGCCTAGCTTGGGGACGTGAGAAACAACTAAGTTTGGTGAGATTTTTTAGAGACACTAGAGTGGGCAGCTGAGTAGAAAAATAGAGTGAAAGGTTAGGACTATCTTTGGGGAAACACTGGAAACCTGGAGGAAGGCTTGGGAGAACATGGGAAGGCTACAGAGGACTGTAGATGGGTCAGAGATGATGCCAGGTGCTGGAGGGAGGTGGAGATATGCAAGACACTGAACCTATCTGCGAGAAGCCAGGCTTCATTTGTTCTGCTGCTCCAATGAGCACTTGCTCAGGATTGTATTTTGTTTCAGCTAAGGAAATTCTGTCATTCTCCTGGTTGCCCTGGGCCTTCTGGATGGAGAATTAAGGTGAACTGATGCTACTCTGCACACTGGCTTTGGGCCAGGAGGTACAAGTGAGAGGAAAAGTGCTATCGCAGGAAGACAAATGCAGATCCCTCGCCAGTTTGTGTGCAAGAATAATGCTCTACATTTTAATCTTCCTAAATGCAGAGTTTAATTTTAGAAACTTGCTCAGAATGAGGAAACAGTAAGACAAGGCTTGCATAGGATCAGTTGAATAGTGCAGCATAAGGAACATGACCATCATTAGGTAAAGCCTCATTGCCAAAATGAGGCAAGACAAATTTAGAGCTCTGTCCTAGTGAAAAAAACCCAGACTGTGAAGACAATTATTTAACTACAGAAAGCTACAAGACCAAGGCTTTTTTTTTTTTCTTTTTTTTTTTTAATCGGAAGAATCCTTTTGAAAAAAAAAACCAAAAATCCAAATTACTCACAGGAAAAAGAAAGTTCAGGCAATATGTGAGCTCTCTTACAATCGAATTACACCAAATTCAAAGAAGTTTTAGTTTGCGACCTCCTCTTTGTGATCTCCTCCTTTTGCCTGTTTTTTAATAACAAACTGAAAAAAAATCACATTGCAGTAACATACGAACTGCAGCAACCAGTGAGCAAAAAGCTCTGTCAAAGCCAAGGAAATCTTTAAACCGAGATGAACTCAAAGAAAAACAGCCTGGATTTAAATGACCTGAATGGGAACATGCCCACAGACCTAGAAAAGCCATTTTCAGAAAAGAAAAACAAATGTAAAAAAGGCCAATAAACGGTAACCCAGCAATGTCTCTGAAAATTAAACTTGAGATACTAAGATTGCTCATGCAAGTGCTCTTTTTGATGTCAACTGAAATTATGATCTTGCATTCAAATGCCACAGTTTCAAACACATAAAGCACATTAAATTAGGGAAAATACATCTTTTGGCTTTGACAGCTGAAGTTTTTGAATAGTATCAAATAGTGCACTCAGTTCTCAAAAACTTCATGCTGCTCTTCTTGAGTTCATTTGGAGTGGAGGCAATTCAATTTCACCAAAATCTGAAAATAAGGCCATCATGTTGCACTTTCTTTCTGCAAAGTTATGCCATGATCATGCAATACTGCAAAGCCATTTCAAGTAGTGTGAACACACTCTCCTAAACATGCAAAAGGAGGAGATAGTGCCTTCTTCCCTCAAGGACAAAACCAGAAAAATATAATTTTAACTAAGAAGCAAAAGAAGAAGCACACAGCTGTCACTCCCAAGAGTACTGCAATAAGCCTGTCACAGGTCAGTCTGCTCCAGGATGCAAGTACACCAAAGAGGGACTGGTAACAGGCAAGTGTCTCTCTCCTGGGAAAACCATATACTATCTTCAACCTCACATATCTGGTTGAATCAGAAATGTCAACCTCTAGAAGCACTGCTGTCAAGAACATGAAATCAACATGAAATCATGGCTGCAACACAAGTAAATAAGTAGGTATTCATTTACCACATCCTGCTCACTTAGGCCAGGAAAGTAACTTGTTTACAAACACCTCTAATGTTATGTGCAAGTATGTACCTTTTTATGCTGCCCTGACACCTGCTGTTAGCACTGATACAGAAGCTATAAAACTTTATGCATACAAAATGGATGCCTGGGATGCCTCAGGATGGTGGCCTGGGACAATTTAATTCAATGCTTTCCAATGACAATGATCTCAAAATACAGAGGTGTATTTCAAAGAAGGAATGGAAAGCAGTATCCACCTCTGCTGGAGCTCAGAAGCAGAACTGGATGAACTTCAATTAATGGGTGAAGGCCTCAAGTGAGGAAAAAAAAAGGTTAGGGTAAAATGACAGAAAATATTTAGAGAAGCAAAGGTGAGAGAACAGCAAGCAGAAGTCAGAAGAGCTAACAAGGGTTTGAAGAGCAAAGCAAAGAATGTCAGAGAAGCAACTAAAAGTATTCCGGGGGGGGAAAAGTTCCAAACAGTAATGCGAGAAAAAAAAACTCAAACATATCACTACTTTGGAAACTATGCAAATGTGTAACAGTACTCACTGCATCTCGCCTAGCACATTCATCCTCTCCACGATACTGGGGCCACCCTGGCCCCCCCGGCTGGCCATGCCCTGCTCTGCCTGAGGGGATCTCCACTGGTTGACCTCCGATCCTGCTAGCAATTCCCACCTGAGTGAGGTGCTGTATCTGAGAACCTTAAAAGCAAATATTGGTTTTTTTTTTCATCTTCATACACAGTCAAGTTTGCAGGGCAGACACATGATAACATAAAACTTTGTTGGAAGCAGAGACAAGAAGAAAATGGAGCTCTGTTTCTGTGCAATTAATAAAATCAGTAGAAAGAAGGCTGTCAGTGTGGAACAAAGAAAAGTTATGCGCATTTTGTGCAGTTCATGTGAGTGTGATGCAATTCATGGCACTGCACTGAAGGAAGAGGCTGAGATACATGCATCTCTGACATGGGGTACTCTTCATTCCAAAAACATGCCAGCCCTTTCTAAACAGTGCTTACTGAAAGTTCTGGCAATGCTCTCATGTCAAATACTCAGCAGCAAAGAGAAGACAATTTCTCCTGTGGCACACCTTATTTGCATTACACTGGCAAGACCCTAACTGCAGACTGCCTCCTGTTCCAGGGCTCTGAAGAACAAAATGCATGGCTATGTGAGAGTGTGCTTCTCTCAGCTTTGCTTTGTGGTTAAATATTAAACGATGCTCTCATTAACTAACAAAAAGGTCAGAACACACTGTTATCTCCTTCCAGCCCGAATGCCAACCTCCTCCTTTCTCCTTTTCCCTTCCCTCCTTTCCCTCCATTAATTGCAAGAGATACGTAACAACATGCCAGCTTTCCTTCTTCATTGCCAGCTTTCCTTCTTCATTAATCTCCTCCCACAGGGAAATGTCATTTATATGTTTATTCTTAAAATTGCTAACAATACTTTATTATACATTAGAAATTAAAACCTATTTAACCTAGAAATACTGTGTGTATGTACAAAAGGGGAGGAAAAGACAAAAACAACAGTGTGATTTACGTGACGGACAGTTAAATCACCTTCCTATTTTCTCTGAAAACCCCTTGATATTTGAGAAGTTCTATATCTACACAGAATTATGCTAGAAACTAAATATATGGAGTACCTCCAAACGTTAAAGCAGAATATATAAGAACATTTCGACAGTGTGAATCAGAAAATAAAATAGCCATCATTAAGCTGTAATAGTTACTCCATTCCTACTATTCTCATGCATTTAACATTTACAGGAAGATGAGCACAACCATCAAAAGTAGGCATCTGATGTAAGTATATGATCATATTTTCAGTCTTTTTCAAAGAAGAAAATATTTATCTGGGAGAAAATTAGGTGTAACATTCGCATAGCAATACCGTATTTTATTCTTTATTCTGCTTAGCTGCCATGTGATGTTACCATCTTATTCATGATGGCATTGGTGACTACTATCAAAATTGCCTCAACCAAATCAGTGAAGGTGATTTCATGTGGGACAGCAGAAATAGATAATTCAACCTAAAACTAAGAGATACTGCTTTAATGTACACAAATCTACAAAGAGTAAAAAGAAACACAGATGTAGAGAAATATTAAAAAATTTTGCTATTTATCATGCTGATATGGGATGCATCAATTAGTTCATTTAGCACAGAAGGAGTTAGAAATGGAAAGTTAGCATACATAATAATCTCTAAAACAATTAATTTTCCATTCTTAGAGAATAGGGTTTTGTGAAAATACACTTTGTGATAACCATTGCTTGTAAGATACCAAAAAAAAGGCAAAGCCCTTCCTTTTTCTTCAAGGTCCTATGAAAAGTAAAGTTAACATCACTTTGTGATTTTTTTTTTTTGGCATTGAGGACAAGGACCACATATCACATGTAGCAGCAGAAGGAAAATGACATCTTAATGGTGACCTTGGTGTAAGAACAGATATCGAAAAGGATCAGTTATTTTACTGCATATTCAACTTAAGTGAAGTGTACCTGCAGTGCTTCCAACTGGTCGTGGCCGTGCCACTGGTGGCATTTCCTCTGAGTACATCCCTCTGGAGGAATACTGAACCTCAGGTGGCGGCTGCTCTCCGTGCATTAACTCTGCAGGCTGAAGAAAACCTGGCCCGAAGTTCTGCCTGTGGAAAAGGACTCAAGATTAAAATAAGTGAAATCCCTAATTAGAAACAATAATGTAGGCATGCCTCGTACAGCAGTTCTTTATGATTTTTAATGTAATTGTAACCTTCAATGTTGAGGAAAAGATTTACATCTGAAGAATATGTTTTAACAAAATTTTACACAAGTGTTTTTCACATGTTGCAGTCTCCTCAATGAAGAGAAAAAAGTTCACAGATCTTGACATCTTGTTTTCCCCTGGGGGGGAAAAAGTAACTTCAATGAAAAAAAGTAAAGTAAGACTTCAGCAGTGATGTAGCTGCTTACCTCAGCAACAAAGCTGACTACTCTGTTTCTAGCCACACACTTTTGGTCTAAACCAAAACAAACTGCATGACGTGTATTTTGTGAACAATTATTACTTCATGAAGTATTCTGATAATATTTCAGGAAGTATTCAAAACTGTGCTCCTTAAGATTCACGAAACAACTCAAAGCTGTCATTAGCATATATGAAGAAATGCAGTGCATACTGAAATTAATGTTTCCTATCAGTCAGGCTGGTGCTGGTAGTTACCGTTACATATTTGCTAAAAAGAGTTAACAAAAGAAACTGTAATCCAGCTAACTTCACTAATTGAGTGAGTGTAAATGAAGCAAACTGAAACAAGCAGCCAACTCAGGCACATGGAACTACACAAAGTGAGGGCTACAGATGAGTTTTCCAAGCCTTTTACCACAATTGCATCTTAGCCCTCCTAGGGTACACTGTATCCTATTCCTCAAGATCTCAATTTTACACCCCTTTGTTTTACCACAAAATCCTGTGACTGCATCTAATTCAGACTATTCTTGATTTGTGCTTTATTTGAAAAACTACTCACCTTCATATGACAGCCAGATAGCAAAGAAAGTTAACATAATAAATGGCCTAATAAAGCACAAACAAGCAATTGTAAATAAAAATACCAGCTATTTGGCATGCAATGTTACTAAATGGAGGAGGTTTAAGGGCTTCAAGCTGTAACAATCCCATTGTGGAAATGCTAGAATTTCCCCAGTTCCCTCACATACAATCCCCACCTGTCCACTCAGCAGATCCAGGGGAAACCATTTCCAACCACCCAAGCTAGTTAAAATAAATGCTTCAATGGGTAGGTAATGTTTAACAACATCATTTCTGTTATGTTAATTACTGTAATCAGTAAAGGATGTGATCATCTGACCCTTTATGCCTACAGTGTTGAGCCGGAATTTTGAAGCTGATGAATTACTACAATTTTTTGATGTTGTCTAAAGAAAATATTTTCTCAACATTACTGCAAATGTATTCTTTTTGTGCCAGTTTTTCAGAGGACGGGAAGTAAATTCTTTATTGCTGATGTGTTTGCACTTAAAAGGTTTATATTAAGTAACGCTTCACCTTCACAATCTCCTTTACAATAGATAGCTATAGCTTCTCTTTGAAGTCAAAGATCAGCATAAGACTATAAAACCAGCATACAGCTCTGCATCTGTATCATACAGACTTTCTAGTGATCCTTCCTATTTCCAGACTGAAACTCAGCTTTCAATTTTTGTACATCCAAGAAAACCCCAAAATTATCTCCAGTCATTTAAGTCAGGAGATACTGCTCCAAAAATCAATTTTACACCACTAATCCACTATAGCTCAGTATGTCTATCTCTGTTGCATGACTGAATATCCATTTGCTGGCAAAAGGCTGTCCATTGTGCCTTTATGACTGCCTAGATGTTATGTGACCTAGGTCTTTCACATTTAATTTTTTTCCCAGGTTGGTTCCATCCCATTAAAAATGCTGATGGTGATATTACAGAGAAGAGAACAGTATGCTCACCCAAGTATTATTTAACCCAATGGACTGTGACATTGATACATGCCACCTAATCACACTGACCTCAGGTTATTTTTCCGTCCTCTAACTGATGCACTGCTTCTATCAATTTGTTTATCATTATCTTCGGATTTTGAGAGTAACTCCCACTGCACAACCATGACAAGTCTTTCCTTGTTTTCTACTGACCAAGCTTTAGGAAGGTTTCTATTTTAATGAAAACTTAAGAGGAATTCCTTCTGTTCAGATCGATGACTTTGCAGATTGTTAACTTCATCTGTTGACACTGGCAAAGCCAGCATTTCAACTTTTGTGATTTACATCAATTGAGACTGCCTATGCCAAAGAACGATAAACTTTTGAACAAAAAAAATGTTGTGAAGACACTTTCTTGCTTAGGTGTATTAATACAGACTACAGCACTTTCATGATTAAATTATCACATTTTTCCTGGATATGTAACAGGCCAATACAGACAATCTCCTCAATAACAAACACTTGGTTATGCTTTACACTGGCAGTCTCAAAGCTCATAATCTTCAAGGTAACCTAAATTACACAAAGTACACCACACGCCATACTGTGGGCCATTTCATGTATGCTCCACTCACACAGTCACCTCCAGCCAAGAACTAAGCAAGATGCTTAGAAACTCCTCTGTTTCTACTGTCTTCTCAAAATCAGATTGCAGAACAATAAATAAAGGAAAGTTCTTCACGGCCATTTTACCATCAAGTTTCCAAGGCAGTGAAGATTTCAGGTGAAGTCTGATGAACAACATGAAAAGCTGTGGGACTTCATCTCATATGGTGAACTCTTAAGAACCTAATGAGGGATGGAGCAGCACAAGGCCACCATTTTACCAGCTGTAGCAGCTTGGCAAGGGTGAGGCAAGTCTCACCCCAATAAGTACCATGACTCAAGTGTCCAACTTCACACATGGTTAAAACACAGGAACCAAATGTGAAATTAACAATCACCTGGACAACTATTTTCTCCCCTTTACACAATTCTCCCACAGCAAGGGCAGGAGAAGATGGAAAATTTGTTCTTCCCCAGATTTTATAATAATAGGGCTGCAAGGCAGATTTTCTCTGTGAGGGTCACTGCGCTCTGTCATTTATTCTCAGCTCAGCTAAAAATAGAATGAATCTGTTAGTCATACGAAAGCTGTTGTGAGTGTTGCCCCAAGGATACAGAAACAAGATGAAAGCAAGAGTATTGGGAGAATTACATGCATCTGAGTAACTGTTTCAGGCTCCCCAAAAGCTCAGACTCAATGGTTTAGTGAATATTGGAAGGATATCTCTATAGCTGAGGGGCTAGAAACATACTTGTTTTAAACAGAGACTTGGATTCCATCCAGCATGCATACGTCATTTATGCTTCATAAATAAATAACAGGCTGTTACTGGACTCTTGCTACTTTTAATTTATACAGTACTTTGCATAATAATATACCAATGCCAGTAATAAATCTGGAGTAATTGCAAGGAAATAATAAATTATAATTTTATCAGTAAAAAGCTACCTTGGTAGAAGACCTGGTGCTGTTGGCGGAGTCATTCCAAATTCCATGTATCTCTGTTAGAATAAAAAAAACCCACCAAATTAAAATCAAAATGCATATCTTGGGAAGTCCACAGACAGCTTTTTAAGTGATGAATGGCAGAGATCACTATGCCTTGTATGTAGGACTTGATGGCAGCCATAAGATCTTCAGTTTTACAAAGGAGCACAAGAAGATCTGGGAATCACTGCTACAGCAGGTACAGTCTCTTCTGTGCGGTCAGAATACTAATTTAAAAACTTCTAGGAATATTTTTTCTCACTTGCAGAAGATCAAGAACTGCTCCAATATTACCTTAGCAAAAAACCAAATTTGGTATTTGGAAATCTTTTTTGACCTCAAACAGCACCAGAGTGCAGCAGAGAGACTACAGGGTTCAGACTCATCAGAATTTGGGAGATTATCCAGGTGTTTCAGTGCTCCACCAAAAGTGAAAAATCATACACAGAAACACTGCTTCCCTATACCTTTTCCCTTCATGAAAGCTTTTAGATATCCTACTGAAAAATATGACCTATGCCAAATACATTCTTTCTTTCATTGTCAGAATTGGAAGTACCACACATATTAAAAAAAAAAAAAAAAAAAGTTTTACTCTCAGACACAGCCGGATTGACTTGTGAAAGATCCTGAGAAGAACCAAAATTATCCTTGTCTTGGATTGCAATGCAGGATGTAACCAAAAGTATGTATTCTATCATCATCTGTTAAAACCAGGTAGGGCAGTGTTCTTTATCTTTTCCATGACCCATACTTCTCCCAGGGAGGTATCTTCTGTTAATGGGCCATTGAGTCCCACTGTTTGACTGATAAAATTACATCATCCCATTGTGAGATGTTCCACCCAGGGGGAGGAGCCAAGTATTCCTACCTAGATAAAAATCTGAGATTTGGAACATTAGAGAAGCCTTTTTTCCACTGGATTTCAGAGGAAAATCAGACCCTTCTACATCATCACTGGACCTTCAGAGGAAAACTGTACACTTCTCCAGGACCACTGCTTCAACATCTGACACCAGGAGGACTGCAGCCACTATTTAATAATGGTTTAATGGAACAAAGTCCATTTAATTAGACTGCTACCAAGATTGTATTCTAACACGGGCAGTCTTTTGTTTTTCTGCATTACTGTAATTTTATTTTAATCTTCCTAGTAAAGAACTGTTATTCCTATTCCCCTATCTTTGCCTGAGAGCCTCTTAATTTCAAAATTATAATAATTTGGAGGGAGGGGGTTTAAATTTTCCATTTCAATAGAGGCTCCTGCCTTTCTTAGCAGACATCTATCTTTCAAACCAAGACAATCCTAAAGGAAAACTTCTACCTTCTATTGTGGTTGAGATGGGAAAAGAGAAAAGAAACCAAACAGCTCAGAAAGCAAGTTCACTACCTTGTTATGGTCTTTTCTGAATTCTCCTTGTTCCAGGAATGTTCTGCATTTGTGGTAAGCCCTGACAGCAAGGACACGACAGTGGCTGTGGCTCAACAGTTGACAACTCCCTGCCCAGAGATACCTTTTCAACTGCTTCACAAATTTGCCATTCCCTGCCCAAGGTGGCCCATGAGGCCATCCCCAGTGCATGCCTGTGCTCCCACCCCTGCCCAGCAGCTGTTTACCGGCTGTCCTGCAGGGACCCCGGGTGGAGGCACGGCCGTAGAATTGGCTGCCTGGCTGCTGGGAGCCACCAGCGCGAAGGCATCGTCCAGCAGCGAGTGCATGGTCTGCCGAGCCTCCTCGATGGACGGCTGCGGGGGCACGTACTGGGACACCGGGTGCGAGGGCAAGCCGGGGAACTTCCCCAGATCCGCTGAGGATGATGTCTGCGGTTCGGGAGGCAAGTCTGGATCGGACTGGAGGAAACACAAAGAAGGTGAAGGGTAGTCACAGAAAATATGTAGCAGCTTTCAAGCCCCTGTGGGCCTTCAGTCTGAGCAACACCGTCTTTGCCAGAACCAGCATCTGCGTGCACATACATAACACTGGCAGCTCAAATACCTCATTCAGTGTGATCTGAAGGACTCTGATCTCAGGTAAGGCAGCAGAGCTTTGTGCAGGAGTTACTCAGCTATAACAGAAACCTTGTGGTTTGCAATGAGCAGGTAATGAAATCATGCAGAGACTACTTCTCCACCCAGAAAATACCCAGCAATCTGTCTACATCTTTGATGACATTGCAGCTTCTGCAGTTCTATGAAATGAATTCAGTCTTTAGCTTATAACTGACCACATCAGCAGTAACATTAAGCAATTATTGCCCCCTAGAAAAACACAGAAAGGAAGCTGTTAAGGAACTAAGTGGTTACCTGCATGGAACTTGAACTTGGGTGCACCACCTGAATGGGATTCAAGTAAGTGCTTCACTGCAGCAATACCTTAGGCATGCATCATAATTACTACCTGGGATCTTACCACATGGGCTTATTGTTCATCAGTGAGAGGAAATTAAACGAGCTTTACAGCAGCAGACTTATTATCAGAGCTCATTCTTCACTGCATGAAGACTGCAAAATCAGTTGCCAAGAGGCACAAGCCTCTTCTTTATTAGGAACTTAGCATTCTGAGCAGTCTCACTGCAGATGCCAAAGGGGCTGAGCCTGCTGCGTGCCATGTCTTAATTAAACAGCTTCAGATGATAATTCATTCTACTGCAGCATGACATTAAAATCATCACACTCATGTTTGAAGGCAAAGGGAAACTGCAGGAATCGACATCAGAGTTGCCTGACCGCATACATGGCTAACAGTGAAATTCGTAAAATTATTAAACCATCTTTAAAAAGAACTGTCCAGAGGCTTCCAATATTAGCATTTGGCTTCATGAAATCTGCTTAGAAGTGGTTAAAGATGCTTAAATACTGTTTGTGACACAGATATGATTGAACAGAAGTATTCTCCAGTGTCTTTCTTTTTTCAGATGTGAAACAAAATTTATTTTCAAGACATTGCACTAGAATTATTTCAAGTTACTGTAGTACAAAGAGGCGTTTCTTTGTCATTAATAATTCATTCCTGCATTTGAAAAATGAGACAATTTCTCACAAAAAGACCCGAGTCTTCCACTCTGTAAGAGCAAAGGATGAAGCAAATTGGACTAGAGTGGAACTATGTTCAAGATATTGTGGAACATGTCAAGCACACTTTCATGTGCATAACACAGTGGCATAAATGAAAACAAGGCTTTGATTCTTGGCCTCTGTAAGATCAAGGAATATTTGGCAGGAGTATTTTACTGCTTAATAATGACGGACTGTCAATGAAATCATTATTTCACTTTGATTTGGATACTAACTACATGACTGAAACTAACCATATCACCATAAACTGAAGGCCAAAAACATGACAATGCCACAACTGTCAGTCACCATCAGAACACTCCTGCCATTCAAGAGACATACATACAATATATGCAGAATTATTGACTCCTGGAGGCCTTTTGTATGTCCCATCACTGTCAGTTGTGATTAACCTGTCCTTTTCGGCATCAATTGGACTCCCATTTATCTGATGGCGACGGCGCTGCTTGGGAGAACGCTTTGCACGAGAACTTAACAGGAAAAAAATAAAAAGCAGAGAAAGAGAGAGGGACAAAGGTAGTCACATTTATTTTTGAAATTTTTCTTCTCATCCCACTCAAGTTTGAACCCCTCTGCCCCTTTCCTCCAAGTCATCCTCGCCTTACCCCCACTACGCTTGCATTTCCCAGTTTTCCATACTAGTCCCACTAGGTAGCTCAAATCTCTTTCCTCAAGCTTCTCTTAATAACACTCTCAATGGCAACTCTCCAAAGCATACCAATCTTCCCTTAAATTCTCTCCAGAGTCACCTCCCTCCAACATTCATCTGTCCACGTAGCTGTGTTCCAGCTCCCCAGCCCAATGTATGACACATCTGCAGCCACACAACAGACCACACCGCCAACAAGGCTTTGTGCTAGCTACAGAGGGTTTAACCCCATCAGGCAAACCAGCAGAGGAACCCACACCACTGCAGAAAAGCTATTTTCTAGCAGTGCAGAAGCACCCACTGGGCACCAGCGCTCCAGGAACAAAGTGCCTGCATTCATAAGCCCAAAACAGAATGCAGGGAAAACTTTCTCTGCAAACGCAAGGCCAAGAAGGCCGATCTGTGAGGCTGACAGATGTGCCCTATAACCTTTCATGTATTCCCTCTGGGTAATCTTATTGATTTGTGAATTTGCCTTTTCCCTTCAGAACCTTCATTCTTTTCAGGTTGTTCAAGGTTTTTCTTATTTTACATATTCCCCTACCCTCTCCTGTTTTATAAAAATATTATTACTTGCTGGTTATATTACTTGCATCTATATTACTTGAAGTTTTCTTTTTTAGTGCATATATTGCAATTTTGATCCCTCAACACCACCCAAGAACTATCCAAACAAATGTCAGAGCAAACACTGAATTGTTACAAGAATTCACTGCTGAGAACTTGCAAAAAAATAATTTGAAGTCAAAACATAGTGGCATATACTGAAATAAATAGAAGTGTTTAAAACAACCCAGTCCTTTTCACCTAGATAACTCAAATTCAACTAAGTGATCAAAATGTTAAAAAGTACAATTTTGATGTAGTTTGGGCACTGACTGTAAAAGAAAATGGTTGCATCTTTGAAATCCCTACCTCTTCCTGGGCTCTATGAAGACAGTAGGCACACTGCCACCAGGGTCCAAGATCTTGTCAATCTGCATCTGTGCCTTGCGATATATTCTGTGCTGTTCTTTGGAGTCAACCACCACCACGTCATCCACCACTGGAAATTCATAGTGCCCTTTACGCTTGGCGCGGAGGCGAATCTTATTGCGGTGATGCTCGATCTCGGATTTGTGCCTCAGGGCTGTTTGTATCTTAAGGAAGGAGAAGAAAAACGAGGAATATTTTTTCAGTTGCATTTTTTGCAAATGGGATTTTCTGTAAAAAACCTCTCCTCCCCACCTCTCTGCCTGCCCCTACCCCCTCCCCCTAATCTCTGAAGGACTAAAAGAAGTCACACAATTTATGAATGCATTTTCCATCCTGAATATTTCACAGTCTCCCCATTGTCTCCCCAGGTAGATGTACTATTATACACAACACGATTGCCAGCACAGCAGGTGCAATTAGAGGGAAGTGGCAGTTTGTTAACAAAAGGCACGAGGAACACAAAAAACTCCTGCTGTCTGCCAGACGTAAAACTGCTCTGAAAAAATAAGACTAACCAGTCTGTAGTCAGCTATGCTAGGCAAACAGATAGATATTTGATCAACAGTGTTAAAATCTGTCACCTTTTCCCTTTAATGACCTTCATCACACAAGAAGGAGGAACTTCAAGAGCCAACTGAACTCATAACTCAGTGCTTCTGCTGTGCATGAGAGGCTGCCATATGCTGTGCAGGAACACAGCAGCAACACAAGGGCCCAGATCCCCAGATGAAGATGGCACTATCAGTTCTACATCATCCTGGAGGCTGAGTTTTCATGCCTCTGTCCCACCTTTTTTCAAATTTCATGGAGTACATCTCATTACCTGGGTAAAGCTGTTGTACCATCACACTTTGTAAATCCTGGCCCAAAACCCACTGAAATAATTCTGATCGCTGGTAAACACTTGAGCACCAGATTAGGTAGCAACAACTGCTCTGCCTGTGCTGTACTAGTTCTGGAACACATTGGCACCAGCAAATTATGAACCAAATAAAAACTGATTTTTGTGCATTCTCTCAAGAAAATCCAAAAAATATATGCATATACAGGACACAAGTCAGACTTGCTCTTTATGTTTATAGTTGGAATCATATGTCCTCTGCCCATACAGAAAGATTTTTGTTTTCTGGCTCCTCCTGCCTCTGTATCCTAGATGTATGTTTGCCTCTTTTCAGTAAGGTACTGAGAAACACAGATTCTTAACTAGGTTCAGTAACAGGTTTGAGTAATCTTCCACTCTGAATTATGAAAAAATGCCATCTTACACCCAGTACCAAACCAGGATCCAAGTATGTGCTACTGTCAGGCAGTGTATGATGCAGCTTTACAGTGCATCACCTTTCCTCATGCCTCAGGCATGCTCATATTTTGCATAAGCCTCAGAGAAAGCAAGAAATTCTGTATGTTTACTGTCAGATAAACACATTAGAAGTTGAAAACAATGAAATAGGCTGCAAATTCACACACCAGAATGTTTTGAGATAACTTTTTATAACCAACATCCTGAGTTCTGAAAATTAAAAGAATAGTGTAGAATGAAAACCAAGGTGGGCCATATGTTCTAATTTTTATACATTAATTAGCACAACTCTCTAAGTCGTGTCCTGCTGACTAGCAAAAAAATGCTAACACAAAGGTATCATGACCATCAAATCCTCTCTATGTTTAAATTTTGGTTTAGGCATCTCTTAAAAAAATGTCAGATAATTTCTCTGGATGGAAATAGAATTATTCCTGTAACTCATCAAGATTTAACTCCTCAGGAATTTACAAGGAACAACAAATAACAAGAAACTGGATACTTATCACTTCCCCTTTGCTAGGCATACAATCCTCCAAATACATTCAAAGCACTTTCCAACATACCTCTTTATTAATTTTGTTGGTCTCTGCTACGCGGTCAGAGAGCACAGAATTCTGAACCGGAGGTGCTGCCATGGGCTGCATGGCAATCAGCTGGATCTTGCTTGGGACCCGTCTGCTGGCATCTGAGGAACGGGACATCCTGTCCACATGTTCAAAGATAGAAGCTGAGGAGTGCTGCTCATTTCCACTGCTGGTCTGAGGAGGTCCTAAACCATCAGAATCAGTAGAGTAAAGCAGTGCTGCCAGGGTTATCACAGTCAAATGTTAAGCTCTACAGATGCTGCTCTACAAAACCATACCCTGCTTTCCATCTGTGTCTAATTTGCCCTACAGGCCTTCCAGATGACTCACATTTAGAGTACAACAAATTTACCCTGTGGTTTGCAAATTATAAACATTTTCCCATTATATTTCCAGAAGGTGAGCTGTCATTCTTTATTTCTGTAAATCAAGCTCTTGGCACTTGCAAACCCCCCAAATCTCAATCTACTTTACTCCATAAAAGGCTGTTTGAGTACATTCTGCTAATGATTCCTCTTATCAGACTTAAGGAGATGCAAATTACTCAAATGGGGGTTCAAAGAGCAATGAAAGATGTCTCAATGCAAAATGCATTTCTTAAGTGATAGGAGTGATACAGGAACAAATGAAAAACCCTTTAGAAATCCACACAAAAAGAATTTTATGGACATTTTACTGATTAACACTTCAAAAGCAGATGTTTTCTCTGTGACATATTAAATAGTTCATATAATAAAAAGCAAGCTGGCTAAATACTATCATGTTGTAATTTGCTGAAGAAGTTGAACCAACTCAAATACAATCAGCAAAAGACATTATGAAAACCAGTATGCACAGAAATGCACCCCAGGTCCTGCCAACAGTTAATTACTTCAATAGAAATGGATCATCTCCCTCAAAAGTCTTGAAATCTACAGCATCACCCCAGTGATTTGCAGTCAAGCACAGATTAAGTAATTTTTTTTCTTACTAATATTTTAAATTTAAATCAGAATCTGTTACGCAGATGAGGCTTGCAAAACCTATTGAAAACTTGCAAAATAACCTTTTGTCTTATCCACGTGATACAGACATACATTCTCAAACTGCTTTTCACCATAAAATACAAGCAATGAGAGATCAAAACTTGAACACAACAGTGTTGAGGGACATAGTCCCATATCTTTCCACAGACTTTTAATATGGGGATGTGGTTCTCAGTATTCAAACCAAGAGGAAGATCTAATTTGATTTTGATACAGAATAAATTGTTTATCAACATGATCCAACTACAACAAGGGACGGGAAGGGAAATAAAATAGTCACTGCTGTGATCCTGTTGCAACATGTGCTGGTAACACAGGACAGGGTTCAGAAGAGGAGTAGATCCTATCTTCTGTAGAAGGTCACACTAGGTGACTTGCTCCTTTGCTTCCCTCTTCCAGTACAAGGGAGCAGGACAAGAAAGGAACAGCAAGCTTTATAATATTCACAGCATACTACTTTTGGGCTGGAAAGCAGTCTGGCCACAAGTTAAGCGAAATCCCTACTCATATTTCTCAAACTTGATCAAAGCATTGTCAAAAAATACATGTTTACGAAAGGCATGCTTCATTTATAAATGTGATTTCTCTGTATAAGTGTTCTTAAAAAGAAGGTAAACAGCTCCATTCAAGACCTCTGTGCCCCACGTTTTGCAAGACATGAAGCCTAAATGAAACATACTCATGTCTCTTCTGTAGTTGTTTGCATCATCTTAACCATTTGTCATCTTCACAGCCCCATCTTCATGCACCTCTCAGCAGTGTGCATTGCCTCTCACAGAGAGGGCACAAGATATATTAAGGAATTAGTGTGAATTCCTCAGAGCAACACTGTAGTCAATAGAGATCTGAACTTCTGCATCCACATTACCCATACATTAATCATTTTTTCCTTTATGTTTTTTTCCTTTTCACTCTATCATACGTTCCCAAGCCCAATGACCTCCAACATAAAATTTTAAGGATATTTTCATATTACTTGGTTACAAGGTCTAATATTTTCAATTACACTGAGCATTCACTCTGAATCTTTTTCATTTCATCCACAACTTTCCTTTGTACATACATAAACAAGTGCTTGGCAGGGGCCTCTTAGCTGAAAAGGTTCTTAAACTCATTTTGTAAAACAGAAGTCCCACTGGCAAATTTTGGTAAGGCCCTACAGTAACACCATATGTTACTCCTTTTTGCAGAAAAGATACACACAAAAAACCCTCATAAGCTGCATCTGACCTTTAAATCCTCTCTGTGTGCCTACACTCAACGTGTCTATAAATAGAAACCAAGATGGAAGTACAGAAAAGTAGATTAAGTCAGGAACAGCATGGCACTGTATATATACAATAAAATGAGAAACGATTTCTAACTCATGAACGAGCTCCTGTAGAAGTTTTGACAGAGAGAATAAGCATAATTTATCATTTTGAAGTTCTTATATTACACTAGTATTCACATTCAGAAAATCTTCCTTATAAAGCTATCAGATGGCACTACACGGATGAAATTTTGACTTCAGAATAATTCAGCTAAGGCTAAAAAACAATGGAGAGGTACTTAATACCCCAATACTGTACAGATCATGTTTTAACAACCTTACCATGGAGGTCACATGTCAGGATCAATGTTCACCACTGCTCCCTGAGTGGAAACCATTAATTGAACTGAAATGTCAAGAAGCTATGATTTCATATGAAAACCAATACAGCTGGAGACAGAGAAAGGCTATTGCTTCCTGCACCCTCGAGAGACACAGCAACCAAGGTGCATAAGGTCTGATTGAAAACCAGATAGAGTCAATGGGATTCTTCAGCTCATCCACTGGTATCTTAACTATGCCAGAGTAAGCAATTAGATATAAATTTCACACCGTTTCTTTGTATCCCAGTAAGTGACATTCCTAGGATGCAGCTGATGACTCATTACACCCGCCAATGGCAAGCAGCATAGTACACAAGGATGGACAGAAGCTTGGCTACTAAAAGATGGTCAGTGCTATCAGAGGACACAGCCCCTATTTTATCACTAGATTTGCTATGCATTATCAAAGACAGCTTTGAACAGCTCCTGCTGTTTGCCATGTCTCAATCCTGGCAGAGAAAACACTAGTTCACAACAAAATATTTATGTTTCTTTGCAGGTAGCTCATGGCTTTTTTGGGGCTTTCAGTAACGACATTAATTCTAATATCATCTACAACTTGTCTATACAAAGCTGGTTTCAGGACCAATAACTGCCTTAGTTTTGCTTCTTTCTCAGTGATGTTTTCCTCAATAATTTGAAAGAATTGGGAGGAAAAAAAATAGAAAAATGTGCTGGATTACTATAATTTGTTACTGAGACTTTTTATACTTCAATAGCTCAAAAGCAATTTTATTTTCTTAGACTCAGAAGACAAAGTCTTCCATCCTTATTTTTAAGACATAATTGCAGCTACCCCAACACCCCTATTCATATTTGTACTCAACTATCAGCTCTGGTTACTTACCCACTCTGTTTGCTCCTGACAACATAAAGGAAAAAGAAGAAACAACACAGTAATTACGACAAACAATTTAGCTAGAATGGCAACTCGAAAAACCCACAGCAGTAAGATGATTGCATTTACTTTTGAATGAAATGCATGAACTTGGATCAAACTACCAAATCTCAGGTGCACAAAAAGGGAACTGAATTTCCCATTTAGTAGAGAGCTCTCTGCAGACAGTGCCTCCAATTCTGAATGCTAAAAATAGTCCCTATGATTTGCAAGCTAGAGGCCCCAAATGCTGAAAAAATAGTCCATTTTATCCAGTAAGGTCACGATAGGTCAAAAGGACACATTTTACACAGTCTCCTTGCTGCCTCTGCCAGGTAATTCAGATGCAGCAACACTTAACATTTCTACAGCAAAAAGAAATGTTAAATGTTACATGAAGTTTTAAGTCTGATAGAAAATGAAGAGACAAATTTGGAGTTCCCAGGTAAGAAGAAAGGGGAGAACACTAAATTAGAGCAACAGAACTCAAGTCAGATAGGTTGGAGGAACTCAAACCCTCCTGAGATGTTTTCCCGTATTTTCAAATATATAAACATACATATTTTAGAGTACCTGCAAAAAAGATAATGGCACTGGAAGCAAGATGGTTCTTTATAAAAAAATACCCGTGTTATAAACATAGCAGCACTGAATTTTGATCGTTCTAATGTACAGTCATGCAGGCATTTGGATGACTGAATTACAAATCATTTGTGCAACTTTAACCTCTCTGGTGTCTTTTTTTTATATCACTTTTCCAAAGTTACTGTTACAGATGTACCCCCTTATTCTTAACTCCTGCTGTGACCTCTACTGCCCATGTA
Organism: Sialia sialis; assembly: GCA_009812075.1. Classification (NCBI taxonomy): domain Eukaryota; kingdom Metazoa; phylum Chordata; class Aves; order Passeriformes; family Turdidae; genus Sialia; species Sialia sialis. The sequence continues at coordinate 10,000,632 of VRYO01000369.1, forward strand.
ACTGTCTGCAATTCTGCTACCATGAGACACAATTAGGAGGAGCCTAGCTGGAAAGTTTTGCTGGGAGTGTGTGTGGGACAAAAGGAGGCAAGATTCATTCCTGCTAAGCCATTTGTTTCAAAAGCTTGCTGGAATTAAAGGAATGTATAGCTCTTCAGTTTCAACAGAAGAAACTAACCAAATATGAAGGGATTTTCTGCAGCAAGAAGTAGAAAAATCAACAGCCAAAGATGAGTTTAGAAAAGTTACAGCACCAGAGTAACTCTTCAGCCGAGTAAAGCAGTAGAGCACACAAGAAGAAAAAAAAAAAATTAACAAACCCTTCTTCACTGCTCTTCGTGGCTTGCCCTCGTTTGCAACAGTTGATGGTCTTGCAGTCTCTTCTCCTGTCTCTCTCCCGCTGGATTGCTCACTTGCTGTGGATTCAGCATCTGATGGGGAAATTCTGCCACAAACATTACAACACAAACCAACCAACATGTAATACAAGTTTGCAAGGGAGCATAATTCTCACACACAAAGAATTCTGTGCTAAAATATCTTGTGAAGTCTGCTAAAATTTTCCTTGTTTATAAGTAAATTTATAATACATTATTATAGCTAGATATTCATTGCCATGATGTAACCATCATTGTGTGTGAAAAATGACCGCAACAAAATTCACATGTGACAATACTATTAAGTAATCTTTCCTTTAAAATACACTACAAGAAAAAGGCCTGCATTTGTAAAGCAATTTACCCTCAGAAAGAAAATAATTATAATTAGGAATACGAAACCCACATAAGGTAACTAGTCTAACATTCAACCTTGGTGTTCTCTTGCTAACAATACAAATCTATGCGAATATTTTCCTGACTAGTCAAATGTAAGGCAATTCAAAAATATTTCTTTTATGTATTTATTCCATGTGGTCACAAGATTCTTAAGAATATTTGTTAACTAAAAAATTCCAATCTCAGTGCTTGCAGCTTTTGTAGGCAATATAGAAAAAATAAAAACCGCCATGATCTTCCCCAACAAAATACTTCAGCTGTAAAATTATTCTGATAGTATAAAAATGGAAAAAAATACAGGGCCCACGCCATTGCCTGACACCAAAGCCTGTCTTTTCACATGGGATCAGCCTTTGTGATAGTGTCTCTAGTGACCATTTTGTCTTGTGAACACTCGTATTCTATTCTAGCAGGGAGATAATCATGGACAGTAAGCACATGGCTGTGCATTAACATCATTAGTGCAGGATTTGCTAGATGGGTATCTGAACTAGTTACTGAGGCTCTTGGCTAAACATCAGACTCCCTGAGCTCACACACTAAGATAACTGCATGCAGCCTGACAAGCCCATTGAAGTTAAATCTACTCCTTGCAGCTCTGAATTCAACTTCCCTTTTTCTCCTCCCTAAACAATGCCCTGATCTGCAGGATGATAATATTAATGTCACATGCCAATTAAAAAGAATAATAGCAGGGAATGGTCCTCAATGAGCTTGAAGACCTGCATCACTGCATCTTTTTCTATGGGAGATATCATCTCCATCATTTGTCTTGGTTCAGCAGAGTAAAAGGCTGGAGTTCTGTGTCCAGATCTCCGACTGACTTTCTGTTTGATCTCATTCTGCTCTGCATTTCCTTTCATAATCTTTTCTGAGCATATCCAAATTATCATCAGGTTACAGGAACATAAATAGTGTTGAGTCAATGTCAGCCATTTCTTGTAACTGCTGAGGAATATGCAGTTGTACACTCTCAAGTCAAAAGCACAGGTCCAACTCTCAGCTGGAACCTAGGGATGCTGAGCTTTCTGAACTCAGCTGTTCTTGTTTGTTGTTTCTTACAGATATAGAACGAGTACTCACATCACCACTAGATTTCCTGGCATGTAACATACAATCCCGAGCTGAACTGTGTTCTGTATTTCCTCACAAAACATCAAGCAGCTAAACCCAACACAACACAATACGATACCATTTCAACTTCTGCCTTGGGGAATAAATGTTTCAAATCGCAAGCTGACATGGGCACATCGGCATGGCAGGGAGATGATGGAAACATCTCCATAGTTAAGCCTAAAGGAAGATTTGTTCTGAAGGGACTATGAAGGAGAAAAGGGAGATTGTCTTTTGAAAACATTTCAAGTGCCTGAACTACAGGTCAGTCACTCTCACCTCTGTGCTCAGGAAGATCACAGAACAGATTGTCTTGGAAACTATACTAAGGCACACGACAAATAAGAAGGGGCTTGGTGACAGCCAACATGACTTCACTAAGGGCAAATCACATCTGAATTACTTGATGGCCTTCTACAATGGGATCATGGCATATCATTAGAATGTTGGTTTCTGAAACTTCTCCTGCTTAATCTTCTAAATTATTCTAGACAAAATACAGTACTAACATCAAATTTACAAACTTTTTTCATATGCTTATCTGCATATAAATAGAGATGTCTTCCCTTTCCCTACGTATCATCTCTGTCCTAGGCCACTTCTGAACTTATTAAAAGAAACACAGAAATACTTGCCTTTCAGATTTATATTACTTTGTTTTAATTTATGTAAGCTATACCAAAATTAGCATAGCTCATTTTATTTCCATTATTTTCTAGTTTTGCCCACTTTTCACTGTGCCACTGGCAGTCTCCTACTTACAAGGCCTGTAGGGAGTTAGGAAGACAGGCTTAGCATCTGGAGGGGGAAACTGAGCTTTATGAAGCCCACATGGGGAAGATGAAGCAAGGATCTTAAGACAACTGAGGCTTTAGAGGAAGCACAGAGGGCTGAACAGAGGAGTAAGCTGTGTTGCAGAGACCTGCAGCTCAGTCAGAATCACCATTAGTTTCTTTCTCAGTTCATCCAACACTGCCCTTGATTGTTTGCTTTTTTTTTCTCCCACTGTGTAGTATCACATAAGTATACGCACAGGGTATGCAGAGCTGGAGACAAAGAAGTGTGAGAGCGAGGGAGAGGAAGAATTACTGGAAGGTGTAGTTCAGAAGAGATCTTCTCAGAGTTCCATTTTTTCCCACATGTTACCTTCTACCTTTTTTTTTGTGCATAGATCCATCTCTGTTACACAGCTTTGTTACATCAAGTATCCTACATTTAGGATTTTTTCCAGCAAGGGACCGTCACATCATGCAATTATTGGAAAAGGTTAGGAAAATGCTGCTGATGGTTGATAGACCCTTCTCCATTTGCACAGCTGTAAATTACCATTCCTTTTTCTTTTTAAAGCTCATTTGCTACAAGACCCCCCCAGACAACCATAAGTAACAACATTTCTGCATCTTCCCTGAAGTCTGGAGATATGGCTTAGTTTTGGAAATCCCAACTCTTCATACAAGTATTGATCACTATCAATGTGATTGAAACATATTACTCTTTGTCAGTGGTTTTCATTTGTTTTTAACCATCCTTTGGCTTCGTAGCTGGAGACCACAAAGACTGCATTGGAAAACACAGACGTGGTGATTCCAGTGAACAGGCAATGACTTGACTCCAGTCAGCTCAGCAGTGTCTTAAACAGCCCTCTTAACTGGATATGTTCCCTTTAAAGGAAAAACGAACACTAAATTCTCACAACCTTGTACTAATGAGTAGCGAGGTGTTAACAGTGGTGGCTCACTAGAAAATGTGAGTTCTGGACCTCTGGAACAGCTCTTTCCACTGAAATTGCCCTAAAATACAGCAATTGCTAGCCCTTAATAAAGTGATGTCTACTACAATTTGTTTTTATCTCTGTGAACTGACCTCCCTCTGTGTCGAACAGTCTTTGAAGGCTTTGTGGAAATCTTGGATTTGGGGCTGGGCACATCTCCATTTTCAGATGGGGTAGTATCCTTAATAGGTCCTGGTAAAGGAGTGGGCTCATGGATAATCAGGACATCATCTTTATTGTGCTGGCCCAGATGCTGCTTAGCAAAATCAAAGCCTTTCACACTGGGGGCTTGTAGCTGTGAGAAAAGAACAAAGACAAGAAACAGGAACAGTAAATGACAATGAGTACAAAGGCTTTGGTTCAGATCTGCAAACAGCGGCCACTGGAGAGGATGGTCAGGCTATGGTAGTCTCAGGAATGAACATGAGAGCACCAGGGAAAAGAAAAACAAACTCTCCACAATTCTGTCACCTTACTACAGTGTATGATATACAGTTTAAAATTCCAAATCAATAAATCTAGTTTAAAACTAGACTCTTGATGCTGCTACTAGTTTTGTTGCTGTTTATTTAGATTTAATCATTGTGTGAGGAGCTTTTTGTGTATTTGGGGGTGCAAGGCTGTAGATACCTGTGCAGATTGAAATGGCTACTACCACCAAGTCTTATTTTCATTTATTCCAGCCAAAATGGATGGACAATTTTAAATAATTTCAATAGTGCCACTGTTGATCTTTCTCATTTTGAAATCCCCAAATCTGGGAGTGCTTATACAAACACCTAGTTCATCTGATGAAAGATAAATGCTCTGTAGATCTGAGTTATACAGCAGTCTGGCAAGGACTTGTCAGCTAGTATCGATGCCTCCAGAAAAAAATCCCCTGAAAATATCTTAGGAATTTCATACTGAACAGACAAAAATATACGAAAGGCTTTGGAATTTAGAGAAATTATCCTGAAGATCTTATTCAATGGGCATCTTGCTTGAGAAAGATGCAGAATTTAGCCTTTTACTTTCATAACTGTATTTACAAAAAAAGCTAATCTCACCTTATCAATGACTTGATTCAGACTTAAAATCAAGGCTCCAAGTTTCAAGCTCTCTGCTGATTTTTTGGGGACTTTGGAGTAATTGGAAAATCTGAAGAACTAATTAAGAGAAAGTTTTTCTTCAAATCCCACTTAATTCTATGTAGTTTGGAAGTTGAAAGCAGAAAGAAATGTTGACAACTCCAGTTTTTGAAGCGCATGCACATACAACCTGCTGCACACCACACAACAAAATACTGTGTGTGTTCCGATAGCTGATTTCCTGCAAAGTGAAGCATGTGCTGGAGTGCATTCGTGGGTGTGTCAGGTTCCAGATGTTTAAATGAACCCCTTTTCATAAAGCTTGGCATGCCAACATAGCTAATTGCAAACAGACTCGTCTGATATCATGCCAAAGATAAGCTTGCCTAAGGAATATTCTGAAACAATCTCTTCAAAATATTTTCTCAGCAAGCAAACATTTTCCAAATGGTTTAGAAAGGGCAATGCAGTTGAGCAAGCTGCCCATTTAAGCCAGTAGATGGCAATAAAAGCTCTTCTGTAAAATCCAACAGTTTATCTGTTGAGGTTTTGGAGTTAGTTTCTCACAAAATGAGTAAGCTTATTATTTCAACAGATCTGGATGTCTTCTGCTATGTCCATTTGTCCTGGGCTTTAAAACAGTCCCTTCAATTCATCATTATGGGTGATTCAGTTATTGAATTTATGCAAATAACTGTAACCACTGATTCAAAAGGGCACTGGGGAGCTACACTAGGTGAATGCGTAACTGTCTCTCCATTTTTTTTTAATCACTGTCATCTAGTGGAGCCTTCCTGAAATTCCCCCCACTTCAGATGTTAAACATTTGTCTTCAGGGTCTTGCTTACATAAAATCCCTGCCCCAAAACCCTCCAAAATACTTGTGAAGACACTTTTCACTTCTGCTGTCAGAATTAGCAGGCCAGTTCACACCACTTTGATTAGGGAAACTTCTCAGTTACCCCACCTCACTTACAGTCCTTAGAAGTTATATCTATTCTAGAAGATATTCCTCTGTATGACACTTCCTTTGAACCTTCAGTGGCTTCCCTTCTTCTAACCCTTTCATATTGCCCCCTCCTGCCTGCACAGCCCCGCTGCTGCTTCCTTATGGTCACATCCTCTATTTCATGACATTCCCCTCCACAGACTCCAGCCTCCTTAGCTCTAAAGACGATGACACTCTTCACCATGTGCTAGGCACAACTCTTCCACAAAAAAAAAAATCTGGTGGTGCTCTACCCTTTTCTTATAAACCTGCAAAGTTACTACTGCTTTTTGAATAGTGTGATGGGTGGGGTAAGGAAGGACAACTGAAGAGACAAACATTTCAGGAATAACGAAGTAACCAGTATGGTTTTACTAAGATAGCTGCATGTCTGAAGCATGAACTTCAACTTATCTTAGAATCACTCTAGCAGACTGAGTTTGTAAACCTGTTTGGGAGTAAAAATCATACAAAATATAAAATTTTCATCTTTTAACTTTAAATAGTCTTAGTTGTAGTTGCAGTCCAACATAACCTTTTATCTAAGCAGAATCATGACAGCATATTTATGTGTACATGCACATCTGCCACAGCATTTATATCCCTGAATGTTTATCTGCAGACAGACCACACAACAGCTGAATTAAAAGGCTGTTAGTACTGCAAAGACCAGCGCCCACCCTGTAAGAAATGGCAGTTAAGATTATCTGAAACAACCACAACTGGATCCTCTCAAACACAGCATTGCAATAAAGTCTTGAGTTAGAACATCATAAATTCAGTTCTGTCACAGGAACCCTCTTGCTCTCTCCCACCCTGCTGGATCCTTAGCACAGAGTGGGCCTTCTGCTATTAGTCAAAGTGGGGCAGAATGTAAGAATGTTATTTGCAAAAGCAGGATCCCCATATCATTTCACACAGAAGCTGGCAAACACACACTGAAAGGAGAAGGGGATGCAAGATGAGTTTTTTATGAATATTTGCAGCTAGAGGGGCTAAGACTTCAGGGTTTCATGGATACTTGCTGGCAACAGAGGACTGGCCAATCTCAGCTATCAGCACCTTGGGCAACACAGAACCTATAGCTATATTTTCCTTAAGTAGGAGCCATGTAAACTCCTCAGCTGGTCTTTCTTGACAGGCAGAACCATTCTCTCTACCCCCCTCTCTTGCCTCTGCCCTCTTCCTGCCAGCTGCCAGTGCCAGTTTACAGCATCCAAAAACCCAAGGCTCATCAGTCTTTACACTTTTAACACCTGGTGTCATAACAAGCTCTGTTTAACGGAACAGAGGAAAAACCCTCTCAGCTTTACTGTACAGCTCTACAGACCTTACAAATATAGAACTGGTGTAAAATCCTCTGACAATTTAACTTAAAATCTCTAACAAGTCTTTTCTGACCCCATGCAAACATTCTCCTAAAGCTTTAAACTTGAGCCAGAAACTGGCAGCTCCCCACAGAATGAGCAAAACCATTTCCCTCATAGCAAACAACCTTCTTGCTTTCTTTCCTTTCACACCCTACATCCCCTAAGGCTCAGAATGTACACTAGAGCTTCTCCACGACAATTTTCAAAATTTTCTCTAAACCTTCTTCTTTGGAAAACAAACTCTTCTCCTCATCCTAAGAAATAGTTTCAGTATAAAACTGATACTTGAATGGAAATGGCCTGAATGCTTCAAGTCTTTCAGAGTTCTGTGCTGCCAAATACTTCTAGATATCTCCTGCTGAAAAACTTAATTTGGCACTATCAGCTCCAGTCAATACAGAGACTTGTATGCACGTGTTTATATGTTTGTGCATATGAATGAAGAAACATGAGAGAAAAATGTGACAATAATACATACACAACATGACACACGACAGAATACGAAAAGTTGGTCCTTGAAAAATGGTAAAATGACTTAAAAATAATATTATTTGAAAAACTAAAGTACTAATAGGATTACTATTGTAGAAATAACATTGACATAAGCCTGCTTTGTTTTCTTAAAAACACAATCTACACTTCTCATACCTTCCCCTGCAGACCACAGTAACATTATGACTTTTAACTGAAAAATGATAGGAGCCAAAATCCACATTTTCAATGAGAAGTGTCTGAAGGACACAGAACTACAACTCTTTCTTCAAGACCATACAGTTAGATCATCGACTTAGTGAAATGAATAATGTTACTCTCGACTGAAGAAGTTTCCAACATTTTCTTAGAAATTTCTGTGTGCCATTTGCTGAATTCTGTTTTCTTCGTAACAAGTTATGTAAAAGGTTGCATCACCTCTGCCATCTTGGGACTGGTAGTCAGGATACCATGTGTGGACCAGTCATCTACTGCTCATACATTAATCACCACCAAGAAAAGAATGCAGTATCTTTCTGAGAGCACTTTTTAAGTTGTGCTGGTATTGTTATTTGTTCAGGTACTGAAAATGAGGATCTTTTCACCAGCCTCAGGTACCTTTATCCAGGACTGCACAAAACCAATCTTGGCAAAGATTCCTTGTTTTAAATGTAAGTTGTTAGAGGTTTCCATTTATCTTTAATATTTGTGAAAGGGAAAGAGATAAGCTACTCTGAAGCTTACCACCAAAATGAGCATGTCTAAATTACTGCACTCATAAGGAATCATATTATCACACAAATACAGAACCTGCCAAAATCTTAAAGATGATTTCATATTGCTAAGTCAAGAAAGTTTTTAATTCTATTGTTACATACTGAATGAAAAAATGAAAAAAAAAAACCAAACAAACAAACCAGTATTTGAAGCTCAATTCATAGAAAAATAAAATAATTTCTGCAGAAGCCTACAAAATCTGTGCACCTCAGTCAATTCTTATTGCATAAAAGCAGATAATAGTTTCAGTGTTGTTCGAGCCACTGAAATACAAAATGTTTGCCAATATATTGTTTTGTTGGATGCAGAGATGCACCAGGAATGTCAACAACCTGTCTTCTCAAGAAAGAAAATGCTGCTCATAGATCAGTGAAAAATTTCAGCAGAAAGCAGAAGAAATACACTTAGCATTCTCCCTGTAGTTCCTATAAGCAGAATTTAAATTTGGCCATAATATGAAGAAAAGTGTAATAAGACAATTTTATGCTGATTTTATACCCTAGTCTTGCCTTGTTTCTTATAGAGCCATCTGAATTGAGCAGAGGCTGTTGACATACATTTCTCAGGAAAAAAAGGAGCCAAGGATGTACTTTAGTGTCATTGCAGAACCTGTGAACAGGACAAAGAGGTCCTGCTGACTTACAACCTTACTATAATGTTAGCATATGGAATGTTACAGGATAAACAAACCTTTCAGGAAAAAAAAGCAAGTCTAGAAGCTTAAACATAGCAAGACAATGAGACACACTGTTCTTAAAATTAATGTGGGTTGAAGATATAAGTCGGTGTGATTTAGGACATCTTAAAGGTACTACACATTACCAAGTGACTTCACAACCTGACATTCACACCAAACTCTTGTCCATATCCCCAGGGCACCATAACGTGTTAGTGTGAATTCACTGTAGTACTCTCATGATGCATCAAAAAAAGGATAATAATTTGTAGTTGCTTGTGTGCCTTGTAGTGTCTTCTTAATTTTAACTCTTTCTTCACTATGTGTCTGCTATTTCATCCAATAAGTCATCTACATCATCTTCCCACAAAAATCATTCAAGCATATGGCTTGCATTCACTGTTCCACAAGATATTCAAAATACCTACCAGTCTACCAATAAGTGAGAATTTAGAAATACTGAGGCATGTTCACCTTTCAGAGTTTCATTTTCTTATTCAGCTCATTTTTCTATTATCATTCCTACCTATCTTTCCACATAAGTACAACCTTGTATTTTTGTTTGCATTGCTCTCCTTCGACATAACCCCCTTTAGTATGATGGCTAGGGACTGACTGCCTGTAAAGAATGCATACAATTTGTACATATGATTTAACAGCAGTAATGTATATCTGATTTAAGACACAAAACCCTTCCATTCATGAAAAAAGCATATTTGAAGATCTCATCATAGGAGAGTTCTGACTCCACAGCTACCTTCAAAATACTGAAAAACATCCCACTTGTATCTCTTGAGATCTTTTTGTGCCATTGTGTCTCTTTTCTGACATGGAATATGATGTAATTTATTTGTACCATAAGCCAAATTTCTTCCAAGTCTACTTTAAAAAAAAACCCAACACTAAGCATCACTGAGAATTGTGCAGAGGGGTTCATTCACTGTTGCTGGTTTAGAAAATATGTTTAGGGACCAAAACAAAAAGAAGTCTCTAATTTAGATACCTTCACTTGCTAATAGTATTTGAATGTAAAAAGAAGTGCATGTGCAATGACAGTCCCCTGTATTTATTACATCTTACTTGGGATGCCATCACCCTACCACTACAGCAGTGTGACAGCCTGTGCCATCTATGGCAAGCCTCAAACCAGAAGCAAGATTTTGAGACCCGAGGGTCAAAAAACAGGCTGCATGTACAAAATGCCACCCATTTTCTTATCTTGGACCAAGCATCTCTACATAAATTACGTTTCCCATTTGTCATCACAACAGCACTTCGGTCAACTAGTACCATTTCTGGGCACAGGCAATGCAGTTGAGAAAACTGTTCTTGGGGAAAAGAAATATGCTTAGAAGTGCTTGGGCTTCTCCCACCAAGTTGGGAAAAAGCAGCACACTGTATAGCCAGCACTGCCACAGAAAATCAGAACAAGCTGGTGTACAGCCTCTGGTCATCCTTCCTTCTGCTGGAAAGTCAGCACTGTGTTACTGCTTACCACCAAACAAATAGTAAGAAAAGCAGGGATCCCACTGAAAATACCATCTCAGGAATTTTGCTTTGGGAGTAGGATTAAAAACAAATAAAGAAGCCCCCAAACTTACAAAACTTTATAAAGCCTGAGATTCTCAAGACACCTGTCCTGAAATATTTTCTTAAGACAGATTCTTCCTGTGGATTTTCATCATCCCTCTTCTTCTCCTTTGTGCATTTCCTCCTGCCACACTAATATTACCGTGACAGCTCAGTAAATTTCAAAAAATACAAGAGGGATCATGTTGCTGAAAGCCTATAACTCTGAGTACATATATGCCCACAGGCTGCTGAGATAACTGCTGTAACAGGCAGAATTTTGTTCCTGAATCGCACACAGTTTTAGCTTTCCTTCTCAGACAGAAATGCCGCTGGGTTGATACTATCCTAATCACAGTTTGTGAGGTTCTTCTGGACACTGGTTGGATGGAAGTGTCAGGAGTAAGTTAGACGAAGATTGGCAACTTTACACAATAGAGAGGTCATTGCTATCTCAGTTCCACCAGATTTTTGTCCCTAAGTAACATTAAACAATTCCTTCTCTAAGGCTATGTACACAACTCCAACACCAACTGCAACCTCTAAGAGAGACAACACAATGCATAAAAAAATTACAAATTAAGGGAACTGTTTGCTTAACTTGTGAAGGAAACAAATACATTGTAACATGGCTCTCACCATCAGCACAGAACATACAGACGGCACAGTCCAAACACACACAGCAATTTTCATTTATTTTGTTGGGTTCAGTGATTCACACGTTTATATACCTAAGAGGGGTTTGAAGTGCACAGAAAGTACATTCCCATACATTGCAGAAATATTCTGCTTGCTGAAATAAAACTGCAAGTTTCAGTCACAAGTGGGTAGCACATTAAAACCTTGGACAACAATGATTTAACATTGGTGCATTCCATGCTACCAAAACAGCTAAATTTCACAGCAGACTCTCTATCTTCTTTTGTTACCAGAGAAAAATTTACTTCTCCAGTATTAATCTCATCTAATCTCATGGTTTATTATGTTTAGGATGGCACAACATTTACCTGTATCTTGAAAACAGATTCTTTTAAACTCCTTTTGAAAAGCAACCACTATATAAACATGACTCTATAAATCCACTGATCACTTACATTTTGAATGGCATATTCAATTCTACTCTCTCTCCCTCTGAAAACAGACAGAAAATAAGGGATTGGAAAAAGAGATGATGGAGATAGCAATATGACAGAGGTTATAAAGTTAGGATTGGCAAAGATGAAGTGCCTAGGCATCACTGTTCCTGGTCCCCTCCAATACACGACTAAGGGGCATCACAGAAAACTGGAAAGTAGCAGGATAAATGCAGAGTGAAACAAGATGATGTGGTTCTTCATGTAACATGCTGTGGAAATCCCTGTCAGCAGCTGAGATGAGTTCAGAAGGACCAGATGAGTTCATGAAAAGAAGGATGTTCAGGGTTGCTAAATATCATCACTTCTAGGCACAGTCCTTCAGACACAAGTAACTGGAGGCTGAACAGTTACTCAAAGCAAAGCAATCCATATACTCGCCCTGTCCTCCTCTTCTCTAGGCTTCTCCTTGCAGCATCTGGGCTAGCTGGCCTTTTGGAATCATCTCAAGACAAGATACCCAAATGTTTCTATGAAAGCAGATGGAGATATTTTACTTTTTATATGCATTTATATAAGCAGTATATCTAAGTGTGGTATTTTATTTCTACCATTTGTGAATAGTTAATCCTTATTACAGAAGAGTTACTATAAAAGAGCTCTTTCAGAGGAACTGCCACCAGAGAAATGTATTGTTGAGAATGAATTAAGATGCTGAATATTGCATCCCTTGTTAGAATCCAGCTATTGACTCTGAAGGAGATCCTGTATGTCATTCCCAAAAAGACAACGGTTTGGATAGTTAGTCAAGGTAGCTATTAGAAATGAATGGTATTTGTTATGCAAACATGAATCTCTTGCATAAACTCATGTCAGTTTTCAAGTAGTTTTTATAAGATTGGTGTCAGCTGCCTTTCTTAACATGAGTCTCTTCTGATTGAATTTTTCTGCAATGCAGAGCTATTACCTCAACATTAGACAGATGAACAAAAGGATTACAGGATGTCAAAACATCACAAGAATTCTCTGCATCAGGAGCAGAAGCCTAGTATTTAGCCTCCAGCAGAGCTGGCCTCTGATCTTGGAAACATCCAAGAGATACTCTACTGACTATACAATAATAAGCAAAATTCTCAATTCAGAGGTGTAAAGTTACACCTGACACATGACATTTGGATATCAGATATTCCTGCTTACAGGGGGAAATAAAAATCCACACAAGTGCCTCCCAGACATCTTGCAGGAGGCATGACTCATTATCTGTGACCGTGAGCGGATTAGAGCAGACAGGCAAGGGCTGGTGACAGTCCCCAGGTGATGATGAAGGTTCCGCTGAGCTGTGCTCGCACACGAGGCAAACTAGCAGTCCTCCAGCTCTGGCATTACCTGTGCTGCAGCGCCAGGAGAAGGTGCAGTACGTTGTCCAAAGCTTTGTGGGAACCAACCCACTCCACCTCTGCCACGTGTAAACAACACACAGGAGGGAGAGTGAACCAGGACAAATTTAGTCTCTAAGAAGCACAGTGGCATGCAGAAGCCTCCAGAGAGGAGTGACTGGAGAAGCAGGCTTCTTCCCCATGGGTTTTAGGATGTGCCCTTGTATAAACAACAACTGAGCAGGCCACTCAAAGCTATCACAGCAAAAGCAATGACTTCAGCACACCCAGCATTTACAGAACATCCAAGACCTTATAAATAAACTGCCAATTAGCTTGTCCAGTTCTTGCCATGAAGGCAGGGAGCCTTTCCCTGAACAATTGTCTATAACTGAAATTATTTCTGAGAAGTCCTAGGAAGGAACCTGACATTTTTCTTCAAATGCTTGTACAGAGAAGGGAAAGTGAAACCCCTAGAAACCAGGTTCCATTTAATTTTTTTGATGTCCCCAGAGAAAGAAATAATACTACTGAGTCTGCTTCTATTATGGATAACATGCAAAATGATTTTTTGCTCTCTGCAGAAGAGGAAAGAGGTGGTTTTGCACAAAAACATCAGAGACCCCACTACAGGTAGTAGAGCAAAATGATGGTTTGGACATTAAAGAAATTAATTGAGTTTTTCATGAAGAAAAATAACCAGTGGCAAAAATTCAGTTGCCCACAAAAAGCACAACTTCTTTGCAGGATAAAAAACCTTGGGACAAGCAAAAGACTGGGACAATGTTATGGTGGATATAAGCAATGGCAAGAGAGAAAATCTTGTTATTTAAAAATACCACTTGTGCATCTTTTTACTTCATAAGGCAAAGACATCTTAATCCAGTGCAATAACCCAGGTCACATCAAGGTGAATTTCCAGTAGCATGCCGTGGCTTACAGAACAAGTCATGAATATTTGATATGCCCTTTAAATATCTTCGTATCATCTCTTTAAAAGAATTATCCTTGCACAGACCAATGAATCTTGCATAGATTCACTGCTCTCCCCTGTTTCCTGAACTCTCAGTCTAAAAAGCATAAAAATAACTTTTATCTAAGCATGTTTTCCCATTTAATCTCCACAAGGGAAAAGGAAATCTAACATTTTATAGGTATTATCAATCCTGTTTTGACGCAAAGGGATGGATTAGCAAATCACAATCTCTTAAAGATCCTTTATTTCTTCTTACTATATGATGGAATCTGGCTTAGCTAGCATCAGTTCCCACAAAAGTTTTCTTTCCCATGTATTTATGTTTATATTCATTGAGGCAGCAGTAAAGTAAAAAAATCCCTTAATAACAGGCTCCCTCTCTATACTCTTTGCAGGAAGTAATATTGAGTCTTTTTAAGCAGGATCCTTGTGCCGTCCTGTCTGCAAGACACTGATCCTGTAACGAAACCGGAAGGCCAGATGAAAAGAACACAAACTGATGGTACACGCAACGTGCAGAACAGGCCTTTGCTGTATACAGTCCACCTTGCCCATGCCATTATCTTAAAAGAGACATTATCCTTGCTATTACCTATTCTACCTTTGAGGATGACCTGGCCTGAAGGGAAGGGCCAAGCAGCACATTAGGACCCCAGCCCAGCTTCAAGGCTGCTGTGGCACAAACATTGATGCAATCTTGGCTATTTTTGTGGGCTTCTCACCACAGAATCTGGTGATCCTCACAGCCATGTCCAGATTCATGGGGAATCTGCTATTCCTGACCATCACAACTGAGGGATTGTGACCCACCTATTCTAAAGGGGTGTCCACAGAGTATTTAAGGGACCAAAGCCAGTTTGTTGTGCTGGCATGAACACTGGCAGTATGACAATTGCTGTGTAGAACAACTCCCTTGTGACCCTCACCTCTCCAAGGTGTACCCAAGCAGCCATACCCCATACACCCAAAAGTCATGCAGGGCCTAATTGCCAGCAGATAATAGTACTGTGTTCCTTCATCAGAAGATAGACTGAGGTTATGAAGCTAATGACTTACTTTTTAATGGTGTTCATAGAAACACAGAAATCACACCTACTCTGTAGAAGTAATCCTCTACATATAAAAAATTAGAAGTAAAACTTGTACTGTCTGAGTGAATATCAAAACATTTAAGGAAAATCCAGGCATTTCACAGCAGAATGAAACAATTAAATGAAAGAAAAGAAAAGAAGACGCATACGACTGACATATAGGGCTAAACAATCCAATAAAATTTGTAGGTCTAAGAATCTCTCTGAAGAGGATAATGCAACTGTGTAAGAGAGATTCTAATTAAGAATAAAAAGCTTCAGCACAACCTGTGACTAACTTATGCAATCTGCATTTACAGTACATTTACAGAATTCTCTCTCGATGTTCCAAGGTACCTGCCTTTCAGTTTTGTCTGCAGCACGAAGCAAACAGGCTTTTTCCCCTCACTCCCAAGCCCATTCCAGGATTTTAAGCACAGGTAACATAATTTGCTATCAGCTGCTACTTTAAATTCTAATGGATTATTATGCTGCCCACTGAACTGCTCTGTTAAAGTGGCTAATTGAAGATACTCAACAAAGACTGGTGACACCCCTGGAGATCCACCAGGGCAGTATGATATCTAGTATCAGCTGAACAAAAAAACAGGTGTCTCAGTTTCCTATCTTCCAATCAACAGACATTTACAAGTATAAAACATATTACAGACTTATTACAAGGTTGAAAAGTATTGTCTTCTGTTTCCAGTATGGATATGCTATACATATGCTAATGAAAAATTCTATATTTACATGAATTTTCTGTTAAATATTAATGGAAGTGAGAAGAGCTAGCACACAATAAATGCATCTTTATATTTTTTACAAATGAAATTTAGATTCCAAGAGAAAAACTCAGATCTTTAACCTAAATATCTTTCTATTTACAGATATAGTGCAGGCTTTCATCTTCCTTCAGTACCAAGGTCAAGCTCTGAAAATAGAGAATGGAAATAATTGTGGCTGTGGTGAGGAAGAGGAAGCCTAGTCCATTTTTATGGGGTTTATTTACAGAAATAAATCCCTGACCACATGTTGATACTCCTTTGATCACTTCTCTGCATCTACTCTAATAAAAAGTATAAAATACACAGACAATTTTAGAGGGCAGGATCAGACCAAATGTCCCTAATAATTTGTATGCTGTTTTGACTGTCTGGAGGGGTCTTTGGTGGTGTTAAATACACCCTATTCCAACCCAGAATTCCAACCCACTGTTTGAAGACATGAAATCCCAATGACAGCCTGATAGTAAGGAAGCTGGAGTACTGCTTTTATTCCGGGGAAAGGAGGATATGGTTTGCAAAGTAGGTTCTTCCAGTTACACAACGTACAAAGTGATAAAAATTTAAGACACTTTTTGTTGCTTTACCTCCAGTGGCACAAGGATTGAACTAGATGTCCTTACTGGTTCATTCTAGATTGCTTAGAGCAACTTCCCCAAAGAAGGCAAAGTGACAGGTTCCCTAGGCAATCCAAAATGAGACTTGCATATAAACAAGTTTGAGGCTTCTGACTCATGAATGATTAAGATGAAGAATATTGTAAAAGCAGTGGGGAAAAGCAACTGAGCTATTTTCTTAAAAGAAAGAAATTATATGAAACATGTTTCTGGCCTTATAGCCAATACAACCCAACTGCTTCCTCACCAAAAAAAACCCAACTTGTGAGAGCAGAGAGGTACTGAAAATGTGATCAAACAGTGTACCAAGGGTAATGGTCCTCTCTTGCCTCTTTTGTATGAGCCTTCTCAAATTAGTCAAACCTACTGTGGGAAACTTCCCCAGTCAAAAATGTGTGTTACATATTACCACAGCAGAGGTGAAACAAGGTACCAGAGGGCGGTATTCATCAAAGGGTACCACTTGTTGCCAACCTGGATTTTGACACACAATTCGCAGTCACAAGACAAGTGGAAGTTACTATTGATTTGTTCTGACTGCTTTGGCAGTGCAAGCGCTTTGTTTCTCTCATCTTTCACATCATTAATTATCTTGAAAGAGAGAATGGTGTACCAGACAAGGCTTGTTATGGAGAAAACTGTGTGACTGAACATGAGGTCAGAGTGCAGAACATGACTGCGCTACCACCGGATTAGCAATGGTAGATTATTTTGCCTTTATTAATGCCTCTGAAGGTATAGTCAGTAACAAGCATTTCTGACACACATAGGTTCTCTCTGGTTGTAAAAAGAAAGTAACCTTTCAGACACTTTATCATTCTTTTTACTGAATACATCCTTTGTGAAAAACCTGTATCACAAATTTTTTGATTTACACTCTTGGGCAATAAAAAGACAAGAGTACTGAATTTCTTACTCTCCTAACCAACACTGGCCTACAAGCTCATTTATGCAGACACACACGGATCCAGTAATTAATGTTCTAGTACTGCAACAGGTTTTCACCAATTGCAACAAAAAGAGCCCTGGCAGAACATGGAGCGGCCAGGACTGGTTCTAGCAAATTCTAGTTCCAGTATGAGATATGATGGGTGGTGTACTTTAGCTGTCAGATTTAGTTAGCAGAAGCTCTCCAAAGAAAATTTCAGCCTTCTGGGGAAAGCAAGGTCAGTGATTCAAGACTCAGTATATTTCTTCTTATTCAGTCCCAGCCACAGCCTTGAATCGAAGTGATAAAGAAAGGTTCCTTTCAGCCTCAGTGCCCACATTTCGAAAGGATGGATCTATCTAATGCAGTATCAAATACACAGGAGAATAAATAAAACACTACGGGATTCTTGACTTCAACTATCATTAGACAACTTCCCTCTGGTTTTTTCCCCGTCTGAACTGGAAGGCTCTGAAACTGTGTTTACACATGCTAGTTAAGGATGCCAGGTGTTCCCCAGCGTCTCACACGCGTTTGTTCTCAGAATACTCAAGCTCCTCTCAGCACAGCTTCCCCTTTTACCTTCTGTCGCTGCTGAATGTTGCTCACTGTGTCTGGCTGAAACTCCAGCTTGTCTGTCCGGCAGAGTTTCCAGTATAAAATAATAACAATCAGGAGCACCACGGCAACTGGGACTGCCACCCCGACTATAATCCAGAGGTTGCTATTCTGTGTCTCTGAAGTAGACTCCTTCAGCTTCTCCACAGCTGTAAAGTTAAAAGGAAGACAGCAATATTATTATGTGGTTATGTTTTAAACTGAGGACACTTCAAGGCTACGTCCTTTTATGTTCTTGTAAATGCTAGTTAAGGAATTTATCAGAAACCAGCTGCACATCACAGGAAATATCATACCACTGTAAGTTAAGGTAAGTCATGCTCAGGAGGCATGGGTGAGGAGATCAATTGTCCTGGCCCACTTTCTGAAGACCTGTGCTTAAAACACTAATGAAAATGGCATCCCTGCCACATCATCCTGTAACCCAAAAAAAAAGTAAGCTGACATAGTGAAATGGGTCTAAAAAAATTACCAGTAGCTAAGCTAAGATACTTTCCAAAACTGCTGTTTCCTGCTTTAGGCAGTGTTACAAGCCTTCTTTAACATTTTATTATTAAAAACAATTTGAACCTCCTCCACAAGGTGTATAGATTTGCATTGGTGATTACTCTTTTTTCTTCTGTTTCATTGTCAGTATATGAGATCCTTTAGTCCCAAGTACAAAACAAAACTCTCGGAAAGTGTAATCAAACAAGTCATTCTTGTAAAAGGTAAACTGCAATAAATGATAAAATTCTTGTTTGCCAATTTTGTATAGTGGTTAATCATGGGACTAAAAGCCATAGCAATAATACATTTCTAGTCAAATTGAGGCCCTTCCTAAAAATTATGTTTTCAAGTTAAAAAGAGTATTTCTATATTTTCTATATATCATTTTATTAGTAGCCATTCCAGTGATGAGCCTAGAACTTAAGGGAACATAAAATTCTTTTATTTTATGTATCTAACTGCTCATTTCTAGCATTATGCTTTCTGATATAAAATAATCTTTTTTGGTCTGGTTTCTTCCAATGGAAGCATTTAGATTTTTATGACTCCATGACTCTAGAAGACCTTTCTAATGACAGGTCAAAGATAACAAGTTTCAACATACACAATAAGTTATGAACACTTTATGAAGTTTGTTCAACATTTATCATTTTTGTAAAGAGAATTTATTCTTGCAACTTTTTTCACTTCTGTCTAACCAGCATTACAGTCCATAATGGATATTAAGCAGATGTGCATGAGCTACTGACCTATCTGTACACAACTGTTTTAATGAGGGACAAAATTTAGTAACACATACAGATGGTACAGTTATTACTATTTTCTTTTTTTTTCTTTCTGCAGAGAATTTTATATTTCAGACACATGCCTGTTCTGTGGGCAAAACACTCTGTGGTACCATGTAACTCATGCCTCCATATTACACAGAAATGAGAAAAGGTAATTAAGCATTCATACCAATGAGGTATTTTGCATATCATATTTGTCAGTTCCTAGGATACCCTGAAGTTTCTTTTGTAATTGTAACACGGATTTTTGAGTCGGTATTCTATCTCACTACTAACTGTAAATTATTTATATACCAAGCCTCCTGAATAAAGTAATTATATGACTATACATGACCTATCCTATTTATATTGATGTGTATCTAGTAAAAAAATCACATTACTTTTATATTATTAAAATATCATATTACTTTCATATGACTGATATATCACATTACTTATATATGACTGATGGACAAACAAATAAAACCAAGGTCAATCATATTCAATGGAAGAAATAAATGCCCCAACTACTCTTGCTGTTCATCTTTCATGGAAAAAATAATACAGACAAAAAAGCAGTGACTTGTGTAAAACTACACTGCCATTACTCAGCTAAAAGGAAACACCCATTTCATACTGATGCCCTCCCATCCCACAACTGTGAGGTTTGTACAAGCTTCTGGACAAAGTAAAGAAATATTGGAGTAGCAGGATCAGATGAAAATGGCAGGAAGGTCTTCAGCCAGCACAGTACTTTTCCAGCACAAGCATGGAGTGAATGCAGTGAGGCTGGACTTAAGGACTCTGCTGCAACCCTAAGCTCAGCAGGGTCTTCAAGAGGCAAAACAACACTGCATAACTCACGGCAAGGCTGCTAAAATCGATTTCCTCAGGAGTGTCAAAGCTGCAGCACTCCAAGAAAAAGACACTGCAACAGTGGGCACCATGCAGGGCCATAACCTGCAAAGCTAAAGAAACCCTTCCTGTCTGCCTTTGCTGGCATCGGTGTGGATTTGACAGGGCTTACGCTGTGCAACGCTGCCTTCAATGCGGTATCCAAGGATGATGGCAGCCCGCTGGATATCAACTCTGTTCATCAGGTCTGAGCACTTCAGAGCACTCAGTCTCGCCCCATCTTGGTCCTCCACGAAATAGATCAGCTCCACAGGGTTATCAACACCAACTAAGCGTGACACATTCACAATCTGAAAAGAAATTTCAAAGCTTTTACATTTTAAGCTGTATTTATTTGGTCTTAAAGTTCATACACTCTCTTGCCTGTTGTACTGAAAGGAAAATTTCAAGGGAAGTGATCCCTTATAAAATATGATTTTATGGTAAACCTTTCCTTTCCTCCCCTACTTGCATTGTAACAATGTGCACATCTGGTAAGTAAGAGAACTGCTTTCACTCCAAAGATGCCAGCACTGTGCAACCTTGGAAGGCTCTACTGCCTTTAGCAATTGTTGCTTAGAAGAAGTGTGACTGCACTTTTCCCTTCTCTAAATATCTACTTTAATTTTGATTTGTTATTCATAACTCACACACCTCTCTGCTCCAGTTTTTCTAAATGTCAAGCAGCTATAAAGGCGAATATTCTGTTAGGATCAAATAAAACTGTTTGCTCTGTTTCAACTTAAGTACTTGCACAGTCACCTTCCTCCTCCAAACAGCTCCCCTTGGCATCCACCTTTCTTCAGGAAGGAATGTGTTTGATGCTGTGGGAAGCAATTCTTCCTACCTACATCTAAAGACATTAATAATCAAAAGAATGCATGCTATGAGGAAACCTTGTAGATACTCCAGCCACCAAACATCCACATTGCATATTAGAACCACATAACTTTGAATTCCTTTAAAATTACATCTTTTTATATAACAATTCTCCCTGTTTAGCCATTTACCATGTAATGGTGAGTTCAAACAAGAATTAGGATAAAAAATAGTAGTGGGTATTCAGTCATTACTTTTTTTTTTTTAAAGAGTTTGAAGGGCTCTGGAAGGAATTGACATAAATAGAGCAATGTATTTTGCTTCCGTCAGAATTATATTATTACTGCTATAAAGTACATATTTAATAAATTATAATCTCAGAAACTGCCCACAGGCCTTAAGTAGAGCAAACACACAAACGTTTGTGTGTCTGAGGCTTACAAAAGCACATCTTTGTATTGTTTTCTTTCCTAGTTCCCAGCTAAACAAATTATGTTGAAGGAAAGAAGTACAATTTCTACACCAACAGGAATGATATCTGATCTTGGGGGAGACAGCAACTAAACATGCCCTGAAAAAAAACAGTTCTCAGGAATAGTAATAGCAAGATGTATACATTTGGGTTTTTTTTTAAAAGGAGAGAAAAATGAAACAAGAGAAAGGACAATTGTCATAAAAAGTCAACAAATCAACTGAAAGCAAATAATGTTCATGTCAGCCATATTTGATGCAAGAAACATAATATCTACAAATAGAGCAAGAAAATGTGCAGATCTCTGAAACACAGCAAGAGCTGCTAACAGGACCCATTATATGATGCTGCTGCTCACCTGAACACCATTCCCCCTTCTACCAGCTAAGGGAAAACAATCCCCAACTGAAGGCAACAAAACAGCATCAATAAATTAGGTTTCAACACACCTATTTGGCAGCTGTAAAGCTAAATCTTGCTTCATGTACCTCAAATATGCAGTTAGTTATCAAATGCCCACAGCTTTAAATTATGTCTGCTTCAGGTGGGTTGCCACAGCCTGGTCTCGGTGCACAGAGCAGCAGAGTGCATAGACTGGTATCTGCTTCCAGCACAGATGAAACCTTCCCAAATAGCACTTAACTCACATGGAGGGTGAGGGAGTTGAAAGGTCATGTGGGACTGAAAATCAATGGGATCTTTGTTTTAATTTTATGAAGCCCCTCTATGCACAAAGTCATAGAATCAGAGAAAATTAGAAAAAGTTTAAACTGAACTATCATGTATTTTAGGGCCTGTGAAGAATCCAAGAAGGACTATAATTATGTGCGTCACACACATCAGGTAATGGTCCCAAGCTGACTGAATGGGTTAACAAAGGATCTTCTCCTCTGCAGCCTTTAGAAAAGACAGAGGGTAAGAAGGACAAGATTCCAGTGCAAGTTGCCACAACTGAAACTGTATGAATTTTAACACAGAATTAAAAAGAGCATATGGCTCCCTATGCTGAGGAATGGGGATGAGTGAGAACAGTCAAACTGTAAATAGGAGGAAGTAGCTGGAGGTATTTCAGTATAGTATAGAGAACATGGGAACAAGCACAAAATGTTCAGTGGAGGTGCAGACTAATGTTGATGAACTAAGTTTACTGTTTTAAGCTAAGTTTTATCTGAAATAGTTAATTCTGAATACACAATGTTTTATGACCACTCACGCCATACAGAGAGAGAAGCTGCAGACAAAATTTCAAACCATGGGGAGATGGTTATGGATTGCTATTCTGGGAAAGCTGATGACTAGCAGGATAGTCTTGAAGCAAATATGTAAGACAATTAGACTTGTATATAAACACAGTACCTGTGACCACATCAGTACCTCAGTTTTCATCTCTGTCACACTGATTCACTTGTTGATTTTTGTAACTAGCCTCTGAGTTTGCTGAAACAGGAAATGGCATACTGGGTCTGAACTATTTTAAATCTGGTCATGGAACTGAGGTACGCCAGTTTTTATGGAGTTTCTGTATTCTAAGTTATGTGACAAATGGTTCCAAATTATATTCTTTGTGCAGCTTCAGACTGGTTTAGTCTCTGTCCTTGAGAATGCTAAGAATGCAAGCAAAGACAAATACTATTTGCCCGGCATCCAGAAAAGCAGCCCACATGCAAGGAAGCATTTAAGCATTAAACATTTAAGCTTTGGCATAGAGGGATGACATAGGGAGGGAGGAGGTAGAAGACTTCTAAATGCAGGAGGGTGGGGTGGTGGTGGGGGGAGAAAATAAAAGAAAATACTAATTCAACTTCTGTCTACATAAATGATACCATCTTTGTTGATACTAGACATGCATTTAACCTCCACAAAGGAAAGGCTTAACTGTGTTCAGGTGTCAGTAAATTTAATTTAAAAAGTGTTTTCAAGTGAATATCATAGGTCAGTGAACAGAGTTGCCTTGGTAACAAAATCTAGTTCACAATTTCAAGCACAGAAATACAAGTGGTGGGGAAGCTTCCAAGGCATTCTCAGAGTCTCAGCCAGCCAGTGGGATGTCCTGGTCAGCAATCCTCACAAGAGCAAGGAATCCCTGGGTGAACTGTTTTAGGGTCTCAAAGGCATGAGGGCTACTTAAAAACAAGCAGAAAGCACAAACAATCTCCAGCTCTCATGCATGAGGATTACAGTAATTTCACGATTATAAGCCGCACCTTTTTCATTGAAGAATCCAGCCTACCCCAGTAGTGCGGCTTATATTCAGGTGCGGCTTATCTATGGACAAATCCCAGCAAAATGCCAATCCAGAAGTGAGAGCTGGTTGCGAGGGCACCTGGGGCTGCCTTTAAAGGCTTTCCTGGTCTAGGGAAACTGTTGCAACTTGAGCACCTGACACCAAACCCAGCTGGCAGTGATTCTGTTACTTTGTTACACATGGATCCTCGCTAAAAAAAAAAAAAAAAAAAAAAAAAAAAAAAAAAAAAAAAAAGTGTGGCTTATATATGGACAGATCCCGTGGTCTACCCGGCTACCGGGAGGTGCAGCTTATAATCAGGTGCCGCTTATAATCGTGAAATTACTGTATTTTCCTTTCTTTCCTTCCCTCATCACATTGGGGAAAAAATAATCGATAAAAGATCCTTCTTCTGTCTCATTAAAATTAGGATTTTAGTTTCTGGGCAATTAATTTGAGCTGGACCATGGTCAGCACATGGAGGTACAAACAGACTTTGAACAACATGACAAGAGGGGCCAGGTGCTGCCTGGGATGGCTACTGGAGGGACCAAAGCCTCAGAGGAAAAGGTGAAGCAGCAGCAGTGCTCAAAGGCTTTATTCATAAACCTAAAAACTAACAGGCTTTCCTCTCATAGGAGAGACACCAAGTTGTCAACAGAAAAACAAGAGAAAGAATTTTTGCCTTAATGAAAAGCTCAATTCAGACATTACATTCTCTCAAACTGCTACTCCTCACACATATTGTGACTAAAATGCTGCCTAACATGTTCTTTAAATCAGAACATTGGTCTTTCTTTAATTTACTAGGATCATCTTTTCTCTTTCTATTAAGTTCAAAGGACCAAGCATGTTGAAATGACAGAAAATTAATTTTTTTTTATTAGCTGCTGGAGTATTTTTAAACTACAATTAAGCCATTTAATTCCCAAAAATGTAATGAGAATTATTACAGTAAACTACTGACAAAACATAGCACAGGTCTCTGCAAATCAATGCAAACCACAGTAAGCATGCACCTTCAAATTTGCAGCAACAGAAAATGCACATTGAAAATAGGTATGACTCTGAAACATTAATGTCACACAAAAATCAGTGGAACTATCAGAAGTATAACAACCAGGTGTGAGGCTTCAGAGGGGTTTCTGTACATAATGGTTACAGGCTTTTTTCTCTATTTATTGTGAAATCCCACCTGTTAACAGCACAGATGGCCAAACAGGAGGGGAAGGCCTGCTATTTGGGTACTCAAAGCTATTCTCCTGAGAGTCTAGGTTTAAAGCATAATTTTTAACATTCTTAGGCACTAACACAACCCTTTAGAAAAGAAATCTAAAACTCAAGGTATCACTTCCATTTCCTGAGCATGTGAAAGGAAACTAATATGCCTGAAGTAACATTCACAAATAATTGCTTCACCTCTTGACCTGCAGTCCTGATTTTCCACAGAGCTTAGAAATGTCACATTTCAATACACTATAAATATATTTCACCTCAGGAAAAACTCTGGTCTATAGGGTCACAACGCAACTAAAATGTGAGTCTAGTCTTTAATGGATATATATACACATGCTCTGTTAATAAAATTATGCAACACTTCAGGTGCTGGCAGCTTTTGTTCTTATTTTCACTTCATTGTACTCTACCATCATAGCAGTCACTGATTTGTGTGCAAGAAATACATATGGGAAAATCTGAATATAAAGCACAAGAAACATTATTAGCTCTTCCAGAAGACACACGAACACTTCAGAGCTTATAAACCTGGCTATGAGGAACAGAACTGACAGCAGTAAAAGGTTTATAACAGATGCCTATGGAACAAGATCCTCAGCTAAGAGAGGAATGCCCTTGAAAGAAACTGAACATCGTGCCAAGGAAGCTACCAAGGTGCTATGGCACCTGCAGGTACCTGCTGTTCTCATCCAGGAAAGCAGGACACCCAGCACACACACCTTGGTGCAAGCTATCTCTTCAGCCTCCTGTCTTCCATATCTCCTTTATTACAGATCTAACCCCACTTGAAAGTGTGGGCTGGGAGCACCTGGAGAAGCCCTGTGATGGCAAGATGTGCTCACTGGAATGAACAGAATCCTCCTCTGCCCAAAGACAGCAGTTGGCAGGCTCTTTGCACTAATTAAGTGGCATAAATGAGCAGCACTACTCTCTGAAACATGAGCTACAGACCTCATCTTATGTCCCAGTATGTAATACAAAGTCAAAAGAAAAATGCTGTCTTTTCACTTTTTAAAACACTACTCCTTATCTAAAAAGGACATGCCCATAATTTTGTGCATGAAAAAATAAATTACCTGAGCTTTATTGTGCAAAGTCATAAAACTGTAATCTAAACATACACATTTTATAGGCTGTGGTATCTTCGCTAGCAACATAAGGAATATTTGTTTAATTTATATGCAAAGGAAGGACAAAGGCATAATGAACAAAGTGCAATAAGAGGTGTTGGGAATAGGAGATCTGAAGCATTCACCTACTTGCAGCAATTCAAAGCTGTACAGAAGAAAAATAAAATAAAATCTCTATTACTGAAACAGATGTTTCTGAGACAGGAAAGTAGAAGTAAGAATATCCCAACATCTGGAAATTTGGTGGTAGCAAAAACTGTAGGATTAAATAAAGACAATAGGGCTGAAATGCAAAAAGGGCATCTGGGGGGTAAACCAACTGTCAATTAATTAGCTGGAAAAGGTAATTTTTAAGAAGATGAGCCATTAAAAAAGTACTTTGACTTTCAGATTATTGCAATGACTAGAAAAAAACCATCAGAATTTAAAACTTTAAATTAAATATCCAAGTCTTCTTGGACTTTATGTGAATAAATCCACCTGTGACTCTAAAACACTAAACAACACTGGAATCCAGATAACAGAAGTTGTTATGTGTGCAAAATTAGGCATGATTCATCATTTTTACCTGAAATCTAACCCTATGACTATTAGTACTGTGACAACTAAGAAGGTGTAGAATGTACTACTCTACTGCTGCATCAAGCCACACATGATTCTACTTTGCATTTCTACACCACTGCCAAAACATCAGAGAGCTGTGAAGTAGCTGTTCCAGGAGATTAAATTTTTCAGAAGATCATCCCATCTCCTTTTCCTAGGCACCTCATGTAAGTCAAACAGGTAGAAGATTTTAAAAATAAGATGTTGGTAAAATAATTTCAATGGTGTTTCTAAGAAGCCATCAGAAATTTTTAGTAGGCAATTAATCAGTTATTTGCATTTCTTATGTTTAGCTTAAAAGACGTATGTGGTGTTTAAAAGAACCATACTTTAGGTGCAAAACACAAGGATCACCAACTAGCTAAAGGTGACACATGCTTTTGAGTTGTATTTCTCAACTCAAAACCTGAACACTTTGTTAACACTAATGTCAACTTATTCAGTAATTTATTATCCTTTATTTTTCATCCTCAGATTTTGAGCTCTTAATACCTGCACAATGTTGCTGCCTGCAAAACTGGCCCGCCTCCAGATCCGTCCTCTGACCAAAGCCTCATTTAACAGGTGAGCGAGTTTCCTCTCCATCTCAGCCCGAAACACTTCCTCCTGAATTCGCTGGTCGACGACACCCAGGAGAACTGCATTGCACCGAAAGCAACCCAAGAAAACAAATTCATTAGTACAACTTCTCAGTTTCTTCTCCACAACTTCAATTACAAGCTTCGAGTCGCTCGGTGACAGTTCAGGGACAAGTCGAGAACACATGTATTTAAATGGCAATTCTGACCTGTTCAATTGGAGGTTATATGTTGAAAAAGGGAGACATTTGGTGGGAAAAAGCAAAAATAAGTAGTTTGGGGGGAAAAAAATTCAGGCAAAGGATTGTTTTAGAACCTTATCCAGGCTAGACAGATCCAGGATAAAAATGATACAATTTCAATTCTAAAAATGTAAAAAATCATGAGCATTCCATTTTTAAAAACTACGAAAGAGAAAACTTAGTCTAAATCATCTGCTTCAAATAATCAGATTCAAAAGTGTTTTGTTCAGAAGTGATACAGAGCTGGAGATGGGGAGGACAAGGTTCAGAGTCATGGAGAAAAAGTAGAACAGCAGCACCTGAATGAAGCTGTGTATTCAAGTGAACTTCCCCTGGTAAGATTAACAAATATGCCAATCACCGCACAAAAAAATGGTTTGCAACCCTGCTCACTCGGCAGCCAGGTACCCTGGGTCACCAGGGCAGCTAATGCTGAGAAGAATCCCTGAAGGAAAATGAAAAAAAGGGTGGACTTTTACTAGCAAGAAGGCATCCAGTTAGACAAATGTGGAGTGAATGGAGCAATTCAAATGATCCAGCTGAACAATCCTCCAGGACAGCAAACCAACTCACTGCTGACTGCATCAAATAGTTTTAATTCGCCTCCACTAAAAATGTTTCTCTTTTTTA
This sequence comes from Sialia sialis, assembly GCA_009812075.1. Classification (NCBI taxonomy): domain Eukaryota; kingdom Metazoa; phylum Chordata; class Aves; order Passeriformes; family Turdidae; genus Sialia; species Sialia sialis. Next base: position 10,028,740 of record VRYO01000369.1, read on the forward strand.
GACGCTGCTTTTTCCACATTTATTTTTTTAAGTGTGATGCTTAATAAAAAGCCACCAATTAGATAAAAATAAATTAAATACAATTTTAACTTTTTAAAATTTTAAACCAAATATATTTAAGTTCAGTTTTTCAATTTAAAGCTTTTCACTGCAGATGTCAGAAAAAGGAAATATTTTCATGATTTCTCACTGAGATCAACAGTATCTGTCTTCTAAATTCAATCCCAAAGAATCTCAGAATTAAATAGCAAAATAGACAGTGACCTAAGGCTATTATATACACCAACCAGAAAACTGTTCTCACCTATGTATTGGATTTCAGTATCAATAAATTACGTTTAATAGCATGAATTGTATTCTACAACACAAGAAGAAGACTGCATATCCCAGCTTTTTATGACTACTGGGATACATGTATATATATCTGGGTAATTTGATACTAAAAATCTTTATATGCATAGATTCTATCATTTTCCCATGTCATGATTCATTACCCTTACAATACAAAACATTGACTGAAAGCACTGACCCAGCCAAAGTCTACTAGCTTTTCCCAGAATCCTGCAAGAACTGAGACTACAAAAATATTCCACTACAGCTAGGAAAAAAAAAATTGCTGCAATTGGCCTTCAAAATCTTACAAGCAGGAAGTTTATCAAAACCCAAGGGAACATAATTTCAGAGCTGAAGAACACGTTTTTCACTGCAGGAGCTGTGAGAATTTCAGGGAATTTTGAGCAGCAATGGACAAACCTAAGGCTGAGCAAAAGAGGAAGGAGGTATAGCCAAAAAAAGCTAACATAAATGTCTAAGGAAGGATGCCACTGGTTATGACACACATAGGAGCTTCTCCCACAGTAGTGAGCATTATCTGAAATTCTAAATCTTCTCTGAAACAAACCATATGGGCTTCAGAAATTTAGGTGCAATTTGGTTTGCTGCTTAAAGAGTGGGAGACAGGGCGACCTGGAAAAAAGAACAAGTCTATACAACAGGTGAACTTCAGGTGATAAAAGCTGTAGGAAGACAACAGTGTGTCCAGTAGGACACCTCCATCCTAAGAACAGTTTGGTAGGCAAAGCCTCCTCACCACTCAGACTTAAAAGCAGCAGGTAAGATTTACAGCAGGCAGGCAACCTCAACAGCCTTTGAGCATCTAAATGTGACAGCTCAACTACATCCGTAAATTACAGAATAAAACATTCAGAAGACTTTGGTGGGAGGGATCTTCTATGAATGAACCAGAAGAGCTCAATGAAATGTGATGAAACTCTTCAGTGTACTCAGAATTAATCTATTTTCACTCTGTTTCACTCCGGGCATGTTTTGGTAGAAAGTGTCACACAAATAAAACTTCAATTTTCACTTAAAATAGATACCTAAAAACCAATGTGGCATATTGACAACATGCAGAGTAGACACTTCATGCCTGACAGTCTGAGTTGTTTCACTAACAATGTCTTATAGACAAAAAGTGCTTTGTGTGCATTATCAAGAAATTTCAGGAGTTAATTCTAGACCAGGAATTTGTATTTCCCAGATATTTCAGGTCACTGGGCCTTTGGTTTTAGAATTTATTGAGCTCAGACATGTTATTACCTCATAAAAATGCAGCACCCCTAAGCCACTGATATTTATGCAGGCTGGTTATCCCACTAAAAATTCTCATTGCACTTTTACTTACAGAGACCGTACGTACCTGTTCTCACCCAGGAAGATTTCATCAGCTGGGACACATTAAGCTTAGGATAATGAAAGGCTGAAGGAAAAACAGAATGGAGGAAAAACATCCTTAAGAACAGTATTCTGAACAACATACACAAAACCAGAAGCCACTACATAATTTATACTGTCAGCAAGCATCTTATTTACACAGATGCATTACTGCTCCTGAGGCAATGCAGACACAATGGCAAGGGAAGTGCTCTGAACGCACACTGCTGAGTTTGTCTCCAACAACAAGAAGCTAGCTGAAACAGTCAGATTTATTACGTGAAAGACTTCAAGCTGCTACGCAGGGGTCATTGCTCCCAGGAATTTAAAAGCTCACTGTCTGCACTGTGACTCCTACTGAGCTAGCTGCAGACCAGACACTTGCCCAAAGGACAGTGAGGCAACTCGTGAGTGTCCCAGGATGAAAGTAAGACCTTCACTGAGGCAGAAACTACAAGGAAACAATAAATGTAAACCAGAGAACTAAACACATATGATTTGTCTTCCAGACTTCTGCAGGGGGAAGCATTTTAAAGAAACACCACCTTGATAATTATTTCTTTTACAAAACCCACAAATAACTGCACGTAGAAACACTGCTGTAGACCAATCTCATGGCTTTTCTATTTGGCTTGGCGGCTCCAAACTTCCTTAATTTCTACATTTTCTTTTTTAAAAAAGCTGTTCTCCAGAGGGAAATCCTTTCCCTGGTAAGGAAAACAGGCTATTTCTACTGACTTCAGTATAGATAAGATTTTCCCAAGGTTTCCACTGGAGAGCAGTAAAGACATGTTGGGAAAGAAGTGAAGATGGGGGCTGGGCCAACAGTTTCCTCAAGGGAAGTCTTAAGCTGCACTACGGCAATATGGAAAAGGAATGGTCTTAACTTTCTCAAAATATTTAATCCAGATGCAGTTTGCTAAGCATTATACAAAGGTTAATTTTTAAGCCATTTCATGGACAGAAAGAATGCAGCATGTAACAATTAAATGACCTGGCCCATGCTGGATCAATTTAGAATAAAAATGTCTACAGTTGTAGAATAGTTTGCCACTACTCCACATTTCAGAGAGGTAGAAAATTCAAGTTTTTCAAATTTAATGATGCAAGAATTTGTAGACAAGCTGTTCTCTGTCAGTGTACCAAAAATCAGATTTCTTTGCCCCTTAAAAAGTTTTGGAAGTTTTTGGCTAAGGTAAAAGCAAAAGAATCATTAGTTACATTTTATGTTTTATTTTCACAGATCTATAACTTATTTCAATAATAGCACCACTAGTTTCAAGATGACGACCTGGCTGGTACTCTGTGACTTACTATTCAGGAGGGTGTTAGAACATGGTCCTTTTTTTCTGAACAGGAAACACTTGCCCTCTGTGCAAGTGATCAGGATGAGCTAAACTTCCAAAATTCTCAGACAAGCAAAAGCACTTCGGAGTCCATTTCAACATACCAAATTTTTTAGGCATCCTGCTACTCAGCTCTTCTGATTTTAGCTTTTAGATTGAAATTCTATTTACTCTAGTCATGCAACTGTTTATTTCAATTTAGAAATGGAAGCTGAACAAAATAAGCATAAACTAAACTGAAAACTGATTCTGTTGTTTTCCAACACATGGAAAGAGCATGATAAGGAAATAAAAAACCTTCCAGTGACCATAATGCTTTGAACTCCTAGCAATTTTGAGCCTTTTCTTCTTTAACCCAAAATCATGGTTTGCCTCAATACTTAATGTGCTCTTCACACTTTTTCTAATTAGTACTTGAAAAATGATTTAATTAATGCAAATTGCTGGGTGACTATTCATTTAAACTTTCCATGGAATTTATGCAACTTAAAAATAAACCAACTTGAGCAGAACATCTTGACATTGAAAATGAAGATGTGCTGTGATCATTGTCAACTAAGGCTAGGTTCTAAAACCTGACAAAGAATGCTGAAAATTGTCAGAAGCCAGCAAATCCAGATTCCAATTCTTATACCACAGGTCACTCAAGTGTCTCAACTGACACACTGATCTTCAGCTCATCTGGAGTCTCAGCACTGTAGCAAGATCATATTTGCAAGATTTCTAATGTCCTAACTAACAATTATAAACAGAACTGACTGATTGTTATTCTGAGGGGGAAGCTGGATAGACAAAATGCAATTATTAGCTAGACTGCAGCTGGTCTGCTAATGACTCTGGATGCATTAATGAAGTAGATGCTGGCATCATTAGGAGATTCTAACACGCAGCCCTGGAGCACCATACCGTGTAACAGCATCGATTTGACACTGAATGAAAAGGGAAAGGGTCACCTGGTCACCCAGAGACCTACTGACAGCACTTTAAGGCACATCACTCAGTCAGCGTGGCCATTGCCAGATGTTCTAAGGATCTCTGACTCTCTCCTACAGACGTGTGGGACCGTGCAGGATAGAACTGGTATCATCATGATCATTCTCATTTCTGATTAATGAAGAACAGTAGTAGAAAGCATGGCGGGAATGCACTATTTGAAATGAGTAGGCATTAAATGAAAACTAAGATTTCATGCAAATACTGGGGTGTGGGCAATAGCAACACAGTGTCTGTTTAAAATCTGATCCAAAATCCACACAGAAAAAAAAATCCAAATATTTATGCAGTCCTTGGACCTAATAATGCAATTTTATATTTATCCTATTGGCTTTGCAACATCTCCAAGACAGCCAAAATAGATGACATGCATCAAAGTGCTGCTTAGCACTGAAAATATATTTAAGTCCCAAGGCAACTCTCTCTACTTAAAGTCTCAATGAAAACAAAGAGCTTCATTCAGGGTAAGTTCATGAAAGCAAATATTGCCATCTACTCCAGAGCTAGCATTTACCTGTCTTCCAAGAAACCTGCTAGCCATAGATACTAAATACATAGTTTCCTGTCATGTTTAATGAACTAGCACCCAACCCTGTAATTAGACTTGGTTTTCTTTCTGCTGACGTGTAGGTCATGTCTGAAACATGAGCTGTAAGGTGGACAATGAAAAAAGCATCGGAAAAGTGTAAACTGGACATTTGAACAGAAATATGTTGCTGAAGTCATCTAGAAGTCATGTGAAGAAAAAAGAAAGTCTGGAAGTCTCCAGGTTAGGCCTTTTTCACAGCCCTATTCCTGCAAAGTACAGTCCAAATCTGCCAAATGACTTTCCTCCTGCTCCTGACTCTATGTGAGTGGGGAAAAAACTGACAAAGAATTCCTGGCGTTAACAATGTACTGCACAGGGACAAACCACACTGTTAAAACCATAAACAGGATATGTTAATTATGTGAATAAAAACCGTGAGAGCATAGTATGCAAAAGGCACTGCAAAGTGAACAAGCAGCAAGGCGCAAATACATTCTTTGGAACAAGACTCATATTTAGGATTCATGTCAAGGTCTCACTTAACAATGCTGAGGTGCATAAGTAGCTTTTCTTGGGTGTGATCAACTTCAACCCCCAAAGCTGGGGATTGAGCCCTGGCACTTAACTCATTCACAAATAATTTCTTGAGATGCAACTACAGAACTTACAAGATCACGCACAGAGTCCTTAAGGGAAAAAGAAAAGTCACCACCAAAAGTATTAACTGTTAGCATGCCTGCTAAACTATGGCACAAATGGCACAGAACAGTATGGCATGGAACACTTCATATTTACATATAAACACTAACATACATAGATTGCTTACATGTAAATATCCAATATTCCTAGAAAAAGTCATACTGAAAGCAGAGGTTTGCACATTAATTTGCACGGACCAAAGCAGCTACATCAATCTAAGGTGTTGTAACACCTTCCTTGCTACAGCTGCTCTGTAGTGCAAGGCAAAGCATGAATGCAGAGTTCAGGGCCTAGAAAACAAAAACATTTAGGCATCTCCCTGCCAAAGTAGCTTAGAGTATCTGGCTGCTGGTCACCCTCACCAGTCTGTTGAATATGCTTCAGGAAGGATCTGCCCAATGCTGCTGAGCCTTTGGACAGGATTTTTAGCTCTGAATCTGAAGATCTAAAACCCTTAGGCTCAAAATCCAGTCACAGTAGCAGCAGTGTAAAGAACTGTAGGAACAGCTAAAAATAACTGGCTGTGGTTGTCTCACTGATAAACGAGTCTGAACTACATTCATCATTTCTGTGCTTGTTGACAGAAGGATCCACAAGCTCTAGTAACCTGAGAAACCAAGTTCCCACTTTGCCAACTTACCAAATAGCACCATAGCTGGTACTCCAGAACTGTGCCTACCAAAGCACTACTGAGACCAAACCAGACCAGCTGAAACCTACATGTGCTGTCCTGAAACGGGCTCAACCTAGAGTAAACACAAGTTCCTCTAATAGTAAGCAAGTCAAATGCTGACAAGACGATCCTTAACTGAGGACACCTTATCCGCAATCCTCATGTTTTTTACATTGCCGTCTTTGGGAAGATCTCACAGTTCCTAAAAATCCTAACCTCTCCGCTCATTCTACTTTACTTGGTTATGTAACTGACATGTGGGTGACCACAGGGCTCCACTGGCACTAGCCTGGAATCATCCCCACTGACTAGGCACTGTACTCATGCAGGTTACACAGGGACAGCTCCTGATATGAGCATTAAATTAATTTCAAATCTCCTAAGTACCATCAGGAAAGGAAAATAGAATCATAGAATTGTTTGGTTTGGAAGGGACCCTAGAGGACATCTATTTCCAACCAAGGAGAACCATGGACATGCATGTTTAACAGGAACATCTCCCTGCTAGGACAGGGATACATCAGCCTTGGTAGAAATTCTGTTATCACTTAATTGCACCATAGCTCCATTGCACAATCCAGAAGACAGAATCTCAGCAAGGGGAAACCTAACAATGCACTATAAATATAATTTGGAGTATGTGGACAAAATTAAAACCTGTAAGAGCCAATGTAGTACATCACAGAAAAAAATCCAACACCAAAAATATTACCAGAGACTAAAAGCTACCTAAACTGAAGTGCAGATGCATAAAAGAGATGACACAGAGTAAAAAGAAGTGTCTTTCAAGCAATCAAGGCAAGAGCAACATTTTATTTGAATTCAGTGAGCAACAAAGAGACGAGATGCATCCAGCCACAACATGAGATGTTCTGTGGCTTTATTGATAAAAAGAAATGCTAGTCCTCTATGGACAGGGATTCTCAAGACTTTTTGTCCTGGCTCCACTAAGTAGACCTACCACTGCGTAGAGCTCACACTGTGTGAAACCAAATGAGAACAGAAATGCTTAACAGAAATGAGTGAACAACCTCATACATTTTTTCACTGATTATGGGAGTAGAGGGACCAAAAATGTTGAAAAAAGTTAAATAAAAAGCTTCAAAAAATTAATATATTTAAACTGCTTCGAGTAAATGAGGAAGTATCCTGTGCAATCATCTTACCTAGACTGAAAGCTGCTAAAGAGAGCAATTTTTCTGTTGTCAGTGACTCTCTTTACAGTATTTTCACCGACATAAACAGCTGCATAATGAACACCAACTACTATTAGACCTGATATTCCACTAGATGTTTAACTGTATTGCAAAACTCACTGTGTCAGATGTTATGCATCTCTACAGCTCACAGAAACAACTCCAAAAATTAAACAGCACAGTGAGATAGGAGAAATGGAGAATTAATGGACTGAGTCAGTAACACCCACCAGCAGGGAAAGGCAAGTACTATTATCCCATGCTCTTGCTTTTGCTCATGAGTCATCTGAAAAATCTAACCAAACATAAGTCGTCAAGGCCAAGTGTCAAGCAGGATCTGCTATGCAGCAGTTCCCATTCATCTACATTTAAACTGATGGTGGTCTGAAAAAAAAAATGACTTGCTGTGCAAATGTACATGAAAAATGAGAAAAGTAATACCTTAAAACATCAGACTGCATAGACAAGTTAATTCAGACTACATGGGCAAACAAAATATCTAACGCTTATGTAGCCAGTAGCCCAGGCTTTCTAGAAGTCAGAGACACAGTTAAAAGCAGCACAGCACTGAAAGCAGTGAACCCTCCTGAGAATTAGCAAAAGCCTCTGCAGACATAAGCACAGAGACACACCTTGGACTGCGCTTCACAGCAATACTGATCTAAGCAATTTTCTATTTTTAGATCTGGACTAAGACCAATGGACTGATGAAGCCAGGTTAAGCACAACTGACCTAGCACAAAAGGAAAGTATGATGACAAAACCAGCAAGACGCTGTAACACCAAAATGTGAGCAGAAAGAGGCACAGGTTTGCTCTGCAGAACTCATGATACAAGTTAGGTACCTGAAGCTGCATTATCACTTATGCACAAAATTGTAGACAAGGAAGGTACTAGACAAAAGTATCTTGCAGTATTGGGTAACAGCAAATACTCACGTTCAGCAATCTGCTGCACAGGAAAGCCCAGATAGAAGCTGAATTCCACCACGGACAAGTTTCTGAGCTGCTCGCTGACTTCAGACCCATTCAGAAAACCGTACCTATCTCGGATGGCAAAAATGATGCTCACAGGGCCCTGTCGAAATGCCATCCCAGGCCTGCTTAGAGTTATATTCAGTATCTGAAAAGAAAGTATTGAAGCATGGTCAGCAAAATCAAATCATTGCCACTTCCCGTCCCTTCCTTGACAGACCTTCCTTTTTCCTCTAATATGAAGAGGGGGGCAATTCACATCAAGACAGAGGAACATCTGTTCCAGATTGGTTCAGCCAGCTGAGTCTCAGAAGAGGCAAAGTTACATGTGAATTCCTCTTTCAAAGAGTTATCCTTTAAGGTCAATCATAATCCAGAATGATCTGAAAGCTACAGCCCAGAAAACAACGAGGATAAAACAAGACAAGTCAGCAAAATAAATCTAGTCATAAATAAGCCTTAGATGAATGCCAAACTGCATGCAACGGAAGAAAGCGACTGATTATTGTAAAAAAAATGTTCTGAAAATGGATATTCTCTTGGTTAAAATATCCTGCATCATGCAGAACCAAAGCCCGCCACTGGTTAGAAACCCTTTTTTGGCACCAATATATACAGCAACTGTATTCATGTAGATAAATATCCCAAAAATTAAGACGGATTTAAAATAAGTTGTCTAAGCTGATAGTCCTAGAAAATTGTTTTGCATGTTCTGTCTTTAGTCTGTACAGTGATACTGCATTTAAAGTTCGGAGCACTTTTCCATATCTACTACATAGTAGTTTAGGTACTCTAAAATTTATGTCATTTTTCTTCCTGATTTTATTATAAGGTACCACAGATGGGTATTTATGGTGTCAGTTAAACAACATAATAAATTTTTTATTGAGTTTGATATTACAACAAAGTTAGATTAAATTTAAGAATTCGAAGAGAAGAGGGAGTTGGTCTCATTAAATTTAATTACTGACTTTCCAAGAAGTTCTAAGCTCTGCTGTGTGATTCAGGGCTCTTCACATGTGCAATACCTTTCATGTGTGAAGTTCCAGTAGCAGCTGTCACAGACATCATATCCTGTAAGTATTTCTAGACCTCAGAAGCAACTAGCATGTTCGCTCACACGAGGGCAGAGTCATGTAACTCCTAAATTCCCTAACTGGGTCTCCAGCATGGCAATGAGACCTGAAAGCTTTCTTCCAAAAAAAACTTTTTAACCACACCTTACTCTTCTGTAGTAAATTATGATGGGAGTGACTCCGATAAGGGTTGGAACAGTTTATATTTGAGAAATTATAAACCCTATCATATTCAGTAATGCTTTTGGATATAAATCATCGTCTTGGATCGTTTTTACAAAAAGCTTGTAAAAGCTTGCAATATGTAGTGCCATATTTTGTAGAGGAAAAAGTCCAACTGACTTCATGACAAAGCCTCATAGTTCTACATGACCTAGATGGCAAGTCACAGCCAGTGAACACCTCACTCATTTTATGGTCTGGATAAAACACAGGACAAGCAAAGGCGAGGGGAGGAAAGGGACAGACACAAAACATGCTCATTCTCTCACCTGCACAGTGAAGTTGTAGAACTCCTGGTGTTTGTTCACCTCCAGGAATGCCATTGTCAGCCCTCTCTCAATGCGCTGGCTAAAGGTGCAGAACCCAATATCCACATTTCGAGGTACAAACTGAAGCACTGAAAGCAAAGAGCAATTATCCCTACAGGAAAGTACTCTCAAGAGAAAGCACAAAATAAGCAACAGAATTCACAAGGCTGTCATCATCTTCTTTCATAAAGTTCAGGACATGTTCAGAGAAACACCAGATAAAAATACATTAAGAATACATTTTGTGTTGCTGCAGTAAATTCTCTACTCACTAACATTGGTTGCAGCAGCAATTATATCTCTGAAAGATACTGCTGACAAAATACTGTTTCCTCTTGTATACTAAAAGATCTTTACTATATACATGTGGCTAATTTCACCTGAACTGACCACAGATTAGCCACACTGAAATCCTGAGTAGCCAACCAATTCATTAAAATCCTCAGAAAAAAAAAAAAGAAACAAATATCTTTCTTGTATCCTGAAATACAGTATTTAGCTTGTCTAAAAGACTACATATTGGATCATTAAGGCACATTAGTATTGGTCCAATACTTTCAAAATGCTTAGTAAGATATTTGCTAAATTTAGAAACAGACATCTTCAAGTTCAGAAGAGAAAGAAAGAGCACAAGATAGAGTGAGTGTAGAGGAACGTGATCAGGCACATAGACCTTAACTACACGCACGTCCGTGGATTTCCAGATACAGTCTTATCCAAAGAAAAGCTACAGTTAGCTTACAGACCCTAATAGCAATGCTACACAAGGTTCAAAACCAAGGTACTATCTATATAACCACATTAAGCAGTGGAAAAAGACATCACACCTGCACAGTTAAAGTGATGTCTTGCCATACAATTATTAACAGAGCATAAACAACACACAAAGCATACCTGAACCAAAGTACCATATGACATTTATTAACTCTGCTTGTATGCTCAGTCCCTGTCACTATCTCATTAGAGAGTCAACCAAGCAGGCAAGCAGTTTTATCATGTAAACAGAGCCCCAAGAAGATTTTAAATGACAGCACGGACTCTCAAAATCTATTACATGGCTATTTTGCTTTAGATTATTAGCAGTTAAGCTTTGCATAAACCACTGCAATATAGCAGCCATGGAAAGCTGAATACACCATAAGCAATCCTCCTGCTCACCAATTCTCCTACATCACAACAAAATAAAAAGGCAGCTTTTAACATAAATTTTATGTGAAATTGACACAAGCATTACAAAGTAGCTTCACTGTGATTCTATGAATAAATGTTTAATGGATTTTTTTCCCTCTTCTAACCTTTAGAAGCAAGAGAAAGAGCACGCCTATTTTGCAATGTACCAAAAAAATTCCTGAAAAAAGCATGAAATGGTGGAGTTAACTATTTACAACTTAACACCTCTCTGCCATGGACCTGTAAATTATGTCATTAACAAAAAGAATTAAGATTCACAGTAGAACATGGGGTTTTGACTCAACCCTGCATCACAATTGAAGAATTGTGAATCGGTAGGAAGCTACTTTTTCCCCTCTGTGTCAGGAAGAACTCACCTGTCTGAACTTGGAATCTGTTGTCTGGCACAGTGAAAGAAGGATGCAGTGAGAGGATCATGGGGGCCTCCCCACGAAGAAGACTGCTGTTCACAAGCACATTTATGACAGCTATTGCTGTGTAAACAAAGGGACCGGACGTCACCAAGAAAGCAAATTTGGGGGAAATTTTATAAACCTACAAAAAAAAAAAAAAAAGGAAAAAAAAAAAAAAAGAAAGAAAAATCAGAAATTAAAAAACCCCAAACATGTCAAAGTTAAATCTGGCAGCATTTTAGACCTACACATTCTCATGCAGTTCAAAGCTACCTTGTCAAGAGGTATGAAAATGCAGTCTTTATTTTCCAAAGAGCAGCAGAAGCACAAACACAAGTGCCATGCCTTGCAGCCTCGGCTCCAGTGCATCAGAGGCAACTCTCCTGTGCCAGGTGCACCTACTGGAATCTCTTCAGTACAACACACCAATCTCAGCACTTCTTGATTTATCACATTCCCACATATTAGCACTTCCCCTTGCCTACATTCCCCTAAAAAAAATCCTGTTTTTTTACTGAACTGCTTGCATAGCTTCTGTATTTCACTCATACATCACATAGTGAATACATCCCCATACCGTTTGTATGTGGCACACAAGGAGTAAAAAAAAATACCACAAACAATGCTCTTTAGATATAATTTTCACACTCAAGAAAACTTATTTTTCCAGGGAACACTTCTCCTTGTTTCAACACAGTTACCACATTTCAGTCTCTTCTTCCAATTCATATCCTGAGTCTTCTTCAAAACCCCGAGAAGCCTTAGACATAATTTAAAATAAATGACATTGCAAGTTAAATATAAACCAAATATATTGAACCATGCAGACAGTCTTACCCACTGCTTCTCAGCCCCCTAAGTAAGAACAAACCAAATGGTTTTATTTATTTAAACATATTGCAGTGTTTTCTCTCCTTCATAGAAACTAAATATTAAGAATACCTGTTTCCCCACCATTTTTTTTCTTCCTTTTTGGTTTACTCCCCCAGTTTACTTTATTTGCCTGTGGCAATCACACTTTAAAAGTATTTTGGGATATCCACCATGATGGCTTCAGACAAATAATGTAAACCAGAGACCCAAAATTTCTGATAAATGCGGATCTCTTATCTGCAGGGATGCTAGCACCTTGCAGATGCCATGCTGGTGAAGGGATATGTTAGATAACTTCAGCTTCATGACAGCCTCATAGAAAACCACAGTGCCACTTAAATTGCAACCCACATACTCCTTATTGGAATTTCTGCTGTAGTGCAAAGTGATGGCAACTGCTGTTGAGATGAGACAGCAAGCAGCTCTTTCCTGTCCTCTAAAAAGTCTGCATTTCAGAGAGCTCATCTTCACCAGAAGAAACTACCTCAGCAGCCAAAGGAAATGAGAAAAATAATCTATGCTGCTCATTATGCCTTTCTTCTTTCTTAGCCCACAAATATATGCAACATCCAACTTTTATTTTAAACGGATTTAGATCCATAAAACTCCGATTTATTTGATACGAATAATGTGCACAGCTCTTTTCAGCACCTCTTATCTGAAATTTTACTCTTTTATCTCATGATGAAATAATCTCTGCAGCTTCACTTTGTCAAATGGATACAGCAGGTAATGCATGCCAAAAGAAAGTTTCCCATTACTTGCAAATGAGACTACTTAAAAGGCAAGAAAAAGAGGAATTAGAATTACAAATCTCAGTGACAATTTGCTGTTGATTTCTGAAGCAATATATGCTGAGGAAGAGAGGCTTACTGCAGCCAGCATATACTTAGGCACTTGAGTTGGGCATTTCAGACACGACAGCAAACCTCTGCAACCAGCCCAGCTGCCTCCATCTCTGACTGGTTGTGCTGCACCACAAACAACCAGGAAAGCCCACCCTGGAACTAATTTTTTTGGCTCAACAGCTTACACTGGTTCTCTTCTCTGTGCTTCACCACATCAGAAAAGCAACAGCAACTCTAGAATGGACATCCAAAATAAAAATCCACTTGTAGCAGTAATTTTGAGGTAGGCAGATTAGAACCACTACAAGTCAAAACAATAGCTATTTCTGCTTAAGATTTTGCAGGGTTGTCCAGAATTAATTCTCCTCAGCCTAATCCATATGACAGAAATAACAAACCCATGACAGCATGATGCTGCCTACAAGCTAATTCACAGAGAAGTCTACAAAGTTATCTAGGATAGATGAGCACAGCTCATGACTCTGGAACCATGATTCATGAATGAGAATAGCTGTTCTCAGCACAGCTCTAGTGGTTCACAAACCCACCCATCCATCCAACTCTCTCCTGGAAGCTTCACCTCTACTGCCAGGACAGCTAGATGCTAAAAAATTAGATGGCTGAGCCATCACATTTTAGAGCGTCGCTATTAAAGTACACAGGCATGGATTTCTTATGTTACTGTCTGCAGTTCCTAGAGCACTGACGGTCACAGTAACATGGCAACTTTCTTACAGGAACAAGAAAGAGCATTTATTGAAGAAAATAATGGATTTAATAGTGTACATCGTGGAAAACAATTTAAAGGCAGTTCATTGGGCAGAGCAGAAGACACCCCTTTGGAAACACACTCCGTGAGGCTAGTCACGTACGCTACAGGTGTTTAATCTTTGTTTTGGGTTCCTAGTCCTTGAGAAGCCTGAGAGCAAGGCTTGAACGCCCTGAGAAAAAGGCTTTCTTGGTTCTCAGCCGACATTTGTTATATTAAAATGCACAAATATTTTAACTTTAACACCTTGGGCCAGAAATCCAAAGAAGCACACAGAACTCCACGTGTAGTTTGGAGCCATCCCCACTGCAAAAGCAGAAATCTTTAGTAGAAACAGAGAACTATTACAACACCTCAAGTTAAGCTATTCCTGCTCCAAAGTGCAATGACTAACCCAACACTGCTGTTTCCAGGACATAACCTCTCATTCCAAGCTACTCTCACAAGAGAGAGCACATCCAGTACAGACAGTTCTTAAGCCTCAACTTACTAGAGACTAGAAGAGTATTGAGGAAAAACATGGCTATCCTTTCTCTGTCTCTTATGCTGCTTCTGAAGCATTTGCTATTGATTATTGTCTGCGAAAATACTTGATCAGATGCACCTTTGCCTAATCCATGCCTACACTCCACTACATTATGCTGTGTAAACATCTGGCAGAAAGCATCAACAACTGATTCTCACTACCACCTTATTAAGAATCCTACAAAGAGCCTGCAGAGGGTGTTTAGCTTCCTGAAGATGGACTACAAAGGCTCACAGGTCTTAAAAATAAAATAAAGCTTCTGCTCCTACCCACTTTAGGATCCTGAGGCAACAACCCTCACTGACTTTGCACACCTCTACGGTACCAGCCAGAACTTTAGCAGTGATGAAGTCAGTGCAAGGCCACAAGGTGGCATCTTTGAAAAAAGCATTTACCTGGCAATGACCTAAACTCCACACCTTGGAGGCAGAGTTCAGTGATTTGGGATTACAGGAACCAGTAGGTTAAGAATGCACCCCCAAAACCACATTATATACAACAACAAAGTGAGTAAAGTAAAATTGCTAAAATGCGCAATAAAATTTCCAAGCACAAATGGGAATGGCAAAAACTCTTTTTCTTTTGGCATGAATTTAACAGCACCTGTTTAACAGGGGTCCTGGCAATGCGTGACTGCCAACACTACTTTATTTCACACCTCAGGGCAAGTCAAAAGAACACTGTCTAACAGATCCTACCCAAGTGTCATAAGCTTTATGTTACAGAGTGTTGACTAAAATTACTCAGAAAATGGTGTCTTATTCTTTTGTAGATGCAATGTGTTGAGACTAACTAGTAAAAACTTCAAAATTTTTAGTTATTCTCACTTTGATGTAAGGATTTTTCTAGGAAGAAAGTGACAGAAGTCTTTTCCATTTGGCAGGATTCTGCCTCCTCTTTTTTCCACTTCAGCAACTCACAATGTTTGAAATGAAGTAGCAGAGAGCAAAGTTTCAATTGAGAAAGTAGAGGGCAAATAATGTTTATATCCTCCTTTCACTGCTAAACTTCCTTCTTATTTAAAGTGAGCAGCAGTTATAGGCATCACTGCTATGGATTTTGTTTTTAAAGCATTCATTACTACAAAGTTAAATTTAACTGGACTGTCTCCTGATTTGCTGTAACTTACATCACAGTGAGGGAACATCTGTGAGCTGTAATAAGAGACATGGTAAAAAAGCAGCTTAGAGAAGTGCACTACTTTACCATAACTTGCAAACACACATATGGTTTCTGGGTACTTTCAACTAACAAAAGTCAGGTCTCTTTGATTAATTACGTTTAGCAAGATAGAGAAATTCTGTTTAAAATATTGCATTACATCACCACTCAACATACTGCTATTAGAGACAGCTCTTTTTCAAAACAAGTTTTTTTAGTATTCCACAATCAGAGGTGAAAACATACTTGCTAGTGATTATTTTTAGTGCAAAACCCAATATGATAGCAGCATTCCAGAATAAGCAAAACTGATTCAGCAAAGATGTCTTTCGTTGGATAAAAAACATTTTCTAACAGATGAAGCTAGATGTATTATTTATAAAAATAGTTACTTCTGAGGAGCCTTAGGACAGCCATGAAAGGCAGGAATTTAAAGGGAAAAAATACAAAGTGAGACATCTGATGTTTGTTCCAACTAACCTTCAAATGTTAAGCAACAGATTTTGTCCTACTGCTGCTAACAGTAAGAAAGCAAGCACTTCCATATATTGAGCTGTGTAAAGTCACTGAAAATTAGGTGTGTTTCTATTATTATGAACATCTGACTCCTTCTTGACTATTCCAGTTTGCACAAACCAAAAGTGTAATTTACAAACCAGAGAAAAATCTCTTATACTTATAAAATCTAAGTAGCTCATGAGCAGGTGCTGCTAAAAGGACATAAACTAGACATAATTTACAGAGGCAGCTCACTGTAGCTGAAATTTGGCAGGATTTATAACACTTATCTTGACTGAGTAGTAGAGATGTAGATCCTCAAACATCAGACAGGAGTTGTTTAATTACTGAGTGCAGTGATCATGGGAGATGCCAAAATTAAAGGCACCAAGCAACTGTTTGCATGGAGAAATGCAAGTTATGTTCAGTGAACTGCTACTTGAGTTAACTACATAAAGAAAACGGGATCACTGACTCAGAAAAGATCATCTGGCACTGGGCTATGACACCTAGATGAATACAGACATGCAAAACTGCAAGTGCAGCTGAAAATCAACTACACCAATAACTCCACTGAAGTATTTTCCTCACCACTGACGTATCTGATTATACAACAAAGCTACCCCCAAATCATGGAGAGGATTTGAGACTAAGATGGCGAATAGAGCCTTTAACCCTTATCTCAACTAGACGATCACTTGGAAGCTAGAAAACGATATTGAAATCTTTTTCCAAGATGATTCCTTGAATATTGTAGCAGAGAAAGCTTTCAGAAAAACCCAAGAATATAGCTATTCCTGTGAGGGGAGGAAGGACAGGAATCCTCACCTACCTGAAGGCTTAGAAATAACATCTTACTATTGCACAGCTGATTTTTTCCCCTTACCTTTTCACCTGCCAAATGAGGCATTTGGGATTCCACCACCTCCCCTGTCAATGGTCTCACTTATAAAATAGCAAAAGGCTGTGCAGAATGTTTCATCTTGTTTAAAGTGATAAGTGATAATCAGCTAGCAGAACAAACAAACCTGCTTAACAGGCATTTTGAAAAGTAAAGGTTCTTCAGTTTCAATTCACTAGACAAAGGAAGTGAGCTGTAGATTCTAGACAGTGCTTGCTCACCTCTAACAAAACCAAGAAAATCTTAGAAATGTCCTAGAAAACAATGGCATTCTAAAAATAAAAAAGTTGACATCATGGTCACATTAAAAAAGAACGCTGACCAAAACACGACTAACATTTAAGTTAAAATAAAGCTCTCTGATACAGTATCTATGGACTGTTTGAATTACTGTTTTAGCTTGTGAACTAAACTCCTATTATGTTACATTGATCAAAGAGTACTTGTACATACTTCATACCACTTACCTCTAGCTCTACTGATCTCCTGAACTGAACTCTGAGCACTTCCTTGATGGATTCACTGACATTTCGCAGAACAGCTCTTTGGGCCAGCACTAGAAATTAATGTCAGTCAGAAAATACATTTTAGCTTCATCTCAAGTTTTTTATTCAAAGCTGCATTTTCAATTGTGCAGTGCATAAAAAAGCAGGTAGTGAGATCAGCTGCATCAAACAGGTAAGATGAACAACAAGGACATGGGTGAAGGTGTGACTGTATACTAAAAAGTGACTGTAAAGTTTAAGGAACTGTAAGTTTATTTTCTCTCGTTTTGACCACAGCTAAGGTCTTTATCATTCTGATAAAAGAAACTTTTGAAGAGCCATGGAGGCATTCAAATTGGAAAGTAGCAGCATATTCGGTCTTACTTGTGAGTGAGTCTGCTGCTAAAAGTTTTGTAGGCAATGCATGGAATGTAGATAAGGTCAGAAAAAAGCCACAGAAAATATGCATCTACTTTTCTCTTAAATAAAAAGTAAACAAATGTGACATTAATTCATGGAAGGGACATATATAGCATAAGAAGAGCTTTAAAATCCCCACATCCCAATGGATGTCATGTCTGTTACAGTCACAAGTGACATTGTGACTGTGGGTTAAGCAAACAACTGAAAAGTGTTGTGCTGTCATCCTTAATTTACTTTCCATCAGTAACTTGCCTATAAAAGTACTCAAATTACATTTTAAAAAAGTCTTCCTCATCACTAGTATAGCTAGATCACCTGCATATCTGGAGGATGAGATTATGTTCATTCTGCTTTATTTCTTGCAGGTAAGTCTTAAGAGAAAAAATATTGCTCACCATGAAAATGCAGCACTTCTGCAGCTGCCCTGGATTAGTTTGCTGGCACTGTTTTGTTAACAAGCTAGGAAGAGGCAGGAAAACACCAGAAAAGCAAACACAGATGCTAAGACAATTAATTTTGAAACACACTAATGTCACTTTTTCTGGTTACAAACACACCAAATCCAAGTAAGTGTGGGAGGAGGTAAAATACAAACATAAGCTAGTAAGGTAAAATTATAAACATGGTTACAAAACCCAAACGTTTTTTAAACCAGTTCTCCTCTTACATATTACAACATTACCTCACATGCAGGTGTTTTTTTACATAAACAGCAGCAACAACTGAAAGGAGAAACTTACTCAGTCAGAACATGAAACAGTTTGGCAGAACAGTACCATGACAGCAACATTCATTTACAACCAATGATAAAGCAGTCTCTAACTCAGCACACTTGTATATATGCATCAGCAATTTTTGAGGACAATTTAATTCTCTGTGCAGTGTAATGTATTTGTAACTCTCTCTCACAATGTACTTCGTTCAAGTGCATTCTGTTATTTTTAACAGTAAATGATAAATCAATGCTTTTACAGCTCTTTGTCTAAATTTCTACCCTGCTTCTTTGAAAGGTTCACTTAGCTAATCCAAAATCTGCAGTTTAGCTAGGGGTTTATATTACAGTGGCTCTCCGAAAACCAAAATGAAAATGTTGGGAATATCTTACCTGCAGTGACTAAGTAGGCGTCGGGAACGGTGATGTCGCAGACATACGGCTGCCTGGTAGTAGTCACAGGAGAGGTCACAACCACCACTTCAGATGGAGTAGTGGTCCTCAGAGGGGTGGAGGAGAATGTCCCTGGGCTGCCCATTGCACTGGTTACAGTGGTGGAAGGAGCTGATGCATCAGCACCCGCAGTTACACTGTTTCCTGATGGAACTTCATATTCAGGGGGAGGGCTAGCAGTCAGAGGAAATTGTGCGGGAGCAAACGACGAGGTCACAGACAGAGATGCTGTAGGAAAGGGAATTACGCTGATGGTGTCGACATCCGATGTGAGGTTGTCAGGGTCTGTGGGAGGAAGGGCTGTGGGGGCACTGCCCCTGCTGCCAGATGTTAAAAGCAGCGTGGGGTTAACTGTAGCACCAATATCCTCATCAGAACCCAGAGCAGTTGAAAGTAGAGATGAAGATATGTTTAAGACAGGAGTTGCCAGAAAGGTAGTAAACGAAGAGATCAGATTTGTTTCAGTGAGCAAGATGCTGCTGGTAACAGACTGGGTGTCGGAAGTGGGCAGCACCAGGGTAGGAACCACAGAGTGAGAGGTGGAGAGTGAAGGCTCCACCTGAGAGGTAGCTCCTGTGGCAGCTGAGGTAAACACAACTTCAGAGCCCACTGGCAGTACTGAGGATGCTTCCAGAAACACAGATGACTCTGAGGGAAAATATGATGATGGTATTATTTCAGGAGCCTGTGCATCTAGAAGGGATGATGCATTTGAATAGAAGTATGATGTTTGGCCAAGATGTAACTGAGAAACCTCAGCATCAGTGGCAGAGCTGACAGTGGTAGCTAAGTCCCAGCTGGTAGCATCCTCAGAAAGTACTGATGTCCCAGTCAATGAGGTCTGAGGTAAGAGTGTTGATAGATCACTTTGCATGACAGAGTAAGAACTTAAGATGGTCAGTGATAAAGACAAGTAGCTAGATTCAATAAGAAATGGTGTTGATAGAAGACTGGATGGAAAATCTGAAATATTTAAAGACAGTTCGTCCCTTGTAGATGTCTTGCCAAACAAAAGCACAGATTCTGATGGCATTAATTCTGGCAATTCCAGCAAGGTTGTCAGACTGATTGCAAGCGATGCTACTGGCTCACTCGGGATGATGGTAGAGTCAAACAGAACAGTGGTGGCACCAGGAAGTTCAACATGAGTGCTTGGAGTCAATAAAATTGTTTCCAGAACAGGGAAGGTCTGGGAAACAGAGATGTTCAGTGACGTTTCCCCAGGGAGCTGATGGTAGGAGGGAGATATTGTTATAGGTGTTCTAGTGTCTGTAGTGCTTAATAAAAACATGCCTGACTCAGGGATTTCTGCAAATCTTGAAGAAAGTGAAACAACTGGCCTTGATGGAAAAGAAGTATCAAAAATCTCAGGTGTAGGTTCTTCTAACTCATACCCATCAGTAATTATGGTTGTAAATGCAGTTATGCCTTGTACTTCAGAGGCTTTGATGGACAAAGTTTCAACATAATCACCTGAGCCCACATCATGTTCTGTGGCGAAGCCTGCTTCTGGCAGAAGTGAAACTGAGTCGCAATACAGACAGTAACTGTATGATCTCGTGAAAGGCACTGGACTCTTGAGCTTACTGACAAGCTCTGATTGACTTGGTATTTCTGAACCAGCAGGCAAATTTGGTGCTGTAGTGGAGAATTCATGTGTAAACAGGCTGGCATTAAGAATTGTATTAGAGTTCACGGAAATGGCAGCTGAATCAAGAGGGAAAGACACAAGTGGAAGACTAATAGGAAAAAAAGTAGGCTCAGCACTCGTTGCTGAAGCTGGCATGGCCCAGGGAATGCTTGGAGTAGGGTAAGTCCTTTGACTGAGAGATTCTGCTTCCCTGCTGCTCACATGGGTATAATCATCACCATACAGGTCTGCACCTTGTGCTGTGGCATCTGGGGCTCCAGGGCTTGTTTCACCCAGCAGCTTGTGAGGAGTCGATCCTTCTGAAGCAGTCCCAAAAGGCAGAGCTGTTAAACTTGCATTAATATTTTCCTGTGCCACAACTCCTGTGTCAGAAGGAATGGAAGTGAAAGGAACAGCTGTATTTGGAGGGTACAACAGCAAGTCTCTGCTCGCTGTTAGCATTTCATGATCTGGTACAAAAGGCTTTAGTTCCATAAGAGTGTTGCTGTGTTCAGGGGCAGCAGTCTTCTGCTGGGCTGTTTCTGAGATATCATACAGAGAAGAAAGGACAGATAATGAAGGTGTTAGCAACACAGTTTCTAACATTTCTCTTGATGGCTCTACTGTATTAACTGAGTGATGATCTGTTAAAACTGCAAAAGACTTCACGGGAGGAGTCCACAATGCCTTTGAAAAGGAGCTAATAAATTCATCATCACTTAGGAATGCCTCATTGCTCCTTACAGAGACATCTACCAATGGCGTACTTCTCCCTTCTGAAATCCTGGCTGTTTCTTCTTGGCTAAGTGAAGTCCCATCAAAGGAAGTGGTAACTGATGATAAAATTGTTCCAAGCAAATTACTTTCTTGGGACTCCAAAGTATTTTTTGCTAAGGCCGTTTGTGTCCTGCTGCCTGATATGCTTTCATGCGCCGTTGAGAAAAAGGAAAAATTCTGCTGTTCCAAGGATCTCTCATCTAGATCAAGAGGGAGAGAGAAAGAAAAGCCAAAACACAACAGATCAGCACAAGTAGAAAGATGGCTATGAGCAAACCTCACACACAGAATTTCTGGAGACAAATGCCCAGAATTCAAGGGCAAAGACAAAGCCTCTCAGTAAGTAAAAGCCCTCCACAATCAAGTCAGCATAAATAGTAAGATTTCTTGTGAAACTCCATTCCTTGGACATGAGCAAGCTTGCACAACACAAGCTCCTCTGAATGCTCTGACACATCTCTCTACAGCAGCACTTCAGTAAGCCCCGTGGAAGAGCAGAAAGAGGCTCCCTCTTACCTGTGCAAGGTTACACTGCATGGCAACTAATGGTCTCACAAAAGCAAGTACTTTGTGTTTTGCTTTCCTTCAGTATCCCTTAAATTCCTCTGATTTTATTGTTTCTTAATATTAAGAGCAGATCTACTCTCTTTCATGGACCAGATCCTCCCTCGCATATCAGAAATGAGTGACATGAGAGATGAAGAGAGGTTCCCTTTTGCAAAAGGCAAATGTGGACCTGGTATCAACAAGAATTTGCTAACGTGTTGTGACATAACTGTAACATGTTATATTTACCATCGTCCACTATTCATCCGAAGTCTGGGCAGCTAGCAGTCACTGACAAATTGTTTTATTACACAACTGCTATATTTATTCACAACCCTCTATAGGACTGCTCTCTTTATAGGCCACCTGCAATAAAGCTTTCACTCCTCTAGTTTGCAGAGTTCAAATAGTAATGGCCAGGTTCAAACACAAAGAAGAAAAAATTGAGAATTTGCTACCTGTTTCAACCAACAAAACACTCTCTTCTCTCACAAAAGCATCTTTGGGTTGCAGAAAAGATCTGTATATAAGCTTTTCCAAGCACAGATGAGCTTGGCAGAGAAAAGGCTGATTACTTTCCTGAAATATTGAGACTGGATTAATAGCATTCAGAACTGAATTATTAAAAGAAATCACAGAAAATTCCAACAGAATAGTTTTCAAGGGTACACACAAAGTATCCTTAAGTTGTCTATCACGCCTGTGCTGGTTTTGTTTTGAAGTTATGTCGGAAGAGGATATACTTGGGGGTTTTTCTCTATGGGAATTCTTCCTGTGACTTGATGGGCCAATTGAAGGCTCATTTAATAACTGACAGCCTGGGAAACTAATTAGAGAAGTTACTTTGCCTCCATGAATCACACTGGTATAAGTCTTTTTTTCTCTTTTCCCTCATGTTTTCTCCATGATTTATAGGAATCTTCAATGCAATACAGTCTACTCTATAGCTTACAAAAAGATTTTTTTTAGCTAACTTCCACAGCGTCTCCTCAATCTCTTCAGTGATATATGCTATGTAGTACTTTGTGTTAACTTAGGGTTTATGCGATATAAAATGGTTGTTTAAATAAAGAAATAAAGAAACTTCTAAGGGAAACGCCAGCCACAGCCAGAAAAAGAGGATTGCTTCACAGGATTCCAATGCCCGCAACCGTAGACAAAGCCCTGATTACCATGTTAACAAACCTAGCATAACCGATTAGGAAATGCTCAGCAATAAGAACATGCTAAGTGACACCCATCAGGACAGCTGAGAAGCCCTTGGGAGAACCACATCTATTAAAATATTACAGTAATTTCACACCTATACGGCACACCAGAGTATAAGGCGCACTTCCGGGTTGCCAGCAAGTCCCTGTACTTTGTCCATATATAAGGCGCACCAGCGTATAAGGCGCACTTTTTTTTAAAGTGAGGATCGGTGCGCAACGAATTAGTAACAAAATACTTCAGGTGCTCAATTTGCAAACGGTTTTCACAGATCGGAGTAGCCTTTAAACACAGCCCCAGGCACCCTCCCTGTGCAGTGGGCCCCGGCACTCCCGCCTGCCCCTGGCCCACCCGGCCGGCCCCCGGCCCCGACCGGGGCTGCTGTGGGGGGAGGCCCCGGCCCCGCTTGGCTAAGGGCTGCTGTGGGCTCGCATTTCCAGGTTGGCAATTTTCCAAACTTTGTCCATATATAAGGCGCGCCAGTGTATAAGGTGCACTTCCGGGTTCGGATCAAAACTTCAGTCAAAAAGGTGCGCCTTACACGCGTCAAGTTACTGTATATTCCACAAACCCAGTTCCCGTAAGTCAAAAATCAACCCTCACAAGAAAAATTACATCTCAATACACAGCAGACTCAACACTCATCAAAATGCATCATGGGCCAGGGAGAGCTTTGTCCAGTATAGCACAAAGAAAAGAAACTACATGAATATGAGAAACTAGCACAGGAAAAAGGACTTCTGGCTCCAGACTAGGAAAAATGGTATAAAACTGGGACCAACCAAGACAGCAATGTGAACACAGGGAGACCTGATGCAATAGAGGTCAAATCAGCGTGTACGTTCACCCAGTGCTGACCCCAGGCTCGGTGTTGCCCTTTTAGTTGTGGCTTTCAAGGACCATGTTTTGGTCGCAAAAAAAATTGCTGGTTTAGTATTTTTAATTCAGCTCGATTCGTTTATTATCTGTAACACTTCCTATCTGGAAATTTTGCTCTTACTTCACTGACTTTAGTGTATTTCCTGTCTGTTCTATTTTACTTCTTCCTCAAAGGAGGAGGATAAGAGGTCTGTGAGTCTCATCCGAGCATTGGGAGGGTTAAAATTTCACACAGAAGTGCATGGACTGGGCCAGGCCATGCTGCAAAGGGGTTTTTTTGTTTTTTGGTTTTTTTTTACATATTTTGCTCCGAGAGAAAGGGGGATCTCTGCTCTGGAGAAAGATGAACAGAGACATTTGATGGAAAAAAAGAGATGAAGAGAACTTCTGCTTTTGTACAGCTTGCCCTTAAAAAGCAATACCCCATGAGTTTGACATGGCCCAAAAATACAGCTCTGGGAAGGCTGTGAACATAGGAGTTCCACAATTTGCAGATTTTTCCCAGGCAGGTGCTAATCATGAAAGTGAAGACACAAGAGAATTTTATTTTTCTCTTAGAAAAAAATCCGATAGCCAAACAAGAAAAAACAACTCTCCTTGAAGTAAACTGAAGTGATTATTCAAATAAAAGACTGACCAAAGTGTCTTTGGATGTGATTGTTAAGAAATGTGGGGAAAAGAAGACATAGTCTAAAAGCCTTATTCTGGATTTATTTTTCTCTGTATTGTTAATAAAGGTCTTCTTTCTACCCTTTTAAGTTTTAGGCCTGCCTTGGTTTTGCTCCTAATCCTACCACACAATGGAAATTGAGTATATTAGAATTAACAAACCTAAACTAAATCAAGACAAAGAGTGTCAAGGCAGTGCTGCTGGAGCCTACTGGTAACACACATTAATAAGGCTGGGGGGGGTCAGGAATCACATCCAGTTAAACCACCAGGGACCAGCTTAAAATAAAAACAAGCAAACATAGTACAAAGCACTTGACAAATGATACAATAAACAGCTCAACTGCAACTACATCTGTAATCCTTTAGGAGATGCCTTGAACTCAGTAACCCATGGAAAGTCTTTCAGGAATAGCTCACCTCTCTGTTTCTCAGTGCAACACCACTTTCCAGAGGTAATAAACTGCTGTATATCCCCTTCTCTCTGGTCTGTTTGCAAAACTCCTTGACACAACTTTTCAAGTGCTGACACACCGACTTCATAAATTTTGAAGGTGCTGATCTGAAAAGCACAACTAGGAGAGTCAATGCTTGCCACTGATCACACCTGAGTGCTTTAATTATATCCTTTATATTACAAATCCCATGCAGAACGTTTTGCAGCAAAACATACTATTCTCTCCAGCAGTCCCAATCCATTTTTTCCCTCTCAAACTCACTGTAGGTATTACCAGCTTTATGATGCTTAGTTGGGGTATGATGATAAAACATACTGCCTTACAACGCTCTCAGGTGAAGGAAAAAAAAGACAAGAAAAAACACACTTGTAAAAGCTATGTAAGACAAGTAAACAAGTCCATTCTCAACCTCTTCAACTGAGGTCAGATGCTTGAACATGACAGTGCAGAACAGTGCAGGCACCATGGAATAACAGTTTTCCCAAGGCGTTAACACGAGCACCAGACAAAGCAGTGTCCAAGAAGCACAGAACCGAAAACCAGAAACTAGACTAGTCATATTTCCAGAAAGCAATTAGAGATTGCATCCTTCCTGTAGCTGCAGTGCTAAAAAGTAATGTCCGTTCTATAACCTGTAATAAAGAAAAGATGTTTTAAATATATATTTATAATATATATTGTAATCTGATATGCTTTTCTATTTTCTTAATTTATAACAAATATACTTCCATGTAGTTTTTAAATGTAGGAGTCAGAGCTGACACAGCTCTACTAGCTGACCAACAGTTGCTCAACTTTTTTTTCAGGGCTAGAAGCCTCCCTGTCCTCATTCTTTTCTTTGACTTACACTATCAACCTTTACTTTCCTCTTTGTGACATTTTGAGTAACCAGGCAGTTACTAAAGGACGACTAACAAGGCTATGAAACAAACACTGTCAAAATGAATCACTTCTCTCTCTATATGCATGTGCATTTCCCTTTAGGCAGCCCTGTAAAATCCTGCCCAACTTGGTACTTCGGACACCTAACTCTTGCTTACAGTAAATTCCACATTGCAGACAAACATGGTAACTCAGAAGGTTGCTCCTCATTCACCGCAGCTTCATGTTGCAAATCTCTGCAGCAGTACATAAGGCAGCCGTGACAGCTTCAACATAATGAGCGTGGTAAATGTTGAGCTGATTCAGCTGACAGTTAATATGACCAGGCAGAGTTGAATACTAATACTACTTAGTAACTGCACGTTTGGTCAGGTATCTCCACAAATCTTTGACTCAAAGCGACAGGCAATTCCACAAAAACAATTCTACCGCTTATCTATGCCCATGCTGCGTACCATCTTCTTCCTTCACCCACAGAGTTGCACTTTATTTTTGTTCAGCTTGACAGGGGACCTGGCACATGGCAAGATCTTGCTGGAAGCAAGTAAATGTCACAGAAAATATGTTCTGAAGAGTTAAGTGCACAACCCTAAACTGTCCAACAGACATGCAGAACAGCCAAGGCTTTAAATTCTTTCTGGCTTCAGAATATGGTTTTAAAAAGTTTTTGGATGGTCTAATAATATTTTTTCCTTGAAAGACAAAGAAATAGTACATAATAATTTCATCACACACTTGTGCCTTGCCTCTTACTGTAAAGAATCTTGCCACTGATACCAGGAAGGAAAGAACACGACTTCTGAAATAAAGTTTTGTTTTTTGAAGGAAAACACACTGTGTCTTGAAAAAGTTACAAGCTTTTAGACAAAGTAAGAGCAGTGTTACCTATGGTGAATGGAATGGGAAAAATTCACCTACGCATGTAGGATTTTGAAAAAACCCACCAGCAAGTTCACAAGTTGATGTTCCACCCTATTTACTTTGCCTAGTGTTTTAGAAGCAGGGAGCATTAGTGATACGCCATTAATAACACAAATTAGTGTTTTCTGTCAGCTCCACAGAACAGTGCACCATTTGAATAGTGCCTGTCAGGACTGAGCGTGCCTCTGAGGGAGAGCAGATGGGACGCGTGGCAGATGTGTTTGGAGCAGCCAGACAGCCCACAAAGAGGCAGGAAAAGCAAAGGAAAAAAAAGGAAGGAGGAGAAGGCAAACCACAGCATGACAATCGGCCTCATCAGTGCAGAGCAGCCGATCTGACTGTACCGTGAGACAAAGGAAGCAGACAGATTGCACATGTTCTAGTGCATCTCAATGCCACGACTGCACAAAGCTATTGATGAGTATCAACGCTGACTTGTTTGTTTGCACAGCTGTTACTGTCTCCCTTCAGAAGCAATGGTGATGGGCTAACATCAGACAAGCCAAACTCGGCCAGGCTGATAACATTGTGAAAAAGAATAGATAGCTTAGGGAACAAAGCTGTGATCCCAAGCTACAGCAAAGGCGAGCACTAGTGGCAGGGGCTATAGGAGTCACAGATGGCACCAGCACAATGCCACAGCTCAGACAATGACATTGGGACATGGGAGGAGCAATAACATAGGAAATCTGCTGGTAGCCTTGGGGTGGCAAGCTCTCTGCTGCTCCTGCTGTCCCCCAAAACTAGCAGGAGTCACAAGCAATTCACAAGTTATGAAACCTGTCACTGGACAGAGCGACCCCTGAAACTGCCAAATCCCCATTTACAGCCAAGGCTGCTGCAGACACATGTGAATTTGGGAAGGACAGAACTTTCTCATGACTACAGCAAAGGACTGCTGCAGTCCACAGATTTCTGTGGTGACAAAAAAACCCCACGTCTGTGTGCCAGAAAACTACACAAATTCATAAACCAGGAACTGGACTACAGTAATTTCACGATTATAAACCGCACCTTTTTCACTGAAGAATCCAGCC
>VRYO01000369.1:10057708-10117026 GCA_009812075.1 Sialia sialis
TGTAGTTTTTAAATGTAGGATCCAGATGTAATCACCTCTGCCACTGATGTCTCATGTGACTTCATAGAAGCTGCATCACTTTTCTCCACTCTTATTAAGATATGGCTATTATACACTACCAAAATTCCCAGTATTTACTAAAATGTCAGTAATTTTGTGTATTATCAAGATGTTAAATCATAGACAGGTACAGGCATGACAACAAACACAGGAAATCTTGTAATAAAAATTAAACCTTAACAATAGAACCAGTAATTTTTGTTCTACTATTTTTGATAAACTTTGCAAACAACAGAAAATGCCAGCAGACTAGCAGCAAAACACTTCAAAACATGTATCACTTAAAAAAATCTTCTCTGTACTAACACACTGACCAACAAAATTAAATTTTAGAAGCTATGTTTTTCAGGCAAGAGGAAAAACTGCTCTTTTACTGCTGCCCATTGTTTCAAACAGATGCATTTTAGGTAGAAAGTCAATCAATACTACATATATTCCAAATACTATGGTAAAATTTCTTACTAACTACATAACAGCAGCTCCCAAATCATTAAAATTAAAGCTATGAGCTCACTAGGAATATTCACCACTTGAAACATCTCCCTGATTATGGGATGGAGCAGCATATCCCATTTAAGGGAAGCTTTTGATAACATATATTTTAACTTTTTCTTTAAGAAATGGGAAGTAGGAAATTGAATGCAGTGTAGGACTCAAGACCACCCAACAGTAGAAAGAATGATATATGCAAATGTATCTGAAAAAAAATCCTAACTCTTCCTCCTACAGCTTAACACTTAATAATTTCCTAATTTATTTAACAGCATTTAGTTCAGCTTCCACCAAAAGAGCTTGTATGTATTAGGTCATTGCAAAAAATTTATATAGCTCCCTTGTGTAGGCCTCTAACTAAATTTCTTAGGTGTCTGGCTTGCAGGAAAATACCAGTCACAGAAGCATGTGCAGACAAAAAGCTGTCTGCTTTCTTCTCTGGGAGGCATTAAGCATGGATTGAACTGTGACAATAATTACCCCTGGCACACAAAAGCCAGGGAGAAGAGGGGATGGGAGCCTCAACTTCCCCTCCCTTCCCAAGCTCCAACTCGCAGCTCCTCTGTGGGGCTCCCTGCAGATTTTGGAAGGTTCTGTTCCCTGAAACATATGCTGCACCCCGGCCCTGGGGCACTCTCAAGGCAGCAAGGGACACAGACCATACAAAGTCCCAACATTTCTCTCTCAAAGATGCTGACTTTTCTTATTGTAAAATAATCTCTCATCATTTACCAGATGCACATATGAATTTTAACTAAGCTGCTTGTACCACCTGAAAGGCTAAAAGAAAGAGAGTAATGAAATTGGAAAATTATGCTGTCTCAGCCCTCTTTCTCACTACAGTTGATGAAAAAATTTTGTGGCAGAAAAACCTCTATTATGAGGAAAATAAGTGTTACTAGGAAGTAGCAGGCAAAGTAAGTGCCTAGGTATACACATGCCCACTTTTACATTTTGCAGGTTTGAATACGTAGCCAAAGACGAAG
This sequence comes from Sialia sialis, assembly GCA_009812075.1. Taxonomy (NCBI): domain Eukaryota; kingdom Metazoa; phylum Chordata; class Aves; order Passeriformes; family Turdidae; genus Sialia; species Sialia sialis. The sequence continues at coordinate 10,059,247 of VRYO01000369.1, forward strand.
AAGAACATCATAAAGTCATTCTTCACTCACATGCACAGCTGTGGCTCAGCTGCTGCCCAGGTGCAAGTAGACAAGAACCTCTCCTTGCTGCACAGCAAATAAGTACAAGCTTCCACCTCTGTATGAGGAGAAAGCATGCACCAATGCACAGAGGGGCAAAGACAAACCCCATGCCTGCTGGCCAGCACAGTTAGGAAGGCTTTGTAAAAAGAGTTTTAGTAGAAGGCAGCCTAACTGCATGTCATACTCCAGTCAAAAAATGCACTACGAAATCCTCATGAACTCTTGCACTTCACACACAATACCAATGAACCTGTATTACCAGGCACTGGCACTGACATTTTCTTCTTACTCCAACATTAAACCTACCCTCTAAACTTCCTTTAGGACTTTTGCTGGTAACCATCACATTAAAGACCCATAGGCAGTCTGAGATAACAACTTCCACTGCATGGCAAATGGAAAAGCTGAGGAGAAAACTTGTGATCTATGCTCTGATCCAGGAATCTTCCTAACATACCCACTGCTGAACAGAACAGGACTCCGCAGTAGTTTGCAGTAAATGGCAAACTGGAAGAAAAAGAACCCATAGCTTCTCTTTATTTCATACCACTGTAATACATTCTATTTTGCATGAAAGAGATCAAAAACCATGCAACCCAAGGAAAGCTTTCTGTAACAAAAGGTAACAAACAGACCACCAGATCGGGCAGTAAGAGCAGGAGAACATACAGAGGGAGTCAGAGTAAGCCACTCCATAAACACAAGCACAAAATGCGATCCACCTCCCAAACATTATTACAACCTTTGGAAACCCATGACTCAGCTAAGAAGTGGGCTGGGAACAAAGCCCATGCACAGAACAGTTTGTTATGCCTACACAACACCTGCAAACCCCAAGCACACAGAAATCCTCCCTTGTGGAATTGCACAAAGCTCTTAAAGCACCAAGAGGCCTCAAGCTGACAGTCCCTCTCTAGAACTCCTGTGAAGCAAATTAGACGGGACAATTCACAACCTTTCCAACAGCTAAGAGGGGAGAGAAGTACATGTTCATGACCTAGAAGCCTTCCCTGACCACTGTGCCTTCCTGCAGACATCACCCAGAGCTGAGGAAAGCAGTGGCTTCGTGCTGTGCTCGGTGCTTCACCATGACCAGCTGCCTGGCCATGCACACACAGGCACAGAAACTGCAAATCAAATCCTAGTTCAAAGTGTAGCTTTTGCTGGGAGCATTCACGCTTTTTTTGGCACTTAGTTGTACATGACATCATTGTGTGGGAAGCCATATGTTAGAGATAAAGTACACACACACTTGAATTGACTTTACAAATGTTAATTCTAAGAAAAACTCTCATCAGATTTGCTCATCGAGATAACCAGGTCAAATTGTTAAAATGGGAAAGCTTTCCTTCCCCCCACTTCCTTTCCCCCCCCTCCCCTTTTTAATTGCTCTCTGCACAGCAACTTGATTTTTAGTCTCTAGCAGCCAGTGTCAGTTTTCATCCAACTGAATGACTAGTGGAAAGCTTTATGTTTATACTCAACACTGCAGCGTCCACCAAAATGCAGATCCTGGAAGCTTTGGAAAAGACCAATTAAATTTCTATTAGCCTTTTTTAGTGCAGATGACAGATCAGTGAGTAGCATTTTGCACACAATCAAAAAAATACATCTTTAAAACAAAATAATTTTACTTCTTACACTACATTATCACTATAAAATCTCTACAAGCAATGAAGAGACAGAGAGCCTGAAGACAAGAATAACTGTCTAATTAAAACAGAACATACGCTGAATCGTAGAAACCCAGTTATCTGGGGACTCTCTTCATTGACACGTATCCTTAACTGTGCTACCAACAGAGGAAAAATACCCTTGACTGCACTTTAAGTTGCTCAGGTCTGCAGGCTCGCTGCTCCAAAATCCTGTTACTTCAAGGAGTAAATGGAAGTCCCAACCTGCAGCACCTAAAAGCAGCTCTTATAAGAGGCTAATTCACAAGGCTTCCGCTACAGACACAAAAGCATGATGAAAAATCTGAAGATGAGATTTTCAGCTGGCAGGGTACCATCACTCTGTATTGAACTCAGAACAACAACTTCATTGCTCCAGGGCCAGATCACAACAATATGCCTGTACATGCTTAATTTTTCAAACAGTTGTATATGAATAAGCAAATAATACCAAAATCTTCTGCATCGTCAGATATGAAGGCATTTAGTGGTACTCGCAGCATGTATCACTTGGCAAATCAAGGCACATGAGAGAGAATCTGTCAGCACATTTTCACAGGAAAAGGATATTTCAAAGAAAAGCTGGGAAAGAGAGCAGAACAGTCCCAGCTACCTCAGCCTTTGAGGCTGAAAATAAGCATTTCACCAAAAGAGTGCTGAAAAGATGGAAAGAAAAGGCACATTCAAAGAGATGGAACAGAAATTCAAGAAGTACTCATGTACATTTAAGCACATTTAAGTAGAGATTACCTAAGCTTTTTCTTTACAATGTGTAATTGTTATTGACCTTGACCTCACTTGGAAAAGAGAAATTAAAAAAAAAACCCCAAAACTGTAATAAATAGAGCAACTATATAACACCAAAGATCAAACTTCTGTTATAATTCATACCCATAGAATTTCCAGAATACAATTTCCTGGCAAAATTGCTATAAAAGAAGAAAGAAGGCAAGAGAAGTGTTACTTGAAACAATACGACTCATACAAAAACTGAACCAAAACAAACGAAAATTACCTTCTCTATAGGCTGTCAACCTTAGGCATGCATTCACAACACAAATAAATTTAATGCAGATATCCTTATTAGAGATTCTGGAACTGGACTGTCTTTAAAAATAATTATGGTATCAAGCAGTATGTTTTCCTGTACAAGTATCTCAAGATTTAGCAACTCATTCTTGTCTTTTTGTCCTTTTCTCCTTAGCAACACACTCAAAAGACGACAAGTAAAAAAACTGCAGTAGTTCATGTCTGAAGAGAAATTAAACTAGCCCAAAGCCTTTTCTTCCACGTCCTTAATGCAATCCAACAGCCCTAATCAGTGCTCTCAGAGCACTCTGCTGGAAATGTCATTCTGAGCTACTACTGCCTAAACTTCCAGACCTGAGACGAATTTCATGACCAAATTAGTTCAGCTCTGCCAGCTCCAGCCAGGCTAGATCTTCTTTTCCTAGTACAGAAATTGCTCAAGCTGTGACACCACCAGTTATCAGACATACCTACTAAGATACCCAGGATTCTAAAGCGTGAGTCTTCTATTTCATCGTACTCTTATTTGTGTTAGAGTCATGTGGCAGTGCAAATTTAGCATAAAGAAGCTATGGATACCAAAGTCTCCAAGTCAATAAGACTAGACTGTAATAAGAACTACAGTTCCTCCATGGCCCTAGAAACTTCATAGTCTCAGTTAATAGGGAAAAAAAAGTAAGCATTATGTTACTAAGAGTAGCAGAAATAAACCTTAAAAAGATCTGCTGGAGGAAACAATGAATATATAGATAATCCAAAAAGAGAATTTAAACACAGGTTATGTATTTCTTACTAGAATATGTACAAAAGAACCAGCAAGGTAACAAAACAATTGTCAAAAGTATATGGGAGTGGAAAGCATTTAATAGTCCTTCTTTATGGGGCAGTCTGCTCATAGCATATTTTACAGGAACATCATCTCTTCAGGAACGTCACAAAGTAAAACTTTCTAATTCCTATATTGGGAAATACACCACAAAAACAACAATAAAAAGGGCAGGCAAGGAATGTCCTCTTATCAAATGTCCTCTTAACACACACCAGCCAAGTGAGAAACAATCTTGGTAAACAGATCCATGCATGTGCCTTTCTCAGGCAAGACTACCAGCAGAGCAACTGAAACACATTTTAGAACAACTGAGCATTAAAAAAAATCATAGCTTGGGGAAGATGTTTGTGTGATAACTGACATTCATTAGAGGCATGCAAGAAAACATATTTACCTTAAAGCAACAAGGAGAAAAAAAAGTGGGCAAGGCATCATGCACAGGTGGATAAAAGCAGCCAGACTGACACATTCAGTAATAATCACTGCACATTTGTCACCTTGGCTGACAACAGCTACTCAAGATACTGAAGAGCACTATGTTAGCTTGGCTGGGAATTGTTACCAAAGCAAATGACAACACTGAAGAAATGACCCTTCTAAGTCCTTAACAGGACCATTCCTGGCCCCTAAGCTCTCTGGGTCATATCATCCTTCCATTTCTCTACTGTGCAAGACTGCATAAGATTCCCAACTTCCTCCATTACTGCCCAGTAAAGCTATAGATAGTGAAGGCTGTAAATTGCAGCACACATAGATCAAGCACAGATCCACAGGCACCACTCCATGTACCACACATGGTACTGTTAAAAAAAGTCTACTGAAAACAACTGGGCCGGGTTTAGAAGCTACTCAGGTGAATCTCTCATCTGGTTAAAACCACCCTGATTCCCATGCACACTAGAAAAAGCAACTGGGAGACAGGACTGAGATGCATTCTGGCTGCGCAGCCTCCAAGACAAAGAGAAATAAAAAGAATAATATCCAGACCAGTAAGCACGGGTGTCATGAGAAGAATACAGACTTCTCTTCAATTCAGACCTTGGTATTTGTTTTGACACAATCTGATCTACATTTTAGGACAACCTAGAAGTTTAAACTAGTGAAGTGTATTAAGTTGCTTCTTTATGTGTGATCCCTCCGGACAGTACACAATGTTTTTAAAAGCCTAAACACAAACACATTAGATTCTGAAGAAACTTGGAAGTGTGGGGTTTTTCTGTTTATAATATGGTCAACCTAATTCAATCTATTTTAAAAAATACTGTCACATTGATCCTGGTGAAGTATCAGGTTCCTTTTATATGTAGCACACCTCAGGACAGGCACACTATGTTTAGAAGTTGAAGCAGTTACCCATTGGATTCTAAACTGAATTTAGAAGTTGGGGGTTGATGTCACAAATAGCTACAAAAACCCTTCTACTTAAAAAATACCACTGTATTGAAACTGGAGCTGCCAGTGTTTGCCACAAGGTACCACACATTCGAAGCATTTCCCTTCCCCTCCCAAAATTTTCCCAGAGGAAGCAAATTCAGTTACATCTGTAATGAGACAGAACTGTGAGAAAGCAAAAGTTCAGTTTTATGGGGAAAAGTAACCTGAGTTTCAAGAGCACAAAGTAGAGACAAGACTAATGCACATTTTATAATTCGCAAATAGGTATGATTTTACAAGATAAAGAACAGATCCTTTTCTGATCACAAACAGCTATTCTGCTTTACTGCGTTCTTAATACAATTCAAAATAATTGCAAGCTGCTTCTGTTGATTTTTTTAAAAAATTGGCTTATCAACACAATGTCTCCAAACAAAAAATGAAATTAAATGAAATTACTGTACATACTATTAACTGCTTCCACTTTTATCCAAGATAATGTTAAAATACACAGTATCACCAGATAAAGAAATAAATCTGATCTGATCATTTCCACAGTGTATCAGTCTTAAGAAGCTAACGGTTCAGAAAAGTCCTATTAGAACCTGAAATGGGTTCAAAAGAAAGAGGGAGAATACACTAATGTTCTTATCAGTTTTTTGTGATAGACTATTTACAATGTACATAAATGCTCTTTTATACATCACTTAGAAAGCTGGAAAATCACACCTACTTTTAAGGACAGCATATCAGGTATAACCAAACATTCTCTTAAGAGCCAACCCCAGCCTCCTGTACACTAGGATCCTTCCCCTTTCTTAGGTGGAAGGGCTAAATTGAAGATCCTCCTTGACTGCTGATGCATTTTTTTCTAATAACCTAATTCTAAGAAATAACATTACACATAATAACTATATGTACACACCTTAGAAACCACCAAAAGTGATGAGACTCCCAAATTAAATTTTTGAAGCAATTACTTTAAATACAGTTAAATAAATAAAATTATCTCATGACGACATACTTTCCTACAGAGAAGAGCAGGCACAACCAATACAGTTCTCTCTATGAAGTTGATTTCAATTATTTAAGAGGCTGCACCATGCATATGGCTATTTTTTCCCCCTTACTAAAGCTTGGCTTTTCACAAGTCACAAGGCCTAAGTGTCCATGTTCAAAAACAGGCCAGTGTTTATGGATCACAGCACACATACTCTCTGTAGTACTCTGGCCTGTACAGTCAAACTAGCATAAAATTTTTATTTATGCTAAAGGAAAACAGGTCAGTCTTACATAAGTTATGAGCTACAATTTACTCTATTTCATTCCTTGTGCTTTCAATTTCCCCTACAACAAAAAGTCACTTGGGAGTGGACATTTAGCCTAATTACCTTTAACTGCAATATTCCCTCTATCCCATGAATATATAACAATATCTTGTTACAAACTGACCTAATATAGAGACTGGCACAAGTATAGTTACCATAGACTTCAGAAACAATTTCTCCACTCCCTGGATAGAAAAAAAACCACTTCAGAGCAAGGGTTTTTTCCCCAAAGAAAAAAATAAATTCTTCTGAAAACACAAGGAAGTTTCTATATTCTTTTTAAGTGGACCAGACGGGGCTCAAAATGGTCTAAAGAAAAGGCTTCGGAATACATGAGCTTGGTTATCCCTTTGCTTTTTACCTTACACAGCTATTCACACATTTGTCAAGTGCTGTTTTCCTAACCTGGGGGGTTTGCACACAGAACTTCAACTACACAGAGAATTCAGCTCATTAACTAATACTGAACTCACCCAGGAAAGGATGTGGTATTTATAAACATTACCATTTGCAATGATCTGAGCCTTATTTAAAATTTGGAGAATGAGTTTTCTTCTCTCCGCAGATTTTCTTCCACAGGGCCAACACTACATGGCACCCACCACAGTGAGAGGTAAAAGCTTAGCAGTCCCAATCAAAGCCCCCTGAAGGCTTTAGGAAACAGTGTCTCTCATCCAGCTGACTGCACAAGATTCTTCAGGAAAGGATACAAACCCAAATGGGTAGCCCGATGCTGTGATACTGGAAAAAGAATTAAATGAGCTTTTTGTGTGACTTTGTCTAGTTTTAGATGCTGCACTTAAGGGAAAATGTAATCTAGTTATAAAGAATCCAAAGAAAAGTGCAAGAGTGTAAGGAAAGAGGTGCTCCAATGAGGAAACAACTGGGATAAGGTTGGGATTAACCATCCTGAAAGAAAAATTATTAGAGTCTAAAGAGAAGGTGCAGAATTAAACATGCCAATTGTTTTCAAGCATATGTAAAATTAGAGGAAGGAGGAATAATCTCTCTTCTACATCTATACTGGACAGCTCCGCAATTTACTAATAGCCATGAGGATGTTTTTCAAAGGTCACTCTGTATCAGGAAGGATTGTTCCAGATGGTCCAGGAGCCTCCATCACTACAGGTCTTTAAGAACAGTTAAAACAACCACATTGGGAATTGTAATTTCAGCTGATTCTTGCTTTGAGACTTATTTCAGACCTATTTCCTCTGATCCAGGGTGTTGAGATGCACTGTAGACAGAAATCAATGTCACATGTTAAAGTTGCATGACTAAGCATTCTGTCCAGTTTCTCATATACAGCAAAGCTGTTTAAAACAAAAGAAACCAATTGGCTGTGCTTATGAACATCCAAACTTTCCTGCGACATGAGAAAGGAACTTCTCCAAGATATGTGAAAACAAAAGTATTATCTTATAGTGAGATATATAGAGATATAGATACAAATATATAAATATATTTTTTTTCACCCTAAATATGATGTTGCCAAGGAAAAGATAAGCTAACACACTTATGAGTACACTGAGCAGGGATTTTAATAAGTGATTATAGTGAATTCCCTAATCCTAACTGGCAATTAATTGTACATGGGTGGTAAGGAAAATGCATAGAACTTTAAAAGCAACAGAACAATATATTCTGTGTACAGCTGGAAAAAAGCATATACAAACAACTTCACACTACTGAGGACTTGCAGTGAAAGGGACCAGTGTTTAAAAGCAGTATGTGCAGGACTTAGTCACCAGTTGTGCATCCTTTGTGGTGAATGCGTTATTTACAGCATCTCTTAAACAACCACAGAAACTCATTACAGAAGCACAACTTGTCTAGCTGTGCTGTCAGGGACCTTTCTCAAGTGAGGCAAGCCTCCAAATTCTCTTTCTTGGCTTCCAGCATTGCCCATTCCCTTTCAAAGGCCACACTGTTCAGTCCTTGATTGCAACTGCAATAAAAAGTCAAGTGTTATGAAAGACTCAAACCAAGTAGCATTTCCACCTGTAAGCAAATCACAGCTGACGTTCAGTCACCAGAATTTGTTCTCACATCTTGTTACAAACATGAGAAAGGAGAAAGAAATTATAACCAGTTTCTTAGCTATAACCACAAACATTTTAAAAGCATTCGGTACAAACCTCCATACAATTGTAAACTCAAAAAAGTCATCCCCATCACAAACATACCACTCTTTACTTCATGAGGCTATTTCACCCTCTCCTTCCCTCCCCTGCTGCTTCCCACAACACCTACAGCAAGGATGAAACCAAAGTAATGAAAAATGTATTTTGAGCTGCTTTGGACTCCTACAGTTAGCAAAGAAGTTTCTTCAGCAGCCTAGGCTATGGTTATTCTCAGCTGCGCTCCCAAGACCTGCCCGGGTCTCCAAAACTACACACATTTTAATAACTAGTGCTGCCCAGCTAACTGAGATTAAGAACACAGTAGGACAGTTCCTGCTGCTGTGGAAAGCTTCAAATTCCTATCACTGCTTACAAAAATGGTGTGAGATAAATTTCCAAGCATATACTGCACACTGCACTGAAAGTCACGCTCCCTTCCCCCAAACTTATGATGCCTACACCTGAAAAACTCAGATGAAAAATGGACATGGACAGTCACGCTTCTGTGCTGTAGGGTCAAGGCTCTGGCATCTGCAGCAGTAATGGTTATTTCAGCCTCAGCTGGGAAAGCAAGAGAAGCTGTTCTTTATGTGGAAGTAAAACTGGAAGAAAATCTATACACATCTTGCCCTTAGAGATACTGCTGTTCTGACATTGCCATCCTAGGATCAAAGAAGTGAGGTTTGCCTCCACTAGTACAATGGCCTCCAACAGGAAGAACAGTTAAAATGGGAATCCTTGGTGACTTTTCAAGGTATAGCAGGTGAAAACTATTTTGCTGTTACTTGCTGATTTGTAGTACCATGAACAGGGTCCCAACAGAGATACAGATTCCAGACCTTGGCAATACCTGCTCCATGAACACCAGCTGCATGAAAGTTACACTAAGTGCTGGTATGAATTCTGTCTCACTCATATCATAAATTAAATTTATTTTGAAATACTGAAACTAGACACAAAAACATTTTTAATCTAGCTTCTTATTCTCTCCTCTTGCAAAGTTAACTACCTGGCACCATTTCAACTTGAGATGATCCTATGCATACACATACACATATTCATTCTTTATTAATTAGGATTTGGAAAAAGCTAAAAGATTAGGGCCATGGAAGCTTTCTACAGATTCAATAACATATGAGATTATTTCCAGCAATATTTTCCATTCTGACCCATCAGATCATTAAATCACTTAACCCACAAGTGGTTTTGCTTATTATTTCCTCAAAATTAATGACATTAAAAGACTGGAATACTCAGTACCAAACTCAGCTGGGAGATGCAAGCAGTAAAGTTTCCATCCAAGAAAACTTCATATAAATAGTACACATTTCAGTCAAACCACAACCTGCTTAATAAAGTAACAAAAAACATATAGAAAAACAGCCATATAGTCACAAGTATAAACAAAGCCAGAGTACCATCATCTTCATAGGCAGCCATGTCACTAAAGCACTCATTCAGCTTCTAAAAAGCTTCCTTGAGACCTACAAGGTTCAGGTATCCCCATAATTAGCCCCACAATCTTCTTATGTGCTCAGAAGTCCCCGCTAACACTAGTTGTCAAAAAAACCCTGAAAAAAATCACTTGCCCATATCTTGCAGCACTAGCTCAAAAAACAGTAAGCACACTTTGTGGTAAAGGACCAGTTATCCTTTTAAGAGATAGGAGAAAAATGCTAACACTCAATGCACTACCTGCAGTAACCAGTTCCAGTTTCAGCAGCTTCCATGCCAAGAGACATGGGATGTGGCTTCCTGTTTGCCAGTCTCTGAAATGTCACATTATATAAATCACCATGAGGATGAATGTAAATGGAAGGCATCTCATGCCATGAAAATATGAACAGCTAAAGGCCTTGAAAAAAGTAGGTGACGAGAACATCATATATATATATATATACATATATATATATATATATATTAGCTCTAGTGTATACATCCACATAATACATCAATATATGTATGTTCCAGGTCATTTCTAAGGGTCCTCCGTCCTACACAGCTGACCTTAAAGCTGTGATCTTTCCCAATTTCAAAGCCTGAGACTCAACTCTTATTTCAGTAATATATTCTTCCCTCTGTCTTCACACAAGAGATCAAAGTACAAGGAATCACATAAAGCTTATATCCAAACTCTGCTATGATTTCATGGAGACTTAAATCCTCACCTCCATCTCCCTTCTCCCTCCAGTTCTGAATTTTCACTCAGCAACTTGAGTCAAGATGAAGATCTTAATATCCTTGTGAAGATTTATAACATACTGACCCGCCTCTAAAAATTCTAAGGGCCTTTGGCATAGTAAGTAAAATGATCACCTTACAGAAGGCTGGCTACAAGAAAACCAGCCAGCAGTAACAACCAAAGGCACGTAAACAAAGCATGTTGCTCCTCCTGTCAGAAGGCAGCACTGGAAATGGACAATTTGAGGAACATGATTCCCAGCCCAGTCTCTGGGAGATACTGCAGGAGCCTCCTTTGCAGATCTGTTTCTAATAGCTGCCAGCGATGCACAGACTTATAATCTAAAAATCGCTATACTAAGCTTGCTTTCCTAAGCAAGTATGGAGTAAGTTATTCTACTTCTGCCTTCTCCAGTAACTTTTGAACCCAACAGCCAATTCAAAATATACTCAACAGAAGTCTAAAAACTCAGAAATAACCACTTTCATATTTCATGAACATATGAAATTGAGATGAGGAAAGTTTAAATTAATCATTCATCTGCCCTTCTCTCCAGTGAGTGAGGCTCAGGCAGAAATCGTGCTTTCAAGATGCCTCCTGGGAACAGCTGGATAGCAAACTTGCATATCCACAGTTCCACACATAGCACCACATGTACTGTTTGCTGCCTAGTTCTTGGACACTGATCTTCTGTGACTGCCCTGGTTGGACAGAGATAAAGAGAGGAGAGGGAAACAGAACAGTAGTGTCAAGGTCCTGGGTTTCATAAATTCTCCCATCATGGAATATATTTATTTGAGGTCACAGTGCACTTCCATCTAATGCTGTACTGTATAGAAATCCCAAGTCTAGGTAGACACGACAGTTTCTCAACTGGCTGCACAAAACACTGAACCTAATCACTTCCAAGTTACTTCTGCACATGGTTTCAGCAGCCAAACTCCTCCAAGCTCAAAGCTCAACCTGGCAAACAATCATAAAATTGGTTAGGTTGGAAGAGACTTTTAAGATTAAGTCAAACCATTTACTTAACTGTGTCAAGTCCACCACTAAACCATGTCCTTATGTGCCACACCTAAAAGTATTTTAAATACCTCCACGGATGGTGACTCAACAGCTTCCCTGTTCCAGAGCCTCCACAACTCTTTCAATGGAGTAATTCTTCCTAATATCTAATCTTCCCTGGCACAACTTGAAGCCATCATTTTCTCTTGTCCTGTCACTTGTTACTTCTGAGAAGAGACAAAGTGATGAGGTGCCTCCTTTTCTCCAGGTTAAATACCTCCAGTTCCCTCAGCTCATAAAACTTCTGCCCCAGCCCCTACTGCAGCTTCATTGTCCTTCCTTGGAGAGGCTCAAAGGTTCAGAGGTTTATTGCCAAAGTCAGTCCGTTCAAGACAGGTGTAAGAAGAAAAAACTGCACAGGTTCAACCTATTGTGTTTGGATCACTCCAGGGCTGCCAAAGACAGCCAAATGCTTAACACAAACAATAGGTTTTCACGCAATGACAAAAGGGACCATCTTGTTTTCCCCAAATAATTCTTTGCTTGTTAGACAAGTGAAAAGATTAAAACAATTGCTTGACAACAATGATGATGATGACATCATGAAACCTACAAAATTCCAATTCTGACTCCTGTAGTCATTACAGAAAGAACCCACATGAAATGATGGCAGTCCTACAGCAGATTCCACATTACTCAAAATCAAAATTTTCATTGAAAATTATTATTGATAATCTCCTCTTCCACTAAAATGAATTCGTGTATCTCTGAGAAATCCAACTGTTTCCAAATCCTGTTTCCAGCTCTAAATACTGCAAAAACTCAAGAGTAAGCATGGTTTCCTTCTTGGTTTAATAGAGGAGCAGTAATACACAGCTCCAGCATGGCCTGCACTTCAGTCTGCAGCTTGAAGTCATCTGAAGATTGATTTCTTTTCTCATTCTTACTGAATGTTTTGTTCATTTCACAAAATAATAATTTGTTTAATAAAAAAATGCAAAATAAGCGTCCTACATGACACGTATAAAAGAAAATCAATTGGACAGGAGTATGGTTATAAACTAAAACCTAAAGTAGACAAGCGTAACTTGGACTGAGGGCTGGAGCTATAAAAGGTAGATGCTCTCTTCAGATTCAGAGATCATGAGTCAGATTTAAATAATAGCTGGGAATTGAATACATCACTGTGCACTAGTCAGAGCACTAAATTCAGCATCACTCAGGATAGGAGAGAAGGATAGAGAATATGCATCTTCATTATTCTCCAAAGCCTTCTGGCCCTAATTTATGTGCACAATTAAATTCTGTGTATATTAACGCATTTATGTTATTTAATAACTTGCCTTGGAAAATCTGTAATTAGGCCTAGCAGCCCCCATTGAAGAATTGTTATTTCTGGATACTTAAATACTGCACTTATTTGCACATATGGAATCTAGTCAGTCCTTTCAGCATCTAAGAATTAGAAATTTTACTTCTATTTCCAAACCATAAGCTAAATCCTGCACAATCATTTAGTTTGGAAAAGACCTCCAAAATCACCGACTCTCCACCATTACCCAACACTGCCAAGTCCATCACTAAACCACAGTCCTAAGTGCCCATGTTTTAAAAAAGGGCAACTCCACCACTTCCCTGGGCAGCCTGTTCCAATGGCGGACCACTCTTTCAGTAAGGAATTTTTCTTCTAATATCCAATTTAAGTCTCCTCTGGCACAATTTGAAGCTATTTCCTCTTGTTCTATCACTCATTACCTGGGAGAACAGACTGACTCTCATCGCACTACAGTCTCCTTTCAGGAGGTGGTAGAGAGTGAGAGGGTCTCCCTAGAGCCTCCTTTTCTCCCTGCTAAACATTCCCAGCTCTCTCAGCTGCTCCTCATCAGACTGACCCTCTAGATCCTACGCCAGCCCCAGTGCCCTTCTCTGGACAGCACCTCAATGTCTTCCTTGTCGTGAGGGGCCCCAAGCTGAACACAGCCAAGTGTGATCTCACCAGAACCAAGCACAGAGGGACCATCACTGCCCTGCTCCTGCTGGCCACACTGTTTCTGGTATAAGCCAGGTTGCCACTGGCCTGCTTGCCCATCTGGGCACACACTGACTCTTGTTCAGCTGCTGTCAAACAAGCACTCTCAGGTCCTTTTCCACTGGGCAGCTTTCCAGCCACTCTGCCCCAAGCCTGTAGCACTGCAGGGGTTGTTGTGACCCCAGGGCAGGACCTGCTACTGGGCCTTGTTGAACTTCACACAGTTGGCATCAGCCCACTCAGTAGATCAACATTCCCATAAAAATGGTGCAGCCTACAAACTGAGGGTGCACTCGATCCTCTTATCCAGACCACCAATAAAGATATTAAACATGACTGGCCCCTGAACACATTAAGGGGCCAGATCTGGCCTAAAGACATGACATACAGCTTTCCTGCTCATGTTACATTCAAGCTAAACAACCTGAACCTCAATATTCACAGGTTAGACTCTGGAACTGATAGAAACAGCTCTGGGGGCCAGGCAGAAGTCTAAAATCTATGGGCTATTTTCCCAAATGAAGCCACATATTTACAAAATATTTATCTCTGTAAGCTATATAAAAACAAAATTTTCACCATCATTGTATCCATGTCGTGTCAGAAGCCAGGCTGTCAATACACCAAGCAGCAAAACTGAATTAGCCCTTGAAGAGAATGTGCTAAGACAGCAAAGAAAGTATACCAAGCCTCTGCTAAGTGTCTGTTAAAAAAAAAAAAAATCAAATAAGATCCTACCAAGAGAAGATATAGCAGCCTATTTTACTTCCAATTACTCAGAAAATTACGTTGGTGCAATTCTATGACTAAGTAGGGCAATGATCTTTTCTCTCAAAAAGCATAGGATTTGGGAGACCAAAGTTGCGTGCTAGCTTTGATTAGCACGGCATTCAAGAATCCTACTGTGGTGTACTCTTCGCTTCCAACAGTAATTTAATTCCCATAAGGAATCAGAAAGGCTAATGAATTAACCAGCTGCACAGCACTAATTTCCACATTCTCAGTGTACACTTCTAATGCTGCTTCTGATCTCTGCAAGGACATTTCAGTGGGAGGAAGAAGAGCAGGAGGCTAAACAAGAAATTCACAATTTGTCTGCTGTACCTTGGCCTAAGAGAAAACGAAATTAGGTGAAAATCCAATTATATGTTGAACACTATGGTGAAAGAACCAGATTAAAAAAATCCTTAACTACTCTAACATCCTGTGGTTTGAACTTCTGAAATAAAACAAATTTATTTTCCATTAGTAACAGTTTAGGATTCAAGTTTTTCTTTCAAACACATGAAAAAAAATCAACTCTTGAAATTTACACAGATAGAAATTTCCAGAACATTGATTATTACCTTCAATTTAACACTAGTACTATGCTTGCATTTAAAGAAGAAGAGAAAAAAAGACCACAGTGCTTAACACTCCACACATCCATCTGCAGCACCTTAAAATCATATGTGTAACCAAAAATGAAGACACTGATTTTTTCCCAAGAGATAATAAGGAGTAGGACCCAGTACAACATAGAATTCAAGGAAAAACATGCCCCTTTTACATCATGAAGTAGCAATATAAGACAATATCCCAAGAGAGGACAAGACTGAAGAGATGCTCTGTCAATTCTGAACTGAACAGCTAGCTAAACATAAGGATAATTTCTGACTTGATATTTGCCCAACAACAAACAGCAACAGCAAATAAAGACAAACTGGATGTAATCTCTTCCTCATTTCCTTACACACAGCAGTCTAGAAGACATACAAAATGAGATGGAGAGGGAACATCACAAAATGTATATTGAAGTGCCAAGAATGGAAGTACTGAAGCACAGCAAATTCAATAAATGTAAAGTCTGAAAGTGCACAGCATTTCAGATGACAGTAACCAGGGGGACACCAGGCTCAGTCTCGCTAAGCTCAGTTATGAATGTGAAACACAATTGGTGCTTTACTAATTAAAAGCATCTACATCCCAAGCCTGCTTCTTCTGCATTTGATTTCAGAAACTGAAGAACGAAATAATGTGGGGCTTTGATTTATTTTAGCATACCTGTAGCTGTTAACTCCCGATCTGCAGTTTTTTTTCCTTTTTCTGGGGTTCAGTTTTTAAAATCTAAAAGCAGTACACTAATTAGTACAATTCAACAGCAAATTCCACTTCTGCTGGGTGATCTGCAGCGCCCATCAGTCAGTATAACTACTGTGAATTCTGAAATTCTGTAAAATAGATTTAATGTCCTTTCTCTGAAAGCGGCAACAACATGCAGGAAAAGATCAGATACAACTATTTCAGAAAAATTCTTTGAAAGGTATTAATCATGTCCAACAACAGAGCTAGTTTGTACAAGTGAGGAGCCTACAAACAGCACAGACCTGGCAAAAGCAAAATGGTTTTGCTGCATTAGTTGGATGAACTGGCTCAGTGGAGAGCCCAAAGTACACCAGAACCACTGAAAAAGTGAAGCTGGCCAACTAGTCCTCCCAACTGGGAAGGAGAAAGTCAAGTAAGATGTCCTGTTTCAGAACAGTAAATAAATTTAGCCAACTCAGTACCCTGGCATGAACAGAAAGCTAACAACAAAATGAGAGGAAAAAAACCTAAAAAGGGAAAATTAAATGAGACCAGGTTCAGATCATGAAGTTGAGCAGCCAAAATCTGTTTAGCTCTACCTCTAGAGAAATCTAAGTAAGAATGTCTGATCTTAATAGTAGCAAAACTGAGCTGTTGGCACTGAATGCTTTTTGCTTTCTTCTATATGCTAACAACACAAATCTAAATATCCCAGTCACTGGATATGGTTTATTTCAGAGGAGATCCCTTTTCATATTTTATTTAAAAACAAATCATTGACATCAGATTGACATTCATTAGGACCGCTGCCACAATAAAATATTATCTGGCCTTCACAATGAGGAAAATCATCAAGGAAACTGAGTGAGACACAAAACACTAGTACTTAAATTGCACAGCAGAACATGCAGTTTTGTTTTTTAATATGCAAAAGTCCACTTTGATGATTTCACATTTTTTGATTTATTGTGCAGTTGTTTTTCTTTTTCATCCCATTAAGTTCTATATTTGACACACTTCCCCCGTACCATAACTAAATTCTGCCAACAAATATAACCTTTAAATGCTACGTGGTTCAGCACTGACCTGGTTATCAACAGAGCTCTATCACAGTCTCTTCCTGCAGTTCTCACGTCAGGCATGAAAACTCCACATCATTTACAATTTGCTGGTTTCTAAGAAAAAATTCGAGCCACGGTCCTCAGGGTATTGCCCTTGGCCAGCCCAGCAATCCAGCTGAGAGTGTACCACATATGAGTCTGCTTTCAGGAACACATGTTTGAAGTTCATTAGCAAAACCCAAACCACTTAAATCCAGTAGATTTATCAGTACCTTAAAATCAAAACCTTGCAACAAAGGCATATGAATAAAATCTCTGCATTTTTTTGACTTGCAATTCTCAGTACTGCTAGGTTCCCTGAATTCCACACGCCTGGCAGCAGGGGAAAAAAGCACACACTTTACACCCCTGCACTTCCTCCTCTTTCTCCATGTACCTCCATCCTCTCTTCAGAGCACTCTCCTTTACTGCATCTCTTAACTGGGATACTTCCTTTTATTCCCCACTTAAATTCAAAAATGAAATCCTGGTTTGGGTGATGCCAGGTCATTAAAGCTTCTCTCAACAACTGATAACATAGCAAATGTTATTTTAGCCTCTCTAAAGCAAAGCTCCTACTCATCTTCACCATTTTCTTTTCTAGCCTTGCTAGAGTCTCTAGAACTGCATCATGAAAACAAGAAAAACCCACAGATAAAAAAATAACATAGTTTCTTTTTTGTCCAGTTTGTTGCAATAATCCCAGAAGAGCTTAGAAATCTTTCTCAAGTCAGAAGTGCCATACAGGCTTCTCTAACACCATATTAACTCCTGTACATCCTACTTTTAGTGCTCTAAGTAGTGAACATTTTATTTTGAGTTCTTATATTCCCCTAACTCATTAAGACCACTGTGTAAATATTAAATAGCTATTCTTTTTCATTTACATTTATTTATATGTACTTAAATGTTATTTATTTTTATTTATATGTAAAGCTGTAACATGTTTTAAAACATGTTAAACCCTTGGGAGCTTAAAGGATCGCTTGATCTAATTCTTCTTCCCCTCCTGTAAAATGTAATCATGACATAGTATTGCAAATAACAGCTGTGTTGATGATACAAGATGTAATCCCCAAGACTGCACAAAAACTACCATGTATTTTTCCTTAATAGCCTCCCACCTCACACTACAATTTAGACAAAAAAGGGACGGAGAAAATTGTTTTCTGAAGTCTCAAATCTCGAGATTTCCTGCATCACCCTTTTCTTTACTCTTCTACATGAGCAAGAATAGATCTGTTTAAATCCAAGACAGCCATCACTTAGATGTACATTTATCTACATATTCAACAATGCAGCACTTCATGTTTTGCAGCAGCTTGTCAGCTTTACAGCATAAAACTTTTTTTAAAGTTTTAAAGACTTTATCAGCTTTAGGGTAGTATAATTAAAGAGATTCCAGAAGAATCTTACAACAAACCAAAATAAAAAACCACCATCCTCAGTTACCACAATAAAGAATATCCTGAGTATTAGATAATTATCAAGTATGTACATAATTCTAATGAATATATCAAATACAGTTTTCACTTAAGTACAGGCAACCTGTTTCAAATTAAAGGTTCCTTGTAGTCATTCAGCTGGAAAGACACAGCCATCTGAACAGAATGTACATACAGCTTGTTACCACTCTGTGAAACCTGCAATAGTTCCTACTCAAAAAGATCCAATTATTAGTGGTTTACAGGTGAAACGAGTGCCATGTGCTTCCACACACTAATCACTGCCTAGAGTGCAAAAGCATTTCCCTTGGAGCTAATCAAGGTAAAATCTGATTGCTCTTCTCCACCTACATGACTATTTCATGACCTCACAAAAATACTTTGACATTCATATAGTCCAAAGGGCTTTGCTTTTATCAGGCAGGTTGAATTTACAGATCCCAGAATTGCAAGGTTACAAGTTCAGCAATCTGGCATTCTCCAAGCCCTTTCTATTCTTCTGTTCTTCAGAAAAAAAAAAAAAAGTCTTAAAAATGGGTTGAGGACACGCAGAGCATTTTGTTTCTTGATTTTTAGGTAGTTATATATGTTAAAGAAAGAATAGAACATTTGGAGAACTATACAATGAGAACCATATGTTATTTCAGAAAATGTTTTAAGTGAGGAACAAAAAGAAAGAAAATTCGTTCTATATTTGAATTGCACATGCAAAGTTTTTGTTCAAAGCAGAAGTCTTTCAGCATATGAAATTTACTTGCATCCCCCTCCCTCCATCAACAATCATTTGCACAACCGGATGTTCTTATACACTGCAGTTTAGAGCTGACCCATATGGAACTGCAACAGTAAATATGCATAACTATGGAAACCAAAGCAAAGGTCAAAAAAAAATTCAGCAATTTTGTAACCTGATACCACAATTTTAAGTTACTCAGGACACATCTTTCCCAAATGAACCTGATTACAAAATATGTCAAATGCACTTTGCATTCAAATGCCTCTCTATTCTTAAAACCTAAAGATCATTTACATTTTACTTGGAAAAATGTAATTTGATTTAAGACTGAACTTTTTCCTACAAGCTTCCAAGAGCTCTCTGCCAGGAAAAAAGTACATTAAATACTGACTGAACACAGTAAGATATAAAGGGTACAGCTTAAAACCAAGATCTCCAAGACTATTCCCAAATCTTGCTGAGCTACATCTTCCTTTGAATAACCTGATGTATATATATTGTCCATACCGCAAAGACTTTGGTGAGTATCACTTTTTTTCACTTCAAACCATCCCTCTCTTTGGTTACAGAACAAGAAGTGGAAAGGAGCGCTAACAGTTCAGTAACACTACAAACATAAGCTCTCATACCTTCAAAGTTACAGTAATTTCACACTGATAAGCTGCACCTATTCCACTGAAGAATCAAGCCAATCCTGGAAGTGCAGCTAATCACCAGGTGTGGTTTATTTATGGACAAATTCTGGCGAAATGCCAACCCAGAAGTGTGAGCCAGCCCGGAAGGGAGCTGCTGCAGAGCCGCTGCTGGCTTTGCACGAAGCCGAGCCCGCTGCTTTGCCGGCTTTCGCGCGAAGCTGAGCCTGCCTAGCAGCCACTTGCTGGCTTTCGTGTGGCCAGCCTGCTGAGCTGCCATCGCTGCCAATCAGGCGGGGAGCCACAGCAGCCAGCGCCGAGGGCGGGAGTGCCGGGGCCCAGGGCATGGGGAGGGCACCTGGGGCTGCGTTTAAAGGCTTCGCCAATCTGTGAAAACTGTTTGCAAACTGAGCAACTGATAACAAACCCCTCAATCCTTTTACTAACTTGTTACTTTGTTGCACATGGATCCTCACTTTTTTTTTTTTTTTTTTAAAGTGCGGCTTATTACCCAGGGCAGCTTATTTATGGAAAAATTCTGTGGTTTTCTCAACTACCCGGAAGTGCAGCTTATAACCAGGTACGGCTTATGAGTGCAAAATTACTGTACATGAAATTTTAAATAGAGTATTTGCACATGTCAACACAATCTTTTAGTGAGGAATAAAAGCAAAGCACACCTGCAAAAGCACATACAACTAGTTGGTTTATTTCCTAAATACACCAAACCCTTCATTTATCCTAAGCTAATAAACAATCTAACTTGTGCCTCCAGAAATAGTTTTCCACAAAAATACTCTGCTCTTAGCATGGCTCAAGATTCCAAAAGTAGGACTGCCAGATACTGTCCAGCTGAAATTGTGAAGGATTATTTATTTTTAGGAAAACTGTAGTTGTCGTAGGTAGGTCTGGTGCACATTACAGAATTAGCAAATAGCTAACTGAGTAAGGCTTTTAATTCTGAAACCTATAAGACAATTGAACCACTTTACATAAAAACTGAGTGTTTTATAAGAGGTCATGCGCAATATAAATGACAAACTTTAAACACTGGAGTTCTTGCAACAATAAAGTTGGGGCACAATGAAGAAGTTTAAATATTTAATTTAGACTGAGCTGCAAGCCATTAATTTTTTATTGATGCAAATCTGCAATTCATCTAGAGCTAGACAGTTGCAACCCATTCTGGCTGAAAGCAGGGTGAATTTTTCCAACACAGAATAGGATATAACTCCCCTCTTTCCAACATCATCGTCTGCTTTTGCATGGAGAACTCAGGCCATGTCAGAGTCAGAATAGCATCTGGGCCTGGACAAAGGTGCATCTGCTGTTCATCATTTTGCTCACTATTCAAAAAACGTGTCTTGATCATGCATATCAAGTATGCAATTACAGCATTAATTTACACAGCACTGCTAAGAACACTCTGTGCTTGGAGAATGCCATGAGTTATCAGAAGATACTTTGCACTTAGTCCTTGTCAATGGTGGCAGGACATTATTCATCCAAGTCAAACACCGAGTAAATAGTGATATTAATACTGAAAAATGAAATATCTCTGCACAGCAAGAGAGGTTTTAGCTGCTAGCACATCTACAACTAGAAGCAGTCTACTGAAAGCAGTTACGGTTATGAATTTAACCTATGTGCCAAAAATGAGAAAATTCTAACCTCTTCCACGTTCAGCCATTATTAAAGGCAAATTATTATTTTCTTTTCCTTTTTAGTGATTTTTAAATATTCTGATGAAATTTTATGTTTAAAATTTAAGCCAGGCTTGCTGCAAAGTTCTAACAAGTCTTGATATTAAAAACACTTAGTAAAATTTATTTCTTTTCTGGGAAGCAATGGGAGACCTGACACCTGGTCTTACTCTTCCAAACTAAGCCTTTTTCCAAGTTCAAAAGATCGGCTGTTTTGTCCAGATCAAGATTTTTGTGATTAAGTCAGACTGATCATCCAGTTAGTAGTGAAAAACCTGAACTGATGACACATGACAAGCTATTATACAAATTTTTTAATTTGTCATTCTATATTCTATATTCTCTTTCTGTAGAGGAAACTACTATGAGATTGCAATGGTGTACATGAAAGTATATCAAAGGTGCAGAAGAAACAGCAAGTGCAGCTGTGGTAAGAGAATTCCAACTAACCAGAAAGGAAGAATGAAACTACAAAAGCAAGAGGCCTGTGGTAACTACTAGAACTTAATATTTTAAATATTTAAGGTTGCTTACTTACAAAAAATCTTGGAAATATTTTCAATTTACCTTTTCTGAAGGCATATAGAGACAGAAATATCTGGACAAACAAAAACTGAGCCATCAGTAAAAACAAAAAAAAATTTTCTTAGTAACTTTTCAGTCAGAATGACTTTATACTTTGGGGATTTCATCTTACAAATTACTTGATTGGGGGCAAGTCATTAGATACATGCTAGTAGCATTTCATATTTATTGCTGAACTAGAAGCTAGAACAGGACATGTGAAGCATGCTGCTGAGATAAGAGGTGACCTGATTTATTTTCTAATGTACATGGGCCTACCACCCACTGAAACAGAACAAACTAGGACAGATTTTCAAAGTTCAGCTAGACAAGACTGGACTTTCTGCCCTGAAATCAGAACTCTGAGAGCTAAAATTATTTTATTCATAAAAGTTTGGGTTTTAAAAACTCTTCATATCATAATTTAAAAAACCAATTGCATCACAAGTGAAAAGTGATTTTAAATATTCACCATGACTTAAAAAAAACACAACACCTTAATCCCTGAAGGGTAGCGAGATTTCCCTAGTTAGTGAAAAAAACAGTAAAGCTTAAAAAAGTTTAGGATTCAATAACAATTAAAAAAATCACATGAAGTTAGCCATACTAATGACAACAATGAATAGAAGATGATGCAGCAGTATTTTCACCAAAATACTTGTCAGTTTCTCACTAAGAGACCCTCATCACTTCTGAGGTATGATTTGGTCAGCAGTCCTGGCTAACCAGGGAGGCCCTGGGTGACTGGAGGTTAACAAATGTGATATCTGTGCACAAGAAGGGCCAGATTTACAGTAATTTCACGATTATAAGCCGCACCTGATTATAAGCTGCACTTTTTTTTTTTTTTTTAAAGTGAGGATCCATGTGTAACAAAGTAACAAATTAGTAACAGACACAAATTGGTGTCAGGTGCTCAAGTTGCAACAGATTTCATAGACCAGCAAAGCCTTTAAAGGCAGCCCCAGGCACCCTCCCTGGCTGGCTCTCACTTCCAGGTTGGCATTTCACTGGGATTTGTCCATAGATAAGCCGCACCTGAATATAAGCCGCACTGCTGGGGTAGGCTGGATTCTTCAATGAAAAAGGTGTGGCTTATATTCGTGAAATTACTGTACTTCAATTCAAACTCCTCTAAGATTCAGCTGTACAGTGTGGTATAAAACCAGATTTGCTCGCTTTAAATGATTAAAAAAAATAGGCCATAAGCATTGAGAAGCTACATATGCAGTAATCCTCTTTTCCTTCAAGATTTTAAGATTGCTATTTTCCGTTTGGTATTTTTTCTGCATAAGTAAAATGTATTCCCAAGCATTTCGCTCCTAATGCAAATGAACTGACAGAGACATCCACAATGCTGCTGAGTTGCTACAAAAGCCATCCTGCCTCCTCTGCAGCCCCAGCTCCCACCACAGACACGACAGACTTTTTAGAACTCAGTGCTTATTATCTCTTCCTTCCTCACTACTCTGACGGTCTGAATTTAAAAGCACAGTGGGAACAAGGCTTGACTGAATCACCTTTTCACTGAGGCCGTCTCTATCCACACAGATGACAAGGTGGTGATCAGGAGTTGTCAGCACATATTCGCTGAAGGTAAATCATGCTCACCAACCTGATTTCCTCTCTATGATCAGCTACCTGGACAGATGAGGGGAGAGTGGATATTGTCTGCCTCGACTTCAGCAAGGCTTTCAGCACTCTCTCACAATGTCTCTTACAGGCAAGGTCAGGAAGTATGGACTGTAGGAGCAGTGAGGCAGATGGGGAGCTGGCTGAATGGCAGATCCCAGATCCCATGGTCAGTGGCACAGAGTCTAGCTGGAGGCCCGTCACTGCTGGAAAACAGCTCTGCAGAGAGGGGCTTGCAGGTTGTGGTGAAAAGCAAGCGGCCCCTGAGCCAGCAGTGTGTCTTCGGGGCCAAGAAAGCCAATGGTATCCATTAGGAAGGGCATTGCCAGCAGGTCAAGAGAGGGGAATCCTGCCCTCTACTCAGCACTGACAAGAAACAATCTGGAGTGCTGTGTCCAGTTCTGGACTCCTCAGGACGAGAGACATGGAGCTCCTGGAGCTGGTCCAGCAGAAGTTGATAAAGATGGGGGGCATTTTCTTACAAGGAAAGACAGAGTTGGGCCCATTCAGCCCTGAAAAGAGGTGACAGAGGGGACATCATCAACATCTCTCAGCATCTGAGGGGAGAGTGTCAAGATGACAGACCAGTCTTTGCTCCACGGTGCTGAGAAACAGGACAAGAGGCAACATGAAGAAACTGATGCACAGAAGTTCCACCTGAACATGAGGAAGAACTTCTTTACTGTGTGACTGACCAGAAACTGGAAGAGATTGTCCAGACAGAATGTGGACTCTCCACCACTGGAGATATCCAAGAACCATTTGGACTCAATCCTGTGCCATGGTGCTCTAGGATGCCCATGCTTGAGCAGATGATCTACTGCCAGTCAACCTAACCCTTTCTGTAATACTATAACAACATTACAGAATGAAACAAACAATATTTGAGGGATCCAATTCACCTCTGGACTTGCAAAGTTAACTGCTCTTTGTACCTGCACTTATAAAAATACCATATGAAAAACACCCGTACAAAAATACACTGATGAATCAAAAACCTGCTTTAGTGTTAATACCATTGCAGACAGATTGCATCACCTGTCAGTAAGTAGCTGCTTTTCTGTCAGTAGGTCAACTCTACTTTGCTCACGCACAGACTACCTACGCTCCTGTGCTAGGAGACTGAGCTGGGAGGAAAGAGGGAATACATCTTTCACAAACCTTGTTCTGGACACCACAGCCCAGCAGGACACATGAGGTCTGCAGCAAGACAACAAAAAGAGAAGTGCTGGTTTTGAGACTAGCAGCAGAGCAGCATTGCAAAGCTAGCAAACTCTTTCAAACATCCAAGACTGCTTTGCACGGAGTCATCTTGGACAACCAAAATGTCAAACAATTTTTAAACACAGTTATTGCCAAATTCCTCTCACAGAAGGGAAAAGATTAACGTAAAAACCATAATATGAAGACTAGCAAGAAATGCTCTCTCTCTCCAAGGTTTTCCACATCTCTGACAGTCAGGAGAGACATCCCATGCTTTTTTTTTGGCACCCCTTTCTGCCACCCAATTTCTCAAAGAAATGTCAATCTTGGCAAAAGTGAATCTCCAGAAGGAACTTAAAATGACTTACAGATGACCTCTAAAAAAATTTCCTAAAATGAAGCACCATAGCCACCTCCATGAAGAGCTTAATAATTAACACCTGTAGCTGAAAACTAGGAAATTATAGGGAACAAGAAATTAAATGAGATTTTTCATTGCTAATGCAAAGCTCTAGAAAGTGGTTTGTTAGCTAATTAAAGCTGTGAGCCCCACCCTGCAGCAAGAGAAATAATGGAGAGGCTTCTCTCCACTGCATTTAAAAACCATGAAAGCATTACGTAAATCAAAGCTCTAATTGTTTGTGCACAAACACACAAGTATTAAAATCTATCTCTTCCTTCTTTGCAGACTCAAGAGAACTTCTCTCAAACCAATTACTAATGGAATAACAATCACATTAATAAAAAGCCTTTTTGAATAACCAGTCTACAGAACCCATTTTCTGCCTAATTAAATGGGTAAAGTGTTTGTGGGGGCAGTTTTTCTTCCCCTGCTAATAAATCAAGTATATTCTTTCAGATGCCATTATTATTTATTCAATATTTTCAGCCAAGCAGATACTTTGGGAAGATGTGACTATTGATTAAAGCAATAGATATAAATCAGGGGTTATATGCAGAGGTTTGTAAAAGGCATCTCTGTAAAGCCATTTTTGGGAATCAAAGGCCTAGAAGTATTGACTGAGGCATGCTGCTATGAAAACTTAACCACAATTACTTCTCCCAAGGTTATTACTTAATTTGAGTCTCTCTCATGTATTCCAAATGTAAAACAAGCTAAAAGACAAGAAGATAGCAGGCTCTTCAGGGATACTGAATGTTTCCCTCACCTAAGCCAAGATGCTCATCAGTGTCAAATATTACACAAAGGCCTCAGTTCCACCTTGCTGGGAAGAGTGGTTTAGCTCATGTTTCATGGAGCAGCATCAGAACTTCTTCACATGTGTTACTTTAAAAGTGCTATTGGTCTACATCAATTCTTGTTCCCTCTCAGGTCTTCCAAAATATCACTGTTGGCCAACTAAGGCTCAAAATCACTGCCCACACATCTTCAACACTTCTCTGCACAGAAGAATTTTCTGTGCAAGGAGGGCAAACTAGTCACATCAAGTGAAATATAACCTACTATTCAGAGCATCATTGCCTCAAGAGCAAAGTCAGATAGAGCCACACAGCCTTCACCTCAAGGTATTTATAACATTAAAATAAAATTTATTGCCCAAAGAAACAACTTCTATTCCAGCGCTGAATCTCTCATAAGATTCAAAGTTTAAGCCAAAGATCTTCAGCTTGATTAAGATGAGCCATCTCCAGCAACTAGAAAGGTACAAAGCAAGGCCTGAAAAACCTAAGAGCTGTAGCACTGAAGTCTTCCAGACACTCTGAAGACTTAAGAAATGTTAGTTGTGCTAAGATATCTAAGTCTCCAGCATGCATAAGAATGTCTCACCATTTCCCATTTCCTACAATGCTTGGATATTCCAGGAGAGTATAGATTTCTCAAAAGACAACATTATAGGAAAACTTCCCATTTTATAAAACACCATTTCTATGAAATTAATTCATTTAATACCTGAAAGCCCATTTTTGCCACTAGCTCCATGACCAACAGAAGTGAGCCAGCATTGTTTAAAATACAATAAGCTGATGAGAAAGGGAGCTAAACCAACCCCACCCTCCCCTCCAGATTCGCCCGAGATAAGGTTGCAGCAAAATCCTATCAGATGTACTTTGATCATTCTTAATTCTTCAGTGTTTCAGGCAGTATGAACTCGGGCACATCTGCATTTCTTTATTGTCAGGATAATGGTGCTGGCATTAGGCCAGCCACTTTTTTGAAACGTTGTTGGCAGAGACCATATTTGCAGTACAGAGAGTAAATGGTCTTGCCTGACAGTTATAGAGGAAGTCAAGGAAATATCGTAAAACAAACTTATCCCCGAGTTTCCTGCATTTGTAAATAACTCCTTATTAGTTAAATCTTTGTTATTAAGTAATCCACATAACTGTTTTAAGACATTTCTGGAAAGTGAGGCCTCTTGTATATAGAGCTAGCAGTCCTGTGAAAAGAGAAAATGGGCCTCAACTTCCAACAATTAAAAACTAAAGCTGTACCTGCAGAAACACTTGAACAAACTGCCAAAACAGTTTTGAACTGACTGAATACCAATGTATTTTTGAGCTGTGTGAGAAAAAAGTTGAAAAAATTTCAGTTAGATACAAAACATGTCCTTGCAATGCACTGACAGCCAATAAATACATTCAATAAACAACAAAGTAGAAGTCATTCTCTCTTCCCTCACCATTTCAAGGAAGCACTTGTGCATTTCAAGTTTCCTTAGTTCTCCCTCTGAAGTAAGTGCATACTGAAGAGGAAATGGCAAATCAGTTAAGTTCAAATCCATTCCTACTTGAAAGGCCATAGGGCTCTAAAATAAGAAAGCAACTGTGCCAAGGCTCTTTGTGAAATTATGAAAGTGACAGCCAGGCAAAGCCGATACTTTTAGCACCACATAGCCTTCAGACTTACTGTATATAAAATTATTTCTTATTCATATAAAGGCTTTTAGCAAGTTATGGAGATACACAACCTAAATAGACTTGAGAGACATTCACCTCCGGATGCTCGTCTCTCTAACAGGTTTCTGCTACTTCCAATACCCCACTGCTCAAATAAGGCTGTCATGGAAAAGTCTACAAGTCTTACTTCATTGCTGCTCAGGCAAAATATAAAATTCAACAGTAAGTGGTTTGTTTTTTAAAATTAGATATTTAGAAGAAATATTTTAGCATCTTGTGAGTTCAGATGACGTTACAAATATTACTGTGTTTAAGATATGAGGTTTGACAAGACATCTGATTTAACATAAGTGTACTCAATGAAATGGTATTTACTTGGCTTATGTTTACCTATACAGTCATACCAAAACTACCTGTTTGTTATGAATTACCTCAATACACTTCAGCTGAAGTAGTTTCAGAAGCCATATGAGCTCTCTCCATCTCTTGAAATAAACAAGAATAAAGATTTCCTGAAATAAATAAGCTTGCCAAGTTGTAACAAAAATCCCCTATGAACTCTCCACAGCCACCATACTGAGAGCTGTAGACAGAAGAACTGGCTGGAATAAAAACTCAACAGGAATCCGGGAGAGACAAAAAAAAAACCCATCAACAAGCAACAAGAACTGGCATAGAGGATCAAGTGCCATTCAGTCAGAAATGTCAATACCAATGACCCCGCTTCAGTCTCTATATCTCTGTCAGAGAAGGTGTAAAAACCACATCATTTCATGGAAGCTTCTCCAATTTAGGCAGTACAAGAGTAGTACCTAGGAACTACTCCTGAAACAAACGTATTCACTCTTCCCTACCTTGCTAGTCTGAACAGAGTGAAAAAATAAGCTGCATGCAGCTTCATCACTATGTCACCAACTACACAAAAGTATAGATTACAGAAATTTCTGGTCTCAGAACACATAACTAACCCTTAATTTAAAGGGGATAGGACTGGACAAGGCCAAATTCCACAAAAAAGAAATTATATCTAATTGTGACTTTTCACTGCTCTAAAGCCTAGAACCTGCTTGGCCTGGCTCTGCCAAAACACATATCAAGCATCCTGCACAAGCACTTCTATAAAGAAGAACAGACAGGCACCTGATACAAGTACTGCAGTCACAGCTCAGAGGACAAAATTGCTTTCTTCAAGAGTGGATAAGGGCATTCCTCAGACTTACCTTTCAACCTGATAATAAATCATTTATGTGCTGCACAGTTCATGCACTTGGCTCTAAGCTTAGGACCTTCATTAGGTTCAAAATGTTCTGCCTAGTTTTGAATGAAGCTTTATGTTGATTCTGAAGACAACTAGGCTGCTTATTGAGCATCTAGAGCTGGGTTTGATTCTCTAAAGCATTACTGGTGAACTGGCAGTACCAAGAGACAGATACAGTCCTGTGAATGGCTACCGTCGTTTTCAAACACAGTAGTGTTTACTTACAAAAGCTCTCAAGAATTTTATCAAGATGAAGAGCCTGAAGACTTAGGACTTGTTGGAACCATACTTGTGGCAGTACTGCAAAGTATTTCTAGCTTGTTCCACCCTTCCATGTAACATCTGTGCATTCCACTACAAGAAGCTTCCTGCTCCAATGACTGTTGGTGGTGCACATCTTCAGATCACTGCTTAGGACTGGCAACAGGGAGAGGGCCTGTAAGACAGTGACAGAAAGATGTCCCACCGTATCTGAAACATATTGGTGATCTCAGCTCAGTTCCTAGAGCCCTGCTGACAGCCAGCCACAATCATTTATTTTGTCTTTTCAATTAGTACTTGCAGTTGAAGTTATCTTCAACAAATAACAAATCTATGGAGAACAATGAGACCTGACACCACCACTCTCTCCCATCCACCATACAAGGCAAAGTTCCCATCAGCAATGCCTTGCATGGGAGCATTTCCTATCCCCACTATACTGCAGCTAAGTAGGAAGAATACTCTCTATTAATAAGAATGCTTATTGTAAAGAACCTACAGAAAAGCCAAAGTTAAATGCATGTTATTGTACATTTAAAAATACACTAGTTGCTTTAAAATTTATTTCAATGTTCTATGAAGCAAGTGAAAGCTTCCATTTAAATAATGCACCTCCAAGAAAGAGCACCGTGAAATGTAGCTCTTCACTCAGAAAACTTTTATGGTACAGAGCTTTTGATGTATTTTCCTACTCAAAAAAGTACAGTAATTTCACAATTATAAGCCGCACATCCAGGTAGCCGGGTAGAGCATGGGATTTGTCCATATATAAGCTGCATTTTCTTAAGCGAGGATCCATGTGCAACAAAGTAACAAATTAGTAACAGAGTCACTCCAGCACGGGGTTTGGTGCCAGGTGCTCAAGTTGCAAACAGTTTTCATAGACCAGCAAAGCCTTTAAAGGCAGCCCCAGGCACCCTCCCTGGCTGGCTCTCACTTCCAGGTTGGCATTTCACTGGGATTTGTCCATAGATAAGCCACACCTGAATATAAGCCGCACTACTGGGGTAGGCTGGATTCTTCAATGAAAAAGCTGTGGCTTATAATCGTGAAATTACTGTACTTCAGAGTAGACCTCTCAGGATGAAGAGGGAGACACCCTATTAAAGGATTTATTCATGTAACTGACAACCATGAATTCAACATTGACTAAGTGGTATTGAATTATTGGGAGGTACAGAAAACTGCAGGCCTTCAATCTCTCAGCATTTTCATGGTGAGAATGTGATGTTCAATATAGTCCTCACGGACAAAATCATGGCACATCCAGGAAACTTGACAGTTGAAAAAAACCTCTGAAGAAGAAACTAGAAGTTATCACAGTTACCCAACTAAGTGTATGTGAAAACCTGAATAGTAAGAATACCTTTAATAACAAAGGCCATGACAAATGCCTGGTATTTATTAAAATAAATTCATTATTGGAGAATCTTTTTTGGAAGAAGGTAGGATGTTCATTTTTAGTGAGGAGCAAGAGGGCTAAAGAAGACATGGTTTATGAATTTTTTTAAAATAGCCTTTAAGTGTTTACAAAATTAATTGCTCAGCCCCCATGCAACATATTGCTGTTAGAAACTTCAGCTCATGTGATGGGTGAGAGAGTGGTAGTGTCGGGCCTCCTTTTTCTCCGTAGATTTGCTATTTAGGTTTTCAACTGCAAATGCCAATTCAAAAGATTGTGGCTAGCAGTCAGCAGAGCTCTAGGAACTGAGATGAGACCACAAGTATTCTTCAGGTAGGGTGGGACATTTATAAATTAATTGCTCATTCAAGCCTTAGTCATGCAACAGCAGGATTCTTCCTCCTCACCATCTGAGTTACCACAAACCATGAATTTAGATGGAGTGAGAGAGTAATGAAAATAAAATTAATGTTTTTATTGAGATATTTTAGTTTTTGAAAAACAAACTTGGATCAATTTACAGAAGCAATGGTATAGTTAATATAAACACACTTGTCAAAAGGAACACAACTGTGATTTTTGTTTAGTTGAAGTTTCTGGCAGTGTTTGAGCTGACAAATTTAGAGAGCCACAAGAATGTAAAAGGCACTACTGGGAATTGTAGCTGAACAGAGAGCACTAAGAATCCATTGCCTACTTCTGAAATATTTATGTTGTATCAAACAATATCTCAATTAACCACTCCAGCAATAGAAAAATAG
This sequence comes from Sialia sialis, assembly GCA_009812075.1. Lineage (NCBI taxonomy): Eukaryota > Metazoa > Chordata > Aves > Passeriformes > Turdidae > Sialia > Sialia sialis. The sequence goes on from VRYO01000369.1 coordinate 10,090,502, forward strand.
GAAGTTACAGTTCCAGTGCATTGCCTGCTACAGAAACACAAAAGAATTTACCTTACCTTTTCCTATGTGTTAAGTTATGTGCATTAGTCCCCCTGTAACTATAACATAGTAACAGGAGAATGAGGCTCCCTCTGGCAGATGAGTTTAATAAGGCTTGGTATATAAAATGGGCCATTCTAATAGTCACCATTTACATAATGGATTCTCATTCTCAAAGTAGCTTCTACAGAAATCGGGTTTCTATATATCAAAGTTTGATATCAGGTTCACAACCATTTCATTTTCCCATGTTTTATTTCCCATGTTGTTAATCAGAAGACATTTTAACAGATATTTTTTAGGTGCAGGTTACACCCTGATGCAGAGCACATAAATAATCAACAGGCATACACAGAGTCAGAATTGTTCAAAACCCTCACCAGGAATGATGAAATACATTGCTTCAGGCACAGAGGAATGTCTTACCAGTTAGCTTAAGACATCCTTCCTATAACATGCTGTTTACTGCAATGCTCTAGTAATGCTAAATATAGTTCACATTTATTCAAACTACACACAGTAAGTGACTACAACTCACTGCAGCTCAGGTTTCAAAATATTTCTGGAGTGCCAGAAAAACTTAAGAGGAAAAGCAGGCAAAGAAGGGAGGTACATAGGTGGCAACCTCCCCCCACCCTGCTTTGACACATTAGATCAGGTCACAAAGAGCTGTAGTCCTTTTCTCCTTCTTGAACTTCTATGACAAGGCAAAGGAAGGAAAAACCCTACCAACATGTTAGTTCACTCTTTTCTTTGCATCATAAAGCCGAGTATTAGTGCAGACAGTTCATTTCTCACTATTTCCCAGAGAGCTCAAGTCAAAATTAAGCCACTCAGCCTGAACAAACAAGCAATCATACACTCCCTTGCCCAGTTCTAACCAAACCAACAACTTTAGTTTATAATGTATATCTCACAGAGAAAAAAAACCAACATGACACACAAAAAAATCAAGGATTGCCATCTAACTCAACATTCCAGGAAGTTCTTAACTAAAATATACCTTTGCCTTATGAGATAACTCTGTGGAACTGTCAGTACAGCCAATATCACCACTCCTTCTCAGTGCTCTAAAGGAACAGTGGGATGCATGGTGCAGATCATATACTTGAAACTACCATGCCTGGTTTTACTTCCCAGGCTTTGGTACTCTCAGATCTAAAGTTGGCAATCTTATCCATACTGGAATTACACATTAATTAGTAGACTCCTCTTTTAAAAAGGAGCATCATTTCACATAGCATAACCTTAGATTAGGCTAAATATGGTCATTTCAAGCTTTTAAAAAACAGAAGTGGATAAAAAGAAGAGATGAGTTCTCTTCCTAGGAAAGCTATCACTCCTTCAAGCTTTCTTTTGCTTTGAGGCAACAAACATGAACAGAATGAGAAACCTCTCCTTGTTTAATGGTTCCATTTAACTGACAGCAAAATGCACCTTTATAATCACAGAATAGTTGAGGTTGGAAGAGATCTCTGAAGTCCATCTCATCCAACCTCCCTCCCCCTCAAGCAGGTTAGCCAGGACCATGTTCAGGCTACTGAGTATCTCTGAGGATGGAGACTCCACAGGCAATCTTTGACAGCACTCCTCCACCACTGAGATACAGAAAGCACTTCCTGATTTTCAGGGAAGCCTCCTGTGCTTCAGTTTGTACCCACAGCCTTTGGTCCTCTATCTATGCACCACTGAATAGTGTTTGACTCTGTCTCCTTTGCATCTTTGCTTCAGGTACTTATATACACTGACGAGACTCCCCCTAGACCTCTTGTCTGCAGGCTGAACAGCCCCCAGCACTCTCAGACTGGGGAGATGCTTGCAATCCCTTTGTAAGCTTCCCAGTGTGCCTGGATCTGTCCTGTGCTGGACTCAGTATCCCAGGTGGAGGCTCCCCTGAGGAGAAGGAAAGGATCACTCCTTTGGCCCTCTGGTGACATGCTGAATGTAGCCAGGGAGGACTGACAGCTTCTTTGCCTTTGGTCACAAAGGCCAGGACCATCCTCTCTTTTCTGCCTGCACACTTAAAAAATGTAACTATAGAAAAATAGTTCACAGTGAACAAATATCTGTGGCTTTAATTTTCTTTAAGTACTAGGTTTCCTTGAAAAGAGGAAAGTTCTACCAGGACATTGCTATAGCATGCATCTTTCACATGCCTATACAAAATACACTGCTAATGCTCCAAGCTACACAAGAAAGGGGAAGATGAAGATGGCAGTTTTTTCAGTTAAAGGAATTTAAGCCATTTATAGTGAAGTAATATTCAAATGAAAGTGATTTATAACAGATGACCACAAAATTACCTTTGAACAGTCACCCTGGTTTTTGTCTTGAAAAAACAGGAATAAATAGCAGAGTGTTTACTCCTAAAGTAATCTTTTCCTACTTAAAAAAAAAAAAATATTCAGAGAACAGAAAACACCTTTGACAAATCCTTTCTCAGACTCAAATTTTCCATTAATTTCAAAATATTAACGTTTAGCAAATCCTTGGACATGCAAGAACAAACAAGAGCTTTAACTTTCTAGCTAAGGTTTTAAATAAACAGAAGTGGCAAAAGATGTCTCATATCCTGTGTGTTCCACCCGTACACGTACTCTGTTTCTCTGTAGGTCACTGTGATGCTTTTATCCCCACATCTTTTACTGCTTGTTTGTTCATTTTAATTTTATAAATGGACTGTTGTGCTGCAACTAATTCCCTCAAGGCCAGCCACAAACTAGGGACGTTTTCCTTGTTCCACTCCATTTCTCTATTTCAATGGCCCACTCTAGCTTATAAGCAGTACTACATGAGGGAAAGCCTCCGTAACTTTGGTGTTTAAAACTTGTCAATTCTTGTGAATTACTCTTTAGCCAAGCCATACACATGGCATTTAGTCACTGTATTTAAAAAATAAATCCCTGAAATTATTACCCTGGAATTAAGGAAATGCAAAATTCTTTCACAGGAGTGAAAAAAACAAAAGCCTGGTTGAAAAGCAACCTGGTGCTGTGACAGCTGACACTGTAAACAAGCCTGCTATAAAAAGGGACCGTTAGAGCTGCTAAGCCATGAACAATGGAGAAACACTATTAAAGTGCTACCTACACAACTGGATGCACATTCCTGTAGTGTTGTGCTTCTCCATTCCCATTAGGAAAAATTGGACAGGAACAGGGTAATAATGTCAAAAGTCTTGTCTGATATGCTTTATCATCCAACGTGTAAAAGAGGCACAAGAAAACTGCTTTTATGTTGATAATTTGCCCCAAACTGACATCTTTAATACTCTACAGAATTACCTGTTGTGTAACATGTCGTTCAGTTAAATCTTCCAAAGCAACATAATGTCTTGTTCCAAAGTACTAAATAATTTGCTTTTTGCGTACATCTCCTGTCACATTCAGTAAATCTACTTAAGGTTTCTCCCCGTGCAACAGGAAATTGCCTTAACTCACGCATTCCATTAAAGCAGACAGCCAGAGCTCGGCTTTCAATTGCGCCTTTGTAAAAAGTCTATGGAACACTAAAATGAAAATTCTACTGTATCAACATACACTCTACAGGCTAAAGGAAGTCAGATTTAAGCAGATGACTCATGATAAAGTGATACCAGGTCTACTTAGTGAAGGAAAATGCAATTTAAAAACTGCTAATAGCAATTTTATATATTTGTATATGTATGTATGTAGGGAGGTGTTGAAGTATTTAGGATCTACAAGAGCCCTGTTATGCCACATCTATTACTGCTTATTTTTACTGCTCAGGAATCCTCAGCACCCCAGAAAGCCATTTTCAAATAGCAATGGAAGCAAAACTTCAAAAAGGCTTCCAAAACTCAAAAAAACTACAAAAACAAACAGAATTGTTCATGTACTATAAATTCTTGCATTTAATATAACCATACTTCAATTTCATTACAGAATCAAAACCTATATTCTCTTCCTGGAGCACAAGCAAGACATTCACTTGGATTATACTGCCCTATCACACTCTAACTGCCCTTTAACTCAAACTCACAGGTCAGGATAGGCACATGAAACAGCTCTTGGTAACTCTCTGGTCTTAGCTTTTTACACTTTAGAGTCCTGCATTTTTGGACATAACTCTTAAAATCGTATTTTTATATATTTCACAAAATGCCAATGAAAGTTTTATTACTCTCTTTTATGCTGGTAAGATTTCCTTTTCAATCAGATTTGATAACCACAGATTCTTTGGCCCAGCATTTCAATGTATTATGCAAATCAGTTTTTTCTGAGAACACAGCTTGTTTAGTAATTAAAATTTACGTAACTCAAGTAACATCACCAGTCAAGACCTGAACAGATGTGTAGGCAGGCTGTACCCAGAACCTCAACACAGCCTGCTAGCTCTGCAGTTCATGTGTCCCTTCTGAAGTTTCATTAATAGTAGCATAATGTATTGAACAAATAGGAACATGAACAAATATTCTCCAAAATTCAGAATATTCTGTTTCTTTAATAAGTCTGTTAAACTGAGGAAACTTAAGACATTGTGTCTCATTAAGGGACTTAAGTAAGTGAGACCATAGGGAACACATAAGGAGGCCAACAGCAGTTCTTAGGTTCCAGCCCAAAGACAATTCTTCAACATTGGATGTAAATGACATGGCTCACTAAGTAGTATTGCAAATGGCAATTTAAAAAGAGAATCATATACTTCATATAAGCCTATGTATGCTTCCTAATTTCAAAAGTTTATGGTAGACCTGAAAGCAAAATCACTCCATTCCCTCCCTGTACATAGAACCATTGCCACCTTTTTAATGTTGCTTTTAGCCAGATACAGTCCCCTTCCTCTTTCATTCCAAGAGCTTGAAAGTACATTTCGAGACACTACAGCTTTTATGGGAGCAATGTTTTGCAATTGCTTATGCTACCCCATCATTCGGATACACTGATTTATACAAGAAATCTTAGCTGGTGTCTTGTGGTCTTCCAAATACACATGTATATTAACATCAAAATACTTTGACTGAAACATTACCTGTTTTCATTCACGACTCAGTTACAAGATCTCACTAAGTACTGTGTGATTTGCGTAACAACGTGCAGATAGTTCACACCAGCTATATAGAATATATAAACAATGGCTAAATTCAAGTCTAATTAGTTTGCCCTTGCCAGCACCCCCAACTGCTTCAGGTTCATTGACTCAGGGTAACTCACGAAGCCACATGGCCTGAAAACATTCAGTATAAAGACATATGATAAATCTGTTGACTCCACACCCTATCAGAAAACAGCTGCACTTTCAGAGGATATAATCCAACCAATATTTTGCCTGATATAAAGTACCAACTGTTGTAGCTGAGCCTTTGATACCAGCAAGGCAGCCATCAGGAACACCAGCAGGCAACAGTTTGCAATCCCCAAATCACCCCCAGCTCCCACCTCTGCTAAACAAAAAATATACACTTGGATCTTTCAGAATTCACATATGACAAATCTGCAACACACTCAGGTCTATTTGCTCTACTAATCGACAAGGAAACTCGCAGCAAGACTCTTTCCAATTGCTATCTTTTGTTTTAACTCCCTAGAGGATGCAGAAATCTTGTTTTCGACTGTACAGGGACACAACACAGCATGTTTCAGTCTGTAGAAGCTGCCACCACACACTTAGCTAACAGATTCATGAAACTCTGCACACAGTAAGCAACAGATGGGCAACCAGCCCAGCTAACAGACTTTTAAGCCTTCAGCAGTTGGGACAGCCTTATACTGGGGCAATTCAATTCTTCTAAAACTTGGTGGTTTATAATCCAACTTCTGGGAGGGCCATCTTTCCCTAGGCAGCTGAAGTTACGCATGGCCTTCAGAGTAAGAAAGCATGGCAGCACACCCCATGTGCTCCCTGCAACACCAAAGGGTAGTGAGAGGAGACATGTCCTATCTGGGACCTCGGTAAAGTCAGGACAACTGTCACTTGTCATCAAAAGAAAAACTTCATTTAGAAAGCACAGAAGCACAACATTAAAACTGCTGCTGCTCCACATGTTCGCAGCATCATTGTAAGGTTTGTACTTTAAACAGCTGGATAACCTGGAATGTATGCAGAGTTCTTCAACTACAATCCATAAGCTATCAAGCAACCTAATTAAAGAGATTTCCATCAACACATTTTTGTTCCAAATTCTGCAGTCACTATTTACACAAATAATCTTATCAGCTGCTCTAATAGAAGTCATTATGAGACAGAAGCAAGTGTTATGCTACTTAAACACAGGTCTCACATATCTCCGATATTAGGGATACAGAACAATATAGATAGGGAACCTGTGCTACTAAACACAGCTAGGAAATCGTAATTTCTCTTTGCTCAGGGGTTACAAAGAAAATAGCGCACTGTAATTACTACACAGTATACACTATATATTACATAGTAAAAATTAAGAACCCTGTATCAACAGTGTTAGTGGAATGGCACTTTTGCAGAAGCTTAATGAAAAGAGCTACTCTAAGTCAACGCTTTAGGTAACACTGAAGTTTCATTTTACTGACAATTAAACAGCAACAATCATAGCCCTAGTAAGACTTGTATTTATACAGAGCAGTGAGCTCATTCCCAGCTGAGATAATGAAAAGGTCCATCGATACCAATGAAAAATTAACCTTAATATTTAAATTCTAGTATAGTAGGAGTCATTATGCACCCAGGGATATCTGAAGAGATTCCAGCATGATACCTTTCTGATCTATGTACTTTCATCAAGAAACACAGAAACATGTAGATGGTCCATGGCACCCTGCTGGGCTGTTGTCTTAACACCAACCAACCTGAACCAAATGGAATATTCTCAGTATCCTAAATGGAAATTTCTCTAGTATCCCAGTTGCAGACAGTTAAAATATTACTTTCATAAAGGAGTTTCTCATTAGAGTGGACATGTTTGACAAGCTTTTATGAACATTATGGAATACTTCCACAGTAAGTGAGGAAACGTATGAGGGACAAGGAACACCAACTTCCTAAAGTTTCCAAAATTCAGGGAAGTAAATACAGCTAACAAGTGTACAGTCACATTACAGTTTCTGATGTGTGATGTTTGCCCAAGTCTTATTTCTCCTACAAAACCAGTTGCTGTCTGCTACCCTTGAAAACTATTGGATTTGATTTCACCTCAACAGAGGAGGGTCAATACAATCATATTGTTCCCAAAAAATACACAACTCTTGCAGAAATAACTTGAAGAAATAACTCAGACCAGTCCTACTGCACACTACATATGTTGACTTCACTACTAAAAATGAATGCACCTATTACTAGAACAGTGTATCAATTCTATTTTACTTTTTTAACTTCCAAAATCACAGACTGCAAGAGTTGAAGATAGATGTAACTCTTCCAGTATCAACTGCTCCCACACACCACTTGTGGAATCTTTCATTCCACTGAAGAAACCACTGGACAATTTAAAATTTCGGGTATGTGGTTCAAATAGGGACTGCGCTATAGCATCCCTCTTATTTCAGGCAGTCAGGGCACTGACTGACTCCTTGCACCAGAATTTTAAGGCTCCATTTGGCCGCTATGTGGAAACTGGAAAAAATAATGACAAACTGTACACCTCAATTAATATTTCTTCTAGTAAACTGATTATATTCTTTGGCATAGTTCACAGCTCTGTAAGAGCAAGGACTTGAAGACAGAACAATATAATACCTCTGATAGTTTGAGAATATTTTGTCTGGATCAGTTTGCATTCTCTCTACGTAAGTTTTCAGAAACTAAAATTTGAGTTTTATAAAGACAGGTTCTGCAAAACTGTGCATGAATGCCAAGATATTAAATACCAGTATCACAACCAAAAAGAAATTCAATGTGCAAATTCTTTTCAGAAAACAATTGCCAGTATATTGCAACTTAAGTTTTTTTAATTAACTTAATGTGTCAAGTGTTTTCTTACTCCCAATCTTCTCCATCATACAAGTATGAGTCAAAATAGAAAAAACTTTGACATGGTCACACATTTTCTTGCATTGGCTGGCATCTCCATAAAAGTAAAATTCTTCTCAATTAGCAAATATGGCAAGAAAAAAAATTAGAATTTTGTATATCAACTACTTCCAAGCAAATTCTTAGTTTCAACTCTCTATACAGTATCAACCCACAAACTCTAATTTAAAAGCCCTAATCTAAATGAAAGCCTGCCTTTGCCAGCTGCATGGCTTATCAGCCTGCTGTCATCTGCAAGGATTGTAAACATCACTTGGGATGTTGTGTATGGTTTGTAAGGAAATTATTTGACCCTGAACATAACTTCCTCTGAGGATTTCAAGAAGCTACCATTTACACCACTCTCCCAACCTTTGTTAATAAGCAAGACCAGATGAAAGTGACAGCTAAGTTTATTATACGTGACCTCGTTCCTAAGTGGCCTTGACAATGAAAATATTCAGTCTTTTCAGCAACATTTCTGGTGCCTTCATGATTGAGATCATTATAGTGGCTTACACAAGTTTAATACCCGCTTTGCATACTATTTTCACTTTTGGTATATCTCTAGCTGATTTGGCATGACAATCCAGTACCTACTTACCTTCACACTTGCAGTAAGCCTTCCACAAGTTTTGGTTGCTAACTGCAGCTGTAGCTGTGAATAAGCAAGAACTCCCCACTCCAAAGGCCATAGGAAACCATGTATAGTCAAATTTAATTAATCTAATAATGATGCAAAAATGTTAGGCACATCATTCTGATGATAGATAACAAATCATGACTTCACTGTTTGCAGATAACTCCTCCTAAAAATTCCTCCACAGCAACAGTTGGCAAGGTTTGGATGCTATGTATGCACATATGCTACATACCTGAGATAAACGGGTTTCCTATATCAAGAGCCCACTCGAAAGTTGCAGAAAACTATATGCCCCTCTCCATTTTTAAGAGTGCTTTCACAGGAGAACATCACTACTTAAGATGATCTGATGAATTACATCAACTCAGCAGCTTGAGGCCAGACTGGAAGGTTATTAAATACACATTGCTCGATTTGAAGCAATGAATCAAAAATTTGCTGAAAATGTATAGGTTTTCATATACAGCTTTATTTTGTGGGATCTCAAATTTACAGGTCATGTTGCCTACTACTATACAATCCTTAAGTTCACTAATAAACATTTATATCAGAGAAACATGAGAAAATCAGCAACAGGATATGGTGAGTTCAGATACCACATGGTATCCTGAGGTCCAGCTATTTGCTTTTAAGTAATTTCAGCTAAATTCTCAGCCCCCCCCTTAGAATTGGTACAATAAACACATCCATTCTTCACTTCTTTTATTTCACAGCTGTACATATACATAGAAAAAGCAACTAAAACATTTTCATTCATACAGATCACTTTCATTCACACAGATCTTCCCTAGTGGTATATATAATTCCGAATTCCTTACCAACTGAATGCAAATAGGTGTAGCATAAACCAAAAAATAAAACATTTTAAAATGGTTGCTGGTCCCAAAGAAAGCCAAAAGAATAAGTAAAATTACTCTTCTTTCCTTTGATAGCAGCCAAACACTTCAAAGGTAAATCTCACAAGATGCATTGCTTATAGACCCAAGTGCAGGGTGTGCAACATCAACGACACACAAATTCTTCTTGAAGCTAGGTTTTACTGCCAGCAGACAGAAGGCCCCAAGCTTATTCTAAAAGTAACTCCAAAAAGACCTATGTTTTGAATAAACCCACTTAAAGATTACTCCTGTTCAGCTGACAGTTTCAAGAGAATAGAATTTCCTATAGTCCATCAACATTCCTATCTTGGATCTGCTACCTAATTGTGTTGCACAGATGGACTAAGGACAATGATCTGTCAAAGAGTTAATAGTTGTAACCTCAGAGGTTCCCAAATAATTTTAGTAGAAGTAAATTGTCTCTCACTTGTCAGTGACAGTACCGTGAAGAGCAATCTGTACACCATCTTAATCCACCAGAAATAATTCTAACTAGATTTTCAGAGTCTTTAGCAAGGCTTTTAGTCAAAACTTAAATTTAACACTATGGAGTGAGTTCAAGATGATCAATTAACAGCTTTAGAATGCAAAATATATTTCCAGCAGAGGTGCAGCTATAATACTAAATGTCCTCAAAATGTACCAGGAACAAAGAGATAGAGTTGACAACATTTGCCAACAGTATTTCAGGAAAGTCCCAGCTGGAAATTGACAATGAAGAAAAGTGGAAGGCTCTTCCAATGGGTCTGTGTCAGATTTGGTAAAATACAAGATTGGTGAAGGCAAAAATATAGAAAGGAAGAAAAATAACCCTACCTACAGATGCAACAATAAGCTCAAATTAGCTAGTACTAGCTTGGGAAAAGAGATCCACTAGTATGATCCACTATGATTTCAAAATGTCCATTCAGTGCTCATAAGAAATCAAAGATACAAAGCAGAATACTAAAGACTCTTAGGAAGAGAACAGAGAATGAGAACAGAAACATGTTATTATGCCACACTATATGCAAACATTGTGGTCTCATTCTAGTGCTGCATGGTTATAATTATCACCCCAAGAATAGAGAAGCAGAGGTGTCACAGAGAAAATTAATGATAAAGTGCAGGTACAGGCTGGCTCCATCATAAGATTTTTCAGACTGGAGAAAAGAAAACAGAAGTGAAATTATGAGAATGAGGCTTCTACAGCCAGAAGCAGGACAGATGTGATGAATTTAAAATAAAAATTATGATGCTTCAGAATAAATCGTTTAAAAATTCAATAAAGGTATCAACTAGAGTAAGTTTAAGAGCAAGAAATCAAATTCCCCCAAGCATAATGAAATTGTGAAACTCAATGCCAAAGAGAATATATAAGTTAAAAAAATACCTAGACAAATACTGCATTCGTACTGCATTCAATTGCAGAAAACGAGAATAAAACACCAAAGAAACAAATACTACAAGCCTACTCTGTTAGTTATGAGTAACAAGAATTAATTTGACATTTGCTACAAAACAGCAGAGACAGGAATAATGCAGGAACAGAGTTCAGGATCTGCCATGTGGATAAAGCACACTAAACACACAGCCCCAGACACAAAAGTAGATGGGCATGTTGTCAAAACATATGGTGCTTTAAAAACTGTTCATAAAAACACTTCTAAAACTCCCTGGGAATTAAAGTTTTGCTGGTAAAATGTTATCTCTTCCTAGCACTCTTTTCATAAATTAATCTGAACCCCTTTACAGTAGCAGGAATATAAACCATATAAAGTGGTTTAAGAAATGTGCAGCTGATTCATGTGAACACACAAGGTTTGAGAACTTCTGTTCAAGAATTTTATCTAAATACTTGCTTGAAAACCTCCCCCACAACCTCCATTTATTTCAACACTATGAATCTTTATATGATATATATTCCATGATTTTACATGACTTTAGAATATGCTGTTCTGCATATAACATATTGCAATGCAAGTTACAGCCCTCACTTTAACAGGAATTCAAGTTTCACAAAGTCATGAACACAATGCATACCTTTAAAGGTTTCTCAGGTTTTAACTGAGAAAAATTTAAGTTCTTTGTCATTTTAAGAGAAACATAAGAGACAGACTTGTCTTGGTTTCTTCCACATTGGCAGTTTTCCTCGTCAAATGTTCCTATAAATGGCAATACTTTTTTGTCAGACAATTCTTGTACATTAATGTATTTGGGTGTGGGAGTGGAGCTTTTGAATAATTTTAATGACATGTACCACTACCTATAGAAACTGAGGATTTTAATTTAGTTTCAAGGGGACACAGATTCCTAGACAAACTGGTTTTGAAGATCCTATTTTTATTCTCCGTTCTTTCTTTTGTCCTCTTTTTGTTCCAGTTGCACCTTTATCTGCTGTGCCTTTTTCAAGTCTGTCCTCCTCTGCCCTCACCTCACAGACCACCACCCAGTTCAATCACACCATCAGCCATCCTTCCCCTCCCACTTTGTACATTCTTGTCCAGCATTCACATTTTGTGTCAACTGTGACTAAAGGGCACCAGCAATACAAAACACTTCTTGAGACTCATTCATTTCCCCAAGGAAAAGCCATAAAAGTTGACTCATTTTCATTCAACTGGTCTTTTCCCCACTCACTGCTTTTCTTAGTCAACCACTGCACTAAGTTTGAAATCTGGTGTAAAACTGGATTCGTGAACCCCTAGAAGTCATTACAACAAGATTTTTCAACCATTACTTCCAGTCTCCTGGGGAAGACCATAAAACACTCACAAAAGTAAACTCAGAAAGGAAAAGCCTATCACCAACAATTTTCCCAGCTACTGGAAATCTACAAGTTAAAAAGTCATAACTCTGCTGCTTATGACCTGTAGAGCAGTAAATTCAGTAAGGATTTGTGAACACGGCAGAAATTCAGCAGTAAACAACTGAGCTGAACAAACACAAACCAGTTTAGCTAGCAAATAGTAAATGAGCTTGGCCTGAAGGGTCCAGGTCAGATGATGCCATCTTCAGCACAGCAACTACAAGATGAATAGGATCTCTCCTCAGAACAGCATAGCAAGACCCTCTGCTACCATTTAGCTTCACAGAGGCCTTAAAGGTCATAGCTGAAAACCACACAAAACTATTGAGATGTTGCTGTCTCCATCCAATCACAGAAGAAAATGGCAAATACTCCTGTTAAATGGCTAACAGAGCAACGAAGCAAGAGAGAATCATTAAAATGATTGAGATTGTTCACCATAGATATCAGCTTCCATAGTGCTGCACTAAATTATTTATTAATGAGTTTCCATTGCTACAGAAGTGTCAGCAGACCTCACTCCAGCTTCACCACTCTGTGCACACTAACAGTTGCCAGTGTGCAAAACATGCTTGAGGGGGGCCTTCTACAAATAATACTGGCCAGTAACACATAAACCTTGGGGTTTTTTTTAAGAAATACTACAAATATTCCAAGCAAATAAATCCTTTGCTATTAGAAGAGTCATTCAGTAAGGGAAGAAAGTGGTGTTGTCTGGTCTACTTCCAGTTTTATTTCTAGAGCTCTTACTTGCAGTGGCACACATCTCTGGGGAATTTCTTGTTTGGTGGAAAAGTTGACTCCAAGACTGCTTTTCCTGTCCTTCTTTCTTCTTGCCTCTCCATGCAAATTCAGAATACCATGCAAACACAACCATCTGCTTCTATACACCCACAGAACCCTTCCTAGCATGGGTACACAACAGCCTGTGTAACACCTCTACTCCTCTCTGGCACCTGCCAGAAGGAAGGGAGAGGCACAGGCAACCTGGGTGGTAGGGACAGAACTCACCTCCAGCTTCCTGCTGCTGAGAGGGCCACGGCACCACCAGCATCCTCCATGGTGTGCCTTGTCACTCTCCAGAACATTGTACGCTCCTGAATGACACTACAAACTGTTACATAAGTCAAAGTTTTGTTTACCAAAATGCATGTTATGCTTCAATGTCCTATTCTGGAAGTTCAGTGCAATTCTTTACCATCTTGATGTTTTTTGGTACACAAATGAAGGTTTCCAAACGGCTGAAACTTTGCATCAATCCCAGCCAAGGAGGGCACACACAAGCAACATTGCACGGTCTTGGTCGGAGCAGGTTTTGTCATTTATTCCAATAGAAGGTGACTGGAGTCAAGGGAAAGGAGAATTACATTCCATGCTACATGATTAGACTCCATAATGTCACTTTTACTGCACATAGCCAAAGGTTTACAAGGACAAAGTGACAATGTGATGATCTTCCATCCCCATATCTGGCCTAATATGTTTATAAATCTTGCCTAAATTAACTCTTGCTTTTTAAAGTTTCCAACAAGTAAGTTGCTCTACAGCTAATCATTCCGCATGGTTTCAAATCTTGCAGCTTCCACTCCAATGTTCTTAAGCATCAATTTCCCCTCACTGAAAATCTCTATCTGGTCCAAGAGCCCTTCCACTACAGAATGAGTATTTTCCACAATGCAGAAATTAAGTCACATCTCTATTGTTTCTAAGGTGTGGTATCTAGGCTGCTATTTCTGACATTTTCACCTGGAGACATCCTTTCCAAAGCACCACAGGGATATTCTCTGAACCATTCCCACTTAGTCAATCAACATCCTTCCCGAGCAGTTGACATTCATAGCAACCACACAGCTGACACACAGGTGGGAAAACTTCTCAGCTTCCAACCATACATTTAAACTGTTTTCCCAATCATACCATGGCACAGTGAGTTCCTCTTCAACAGCCCACCAAACTCTTACTTCCTCTGACACATTCCTCTCCAGCCCCACATGACTGGTTTGCAGTTTTTGCCATCTGACCAACACAGAACTTCACTATCTCTAGAAAAACCAGTTCAGTCTCCCTGTGCTATGAATATAAAAATCTATCCACAAAAACAATCAAAAGGAAATTTCCTACATGTATTTTATTCAAAATATTAGTGAACAAAGCTTGGTATACCATGCTGATGTCTGTTCCATTACATCTTCAAACAAATGGCTTTAATAAGCTTTTTAATCTAAAGCTAATATCTTATCACAACAGATACACCTTTGTGGAGTACACTTTTAAGGACTCAGCTCCCACGGGACACGTTATTCCCAACTCCCAATAACATCTCTGAAATCCAGAAAGTCACCTCATGTATCTTACACACTGCCAGACAAACCAGCACCTCTGACACGCTTAATGAACCCTAAACCAGCAAAATCCCTCTCATATTTGCAAGCAGTGTCCTACATTTATCACACCAGCCTGGTATCTTGTGTGATAATTTGTAATAGTTTATGAAAGAACTGCAGCAATGTTGTGTAAATGACAATGCACTGAACACCACCTGTAAAAATGCTACTCAAGAATTAATCTGAGAGAAACTGGTGGAGCTGCAATAGTAGGTCTTTCCATAGTCGTAAGACAAGAGGATATACTCCAAATATTAAATTGTGCATTCATTGAGCTAGGCTAAAACTATTTTAACAAAAATGCAGATGCTGCTGTAAGCTAAAAACTTAATGCTCCTCTCCCTGCAGCTGAAGAATAAAAGGGGAAACATACTCTGTAATGTTTTTCACTATCAATAATCCAGCTGTGGTAAATGAAAATGTTTGTGGTATATTTTATTAAACATAGTTAACAATTGCTCCTCACAGCAAATATGAAATTGGATAATGCCAACAAAGCCAACAGAGACCTGCACAGGATTCCTTCCCTCTCCTCACCATCATTTCAGTTTATCAACTTTGATTACTGGGGAATCACTTAAATAGGTTTTAAACGAGTTAGAAAAAAAAACAAAAAGCCTTCCTTCCTCAGTCATTAGGGATCTAAAATAGTCCAAATCACATGACTAAATATATTTACCAATTTTTATCCTACTGAATGCCAAGATTAAAGCATGGTCCATGCACTTTCTAGTAGGTTTAGCTAATCAACAAAATATTTCATTTCCTCTGCCCTTCCTCCTCTCTTATCCAGTACACTTCCAGGCTTAACAAGCTAGAGGATTTTAGAAACATGGCCTTCTCCCCTTCACCAAGAAGCATTTCCCTACATGCACCAGATATATTCATGAGGGATAAGATCCAGTTCAACAAACACACTAGACCTTTGCATGGAAGACAGCTGCCAAGGGCTCTAAGCTGGATAATATACTGGAGCTTATTTCATCTTAAGCATTTCTGAGGTAAATTGCATTGCTTGGAGTGTTAATCTCATCATAAACTGAAGTACATGCAAAGTGAAAGAAACTTTTGTATTTAACCAAACCAAAACTACATTCTCAAGACATTAAGAAGTAGCCCCAGTTATCAAATCAGTATGGCAGCATCTGCATTGTGGGTGCCATAAAGTGATGGTGCTGACAGAAGAATGAAGCTTATCTGAACAGTCAGCACCTGTGTTTTTGACTCAAGCTTGGTCTCGGAAGAAGAAAAACCTGTATATTAAAAAACAAGCTACTGATACCATTTTTTCACCAAACATCTGGGACATCTCATAGCATTCTTGCTTTCATGCCTGCTCTAAAGAGATCAAGCAACGAATGAGCAGCACTTTACCACATCAAGCTTGTGCCAAAGTTTCCTTACAGGAGTCTAATAAATTTGTGTGCAAATTCTTACTCCTTCCTCAATTTTGTGTCACAGACCACTATTTCTATAAGAGATATGGGAACTTGCCAGGGATTTAAAAAAAAAGCTATGAACATCTGAATATTCACTACAGTACCTCTTCTCACCAAAGACGCTTTTAGGTGTTTCTTTACTGCAAAAAAGGTTCCAGTAAAGTCCATCTAACCCACAAAAAATTAATAAAACCTGGCATTTTCAACACTTGCAGTTTTCTTTAAAATGTCAGCACATTCAGATTTGTATGGTGCTCTTGAGCCCTCTGGGTTGTTGTTTTTTTTCCCATCCTTTTTCTGCAAGGGATGAGGAAAACTGAGAACTTGTCAGTTCCCAAACTAGTTTACATAAACCAGCCCCAATCAGTGCCTAAATCTACTAAGTCAGCATCATGAGAGATCTCCACATTTCCCTGAGTGTCTCCAAGACTACACCACCAGACAGTATGGACAGAGAAACACCTATTACTCATCTTCAAATAGTTATTGAAGAGAGCCCATGAAAAGTCTCAGTGAAAATCTCAGTCAAATTTCATTTAATTTAATGTTGAAATATATACCTCTGGAAATTTTCCTGCCTTATTTGTTAGTGGCAACACAAAATTTTATTATTGAAGCTAGTTACAGAAAATAGCCAAAGGTTTAAATCTTTTATACCATTATGGAGGGACATATCAGAAAGTCTGTTTTTCAAAGAAAGGCTATACTGAAAAAAAAAGCCCTCCTCCGTTTTAGGTACCACTGAGAACTGCAATCATGACTATTTTAATTGGGTGCCAGAGCTGCTTGAGAATTTTTAACATTTTACATCCATGTGATGATATTTAAATCATTATAAAGAAACCACAAAGACAACACTTGCAGTTTCACACAAGCCTCTGTAAAGTGACCTAAAATATGTACTGCCTCAACTCACTTTTATTAGTTTTTCTCTGATGAGGCTGTACCATCATTAAGCCAACACATAAACAAAATACTGAGTTCTGTATCACTTGGCTTTAAAAAGACCACAAAGACAAAAATAAAAACCGCTTACACTTTAGTAAGCAACATGATGGCTTATCCCTTTCACCACAATATTTCGGTATTCTTTTCTGCTCCCAACCTTCAACACCATCATAACCTTCAGAAAGACTCATGCATTTTCTATTGTAAAATACATTCATTTCCATCAAAAGGGGCTAAGAACTGACCATGCTGCCCCAGACCATTAATTCAACTCTTCTGCTCACAGGAAAGTTGCCACCAGCAGCCATTGCCAGCAAGATCCTGCTGAAAAAACTCTGCTGGAATTGATGAGTGTGCTCATTACAAAATATTTTGTATCCACTATTGACAGTGTTTTCAAATCCTGTCTCTCACATGGTAACATTGAGTCAGGCAGGAAAACAAACATTTCCACTACCTACTTAAAGCTGAAGCTCATCAATTGGAGTCTTGCTCTCTTCTTGGATGATGTAGAAAGCATCTTAAGCAGTAGTAGGCAGACAGCAATGATGTATGACAGAACACATGATTTCAGTCAGGTGTTAAACTCCTACCATTTCATGCTGGGTAACCCAAATCTGCACTCCTCAAATTTTCTTGCTTTTCACATGGCCCTGGACAGCCAGCCTAGCTTGCTGAATTAGGAGCACTGAGATCTCTAAAGATGTGCTTGATTCACCTCAGAACACCCAGGCATGCGTTTGCTGCCTTACCTACAAGTTTGGCTCGTTAGACCAGAAGGAATTTCTAGCAGTGGCCTGCTTTGCACACACTGTTAATACAGGTGTAACTACAAGGTGGTTTCCTGTTTGATAACTGAGTGTATAGCAATAGAAGAGAGCCAAAAATGCAAGAGCAGCACTGGTTCAGCCAGTAGCCCGGCTAGTCCTGCAGGACCACAAGGCAGGAGCAGTGCAGTTGCTCAGGGCAGCAAGCAGATGGAGGGAAGCTGAGCATTCTGGCAAAGCTCTGGGCCCATGAGGTTACACAGGGAGAGCACATGCAGAAACAGTGTGAAGAAAGCAACTGTCACATGGGGACTGAACAGTAAATAATTCTGAGGCTAGGGCAAGAGTTGAAGCCAGGCCTAAAACAGAAGGCATCAACTGTAAAAAAGGATGTACTAAAATGCATTAGCAAGAACACCAGTTCTCTATACCTGTCAGTTAGAAAAGGGAAAATTCTTTATCTAGACAATTTTTTGTGCTTAAACCTTCTATGTAAATTATAATATAACTGAGGACCAAAAAGACATTTTAATTCAATCATTGACAGGAATGTTTCCTTAAAGAAATTTTATTTACTATGTACTCTGAGTTGAACACAGATCCACTTTCCTTTCAGCCAATAAAATTTTCACAAAGACCAACAATTCATAATAATTACTAGTAAGTCACGCAGTTCAAACAAGAAAGGAGTTGCTGTTAAAATGAAGGTCTCTCAATAAGAGAAGCTATTTAAGATCAAGCAAGTTCGAATTCAGTTGCTCCTTAACAAATTCATTTCAGAGCAAAAGAGAGCCATGGTGCCATTCTGTCAGTGGCAGCTGTGTTTTGGAAGGCTCTTGCCTCTCCCTTCTGTCCCCTGATACTCATTGCTGCACTCAGAGGTGCCAATACAATTGTTTGCATGACTGTGCTCTATTCAGAGTCTTAAGAACTATCACATTTAAAGGGGAAAAGACAAAACCAAAACAGCAAAAATATCACTATAAAGCACTTTAAAACAAATACAGCCTATATGACAACCATACCAAAAACAAAACAAAAAACCTGGTGAGAAGTGAAGACAGAAGTAACAGAAACAAATTGAATCATTCATGTCCCAGAAGAGACTACACTCCTCCTTCTTTCTCCTCCCCTTTTTTCCAAGTATTCTCTTCCCCAAGAATAAAAAAATCCCACCATGCCTAACAAATTCTGCTGTTAAGAGCTTTGAAGAAGTACATAGAATGCAAAAACAAACACAAGACAGAATCGGGTAATTTTTCCGGGTCTTCAGTAAGAGGTAAGATGGAACTTCCTGCAACTTTCACTCTAAGACACAAGATGTAGCAAATAGAAAAAAAAAAAAAATTACGTTTACTGTATTGGCTAGAAGAAACCATATTACCATGTTTGTGTAACAAAATCTATTGGTCTTTTGTCTCTATTTGAATAGGTACATTTTATGACAATTCAACATTCCAGACAAACATAAAACATTGATATGAAACAAGGCTCAGCTCAAAAGACTAGCTTTGTCTATTATTGCTATGTCTTCTTATTAAATATACATAACACCTGCTGCAATGTGTAAAAACAGGAAAATCTACAGGGTTTACTTGTTTAAAATAGAAATTGATTGCTCCATGAACAGCCCACTTACCAAAGCATGATTTTTATTTAGAAATGTGCCATTTTCCAAAAACACCAACAGAGAATAGTATGAGGCAGCCCGCAAGATTTTTTGGATGGCAAACAGACTATTGATATAACTATCAGAGACTACATTGTCACAAGTCATGCTACTCTTAACTCAATTACATGGCCACTGAACAATTTCTGCATGAACATAAGTGTTTAATTAAGAATAAAGTACACTTAGCATGTCCTTTTCAACTGCTCAATATAAAAAACTATCCTACACATTTAGGAAAAACCCCACCTGTTCCCCCAGGGACTATGAACATGAGTCTGAGATATGTACAACATTTATTGTTAATAACATATTCCACTGGCTTTGATATTCTTTCATGAAAGCAAATCAGAAAAACTAAACTAAATGTTCTTTTACTGTATTTAGGTTTCAAACAGAACTTCAACTTCAGTATTTTCCACCTAGCTTGAGACAATAGAGCTCCAATTTAAAGGCTCTACATTCTGTAGACTGGAAGAGAAAAATTAAATTCCTGCCTCAACAGTTTTGAAGCACTAAGGAATCCAGTCCCAGAAGTTACAAAGGATGTAATAATACCATTTCTCTTACACTGCAGAAACAAATCAGGAAGCATCAACAAGCTTATGACCTTACAAAGTCCCCAAGCAAGATGAACCATACTAAAATTCGCACAATAAATGCACTGCAGGTTTTAGAGACAGCCCAAAGGGAGCTTTAGTCATTGGGGTTCCCCATCTCATGAACTTCACATGGCTCCCTATTCTTTCCTGTTGATGGACTGTGCTCATGCTCCTTCCCACTGTAGTAGAAGAAACTTAAGGAAGGCACTGTAGAGCTACCAGAGTAAACTGCTATTAGGTTTCTGTATGAGGTAGCTCCCAAGGTGAGCACAACAGAAACAGAATTTGAGACAGCGATTCCAACTAAACTTGAGGAGAGTTCATACAGCCAAACTAACATAGCCTCCAACCTTTATGCACTGTTCAGCCATGAAAACAAACTACCTGATTTAATGTTTTCCCTTATCTCCCAAGGGAGAGGGAAAGCCCCCAAAAACAAACAAACCAAAACACACACATGTCAATGAATTATGAGCACAACCCAGCACTACGTGTCTCAGCCTATGTGAGTGTTTCATAAACACCTGCTGTTTTGGGTGGTTGCTTTCCCTGTCTATGACAAACTGTACTTAACATGCACCTGTGCTTTTCACCTGTACTCCTACAAATAAGCCCATCCACTTGATCTTAAACACTCTGAAGAATCCAAATAGCTGCCATTTTATTTAATTCGTTACTTTCATTCTACTGGTGATATTATCAATTTTTCCAGCTCTCTCAAAGTAAAACCGTCAAATCTCAAAATACATTTTCATAAACCCCAAGTCCAGTAATTCATTAGATATGTAATTTCTGATTATGAGAAATGGAAATAAGAGCTATAAGTATTCACTCAATTCAGCATACTTGGCTGCATAAAGCATATTAACTCTTGCACCTGCATTTGTAAGATGTCAAATACTTATTTCTGTTTTTGAAAATATCTAGAAATCTATTTAACATCATATTTACAGAGAACAAGTTTTAGATGTGGCCTTCAAGGCTGATACTAATTAGGAATGGGAAAGTACTGAAGAATATTTCTGAAGTATCTTACCTAAGTCACATAGGTGTTTTTACTTCATATATGATCCAACATAAGGCTACATTCTATTCTTCAAGGGCTGAGTTTTATTTCCAAATATAAAATAATAGAACTATGCTAAATTGTTAGTGCAATAGCATATTTCAGTTATGGCTTTGGCTCATTGAAAAAATACTTCAAAACCATCATTTGCATGTTATTTTAGAAAAAATCTGAAAGAACCTCTTCTAGGTTTCTAGACCTATCTTCACCTGACTTCTCCACTTAAACTTTAACCTGGTAAAAGCAGCAGTAAATACTAAAGAATCGTAAGAATACATCAGTACAGAAACTACATTCAGTTTTGTTTCTAATACTCCCAGGAGGTTAAGAAGATTATACCTTCAAGTGACACCGTCTGCTTGGAATCCAGTCAATTCGAAAAGAAACTGGATTTACTTTCATTTCACATTCCTCAGCCTTCCTAATCCTTCCGACAAATTTTAGTTTTAAGAACATGGTTGGGGTAGAAGCAGCAAAGTAACTACTCACAGAGGCAAACAAAGTAAACAGATTAATACCATTTACTTTCTTGAGACTTCCTTGCTGGTATTAATACTGGCTAAAATATTTATTGAGAAAACTTTGATTACCATGTTGATAAGCATTTACATAACTTTTTTAAGCAAGTTACTATAAAAAGCATACACACTCTGGAAAGACAAAGGAAAATTATCTTTTTTTGTTCTTTCAGAATGGAATAAATTACATCTTCTAAAAATTGATTGTCAATGGCTGGAAGCCCAAATCTCTTTCATCTTTCACCATAAGCACAGGAAGTAAGGCCACTGACAGATTTTAATTGAAAACATCTTCAAAGCAGACTTCTGCTCTAGATCAGTATTTTGTTCTGTGACATGCAATTTCTATCCTAATGCATCACACAAGTTAGGTCTAATCCAGCAGCAGCTTTAGTTTTAAATACAGGCACCACTGGAGAAGTTACCCAACCGGAATCCAGCGCAGCTGACAAACAACTCTGTCTCCCATTCAAAAAGTAACCTGATACGAGCCCAGAGGGGTCTGCTACATAAATGCTTGGAGCTTTGTCTCCAAATAATGCTCAGCTGTATAGTTGTGGCTTTGTGGTTGAGCAGTGCTCACTGCAATCTGCATAGATGAGGAGGAATTTATTTACAAGAGAATTACGAGCCACAGGAAAAGGTGAGACAGGCTCAACATCTAATCAAGTTGACACCCAGGTAGAAGAAGAATAAACGCTTCCTCCACCACCCTGCAGCATCACACATATGCCTTTAAATGAGGAAAGAACTTTACTTAGAGACTCTCCACGAACTAGTTCAATACACTACTGGCTGGGGAGCAAAAAAGGGAGATCCTTCTTTTCTTGTAAGAGCTCATACCAGTTTAATTTTCTTATTCAGTATCAAAAGATTCAATAAGAAATTCAGTCCAATAGGGTGCCAATTAAGAAAAAAGAGGCTGAAAACAGAATCTGTAAATTGTATCAATACTACTTAAGAAAAAATATCTTTACCTGTGCTATCTACCTGTCTATGTGACCATTTATGTTCAGGTGCATGTAGAGTTCTCGAATTTATCTTGCCAGACATCTGAGAGTTTTCTATTAAAACTGAGACCAGCTACCCATTTAGAAAATGCCCTTCTCCTTAGCTCTAAAGCAAGGATGCTCAAGTCAAATATTCAGTGCAGCCACCTCTCCAAATGTGCAATATCAAGGAGTCCTCCTCTCACCACACGACTTCCCAACTCAGCCTTCCATTATCAATACCCTCATCTATATTCCTAATTTCACCCACTCTTACCACAGCTCCAGCCCTGGTGTCATCTCTGCTGTTCCTGATCAAAGTTCGTATCCTCCCCCTTGCTCTCACCCTGCCACGCCAAACGACTTCAGACAGAGGGCACAAAGACAGCTCCACACTGCCTTAACTGTCCAGAAAAGCTTTGTCAGAACATATCCCTTGCAGAGCTGTGAACTGCACACATCTGTGAGCTCAGCAAGCTCACAGCTCTGGCCAGGACACCCCTGCTGCTGTCCTAGCAGTTACTGCTCCATTCAGGACACCAGGTGGGAGACCCAATGTCTCTCAGCTACTGAAGAATCAAAGATTTGCCTTCTCCCTTTGAGATAGACCCACAGCCTGCAGCGCAAGGAACACGGCAACTGGAAGATTTAGCCTAGTGCCATTTATTTGCCCAGTCTCCAGTTGCCTTGCGTCACTTAGGACCTCTTGCTTTCACCGTCACTCCCTTTGCTAAGGGCAAGGGAAAATCCTACATTCTCTGCCAAGATGAAGAAGTTTCCAGCTTGCCCAACTACACGTTTTATAGAAATACCAATAAAATATTTTGAGGACAATACTTCCTCTCTCTGCTCACCACTGAGATGTAAAAATGCTAGTAATAGTTGAGTTGATGAACAAATACCCATACCACTTACTTGGAGCTGTTGTCCTGGTGCAGCATTCTAAAATGCTTCACGAACTGAACTTGCATGGAGAGCGGGTTACAAAGTTAGTGTGTTTATCCTGCCTGTTAGTACCACAGATAAAATCACTATAGCAAGGGTTACAAAATGTTCTCTGAAATCTTAAAGATGTTAATCCTGAAAATCAACCAACATAAAAACCACAGATCGTCTCTTCACTTGATCAGTGCACCAAGGTTATCCGTAATAAATAACATTAGCCCCAGTACTACAGTCTGCACACAAATTACACTGGCTTTTATTATTTGTACTAGCTCACAAAAACAGAATAACAAAGTATTTCGTATCACTGTTGCAATCCCCTTCTGTTAGATCATTATACAAGCTCATCTGTCAACTCCAGTGACACATTACATTATTGCCCCAAACCATGCAATTCATGGTTTCATTATCCCCACTGTTAAAAAGATCAGCAGTTAGAAAACACCTTGTCCACTTGAATTCAAGTCTTCTTTTCTTCCTCAACATAAACACCTAATTATTACATTTCCCTTTAAGCTTAATCTTTTATATGTTTGAATAAAATCTTGTCCACCTGGCATTTTTTCTAGATTATAGACAGTCAGTCCTAATAGTTCTGCAAACTGAACTGTCTCTAGTACCCTGTCTCTTCCCTTAAAGACAAGGCATTTTACTGGACACAGCATTGCAGCTGGAGCTCTTCAGCTACTGAAGAAAACAAATGAGTTATTACACAGGATATGCCCAAGTTCAAAACCAATGTGTTCACGAGGTCCAGTACCACTGCGATCCTGTTGAATCCCATTCTGTCCACAATCCCTGATAAACACCAGGCCCCTTAATACAACACTACTACGTTGTCTAGTCCCCATCCTAGAGCTATGCAGGTTTTCAAGTCCTTCAATACGACACTATTATGCGCATGTTCCTTACTGAAAAGCATGGATTTCAGGCCCTTGATTTACTGTGCTTCCACCATCCCTCCCTCCTCTTCCCCTTACTTGCAGGTGAATTTTAGCCTCTTATCCATTTCAAACTACAAGACCTGACATACTGTCTTGACCAGATGGCTAAAGCCAAATCAAAATTCTATACAGGATATTAATTCATAGAAGAGAAGCCTCTCTAAATCAGAAGGGAGAATGGAAAAGGACTAAAAGGATTAGAAAACAGTTTGCACATGAAGAACAAACAGGTAGGGGATGTAAGCTGAAACTGCTAAAATTGAAAGTGAGCAAACATCAGTAACTAGTAACCATGATTTCTTTTAAAGAATATTTGATTCATTAAAAAAACCCAACATCAAAATCCCAATGCACTTTGATACAGCATAGTACATGTTCCCATCTCTAAGGTTAAATAGCTCATTAAGAAAGTCCTAATATTGTAAAAATGTGTTATACCACCACCTGTTACTTTCTATTTGCTTACAACTAGTTTATTTCTTATATTTGTTTTCTGTAGAATCAAGTTCTAAAGACAGGTTTATAATCTATTGGAGCTTTACTGTTCTCAAGATAAAAGTTTGGCTTTCTGATTAACTTTTTTGCTCACTGTTATTGCATCAGGACATTCCTGAGGGTCTTGAAAATCAAATGAGGAACTGCATCTGAGAAATCATATTTTACAAATGATGAAACTAAGAAACGAGGTCAAATTCTGAGAGTCTAATTTGAAACATTAATTAATATTTAGAATTTCAGATATCTATTTAAGAACAGCTTCCGCTGACTTCTTTGGCAGCTGGAAGCACTCAGCATTTCTGCAACACAGATCCCAGAGGTCTGACATCCAGTAAATGAGGAACACACACAGCTAGTGACCACCTGTGGGAAGCTTGGTTTAAGCAACTTGAGCATCACTGAAACTCTGCAACAGCAACACAACTCAATTGTCTAGGACAGCATTTAATTACATTAATAGCAAAATCTTTATTCAAACTTCCCTGTCCCTCCCTTTATGTCTCACCTCAAACATCTGCTACAAAAGGAGCAAGAGTCCTGCAGATAACTTCATTTGCTATCCAATTGCCCAGAGCAGAATCAGTCACTGAATGCAATGATGGTCCTGTCTCCCTGTAGGTATGTGCATGTGCAGGTGCCTCTATAACTATAGATACCATCTGTGTGGGTACACACTTCGTGACCATATGAGCACATACAACAGCTTACAGGTACTAAAGTTTAAAACTATATGGGTTAATAAATTATTTTTTTGTCAGTGCTTCTAACTTGCTGATTTTTGCCTCTGCAGTCTTCATATGCTGCTACAATTTTTGTGGAGGATTTTTTCCAGTTCTTAAAACAAACTTAGAAAAACACTTCCATTACAAGGCTGATTCATGCACATTCATGAAGCATTCCAAGGAAGAGCAGCAGATTATCATGCTTCTGGCTAAGAGGAGAAAAGGACCAACACTCTGAAGCCCTGAATTCTGAGCCAGATTCTGAAGGAAGTGTCCCAGAGCAGCAGGCACCCATTTTCCCAAAAGCCTGATCATTTTGGTAACATCTCCAGTCTGCTCCCAGACCCTTGTCTTCCCCACTTCTGATTCATCCTTTCAACACTATTTTTTTGATGTTTATTTTCCTTCTCTAAATTGAGTCCATCTATGTTTCCCAGTGTGCTTATCCTACTATCAGACTGCATTGCTTTCTTCATCTAGGATTAATTTCTGCATTGCAGTTTCCCACATCTACATACCTATTTTACACTCCTGACCTACTGCCCTACGTCCTGCTCTTTGTGCCCTGCAAGTTCTAGTTTCTTTCGTCTGACAGACCCTCTTTCAATTTGTGTCTCTTCCCCTCCTATAACTTCCAGGTTTCTGGACACATCTCATCAACAAGCAGAAGAGTGATTGGAAAGATCCTGAGACCTTACTCCACACTACAGTAATTTCACACTGATAAGCCGCATCTATTTCA
>VRYO01000369.1:10118026-10132317 GCA_009812075.1 Sialia sialis
CCAATCTGTGAAAACTGTTTGCAAATTGAGCAGCTGACAGCAAACCCCCACAATGGATCAGTGGGAGTCTGTTACTAACTCATTACTTTGTTGCACACAGATTCTCCCTTTTTTTAAAAAAAGGTGCGGCTTATCACCCGGTGCAGCTTATTTATGGACAAATTCTGTGGTCTTCCGGGCTACCCCGAAGTGTGGCTTATAACCAGGTGCGGCTTATGAGTGTGAAATTACTGTAAATCTAAATCCCATGTTGGCTCCTTCTAAAGCCTTCCGTTTACCCTTTTGGGCCTGATGCAACCAAAGATCACCACACAACAGTGCACCAGAAGGCAAATGTCAAAGACTTCTTCAATTAATTAAGGCACTACATAGCAGAGATATGTCCTTAAACACAAGGCAGCCAGGTACCAAACTGTCAGTCCTGAAGCTCAATCCAGTGCCACTTGTGGAGCAGTTTAGATAGACTTTCACAGCAAAGCCCAATCTTTCACATAACATTTTGGGCTATAGGAAGAGTGCTGAGTATACATCTGCCCAGGTGACTAACGTACTCCTGGTCAGTAATGACAGGTAGGTGAGGTCCCATGAGAATAGGCCACATTCAAGCTTCAGCTAACAAAGAAAAAGGTCATCTTCTCTATCATAGCCATGTCTACCTAAATTCAGTCATTACAAACTTTCAAAAAAGAAAAATCACTTTTGAAGCAGGAGTGGACAAAACATCCCCTTCAGAGCAGACACAATCCAGCAAAGTTTTAACTGCATGCTCCAAAGCATAAGGGTATTAAAGCTGTTCAGAGAAGAAGCTGGCAGAACTCAAAGCAGAAGCTATTGTTTTCCTCTTGCCCCAGTGTAAGAAGCTGCTGAACTCTTTCAACTGATATTTTGCAAAGAAGAAGAATCTTCAGCCCGTAGCTAAATGTATGGTTTACAAAATTTCAGTTGAAATATTTAAACTATGGGATTCTAAGACAAAATTTAAAGGATGAGGAATTCCTTGCAGCTCTTTTCCCTTATATCCATGTTCCCAGGACACATTGTATTTAATAACTCTTATGCAATCAGCATTCATCATGCCGTATGCCACAACAGGCCAGGCTGGAGACACACTGGTACTTAAGGACACCATCCATAATAACTCTTACACACCCAATGTTATTCATACTGTCTGCCACAATGGGCAGAGCTGAAGACTCTCTGGTAGTTTAGG
Organism: Sialia sialis; assembly: GCA_009812075.1. NCBI lineage: Eukaryota > Metazoa > Chordata > Aves > Passeriformes > Turdidae > Sialia > Sialia sialis. Next base: position 10,119,237 of record VRYO01000369.1, read on the forward strand.
ACATCAGCCAGAAACAGATTTACTTTCAAATGAAGGAAAGCCACGTCTCCCACAGCTGAAGTGAGACTATGTTATTAAGAAGTCTATTCTGCTTCACTTCTCTCCCAAGCAACTCCCACACATGCACACACATTCTGAACTGACAAGCAAGAAATGGGACGTCAGAACCTGCCATGCACCACAATCACCAGCTTCCCAAGACTTCTCGAAAAAGATCTGTGCTGCAGCAAGAGTCACTGCTCTTTAATGTGTCCAGTTCCTGAAACCTATCACCCAAGATAGGCCAAAGCTGTTAAAGCCTGCTTTGCTGAAGTCATGCTGTATTTCAAGTCCCAGCCCTGCCTGAGAAGTCTAAGGCCTTGCTTCACAAAAAGCACTCACAAAACAGACATCACTGAACAAAAAGCTGCACTGTCCACTAGCTTGTTTAGCATTCTTACTTCTTGAAAGAACATGGAAACAAAAAACACTGGCAGGACTACAAGTGTAGCTTGTAGACACGAGGCTGATATAAATAAAGCTAGCACAGCATAGAAAGCAGTCATAAAGAAAATCCTCCAACCATATGGGTCTTCTGTGAAAATGAACTGGAAGCAAGCTTGACAAGCTCAACTGGCCACAAGAGACATGATGCCAACTCAAGTGTTTGCAACAGACTAGTGCAATTAAGTTGAATAAACAATATCCTGCAACTGTCTCATAAGACAGCTACATCTGATTCCTTGCTTGACCTCCACAACTCGCCTTTCGTCCCCAAGTCTCTGAGGAGACTCACTGCAGTCTTTTCAGAGTCCACAACACAGAGCTTTCCTCTCTCCCATGAAAACAGCACAGTGAGACAAGATAAATTCTCCTGATTGTCAGTGCAGGAGTTGCACAGATTGTGCAATGGAACATAAGCAAAAACACAGGCTGTGCTGAGCAACAAGACATTCAAATAGCCTGGCCAGGGCCCTGCTTCACTGAGGTGCTCAAATGCAAACCTCCCTTCAGCACATTGGCAGTCCAACCACATACTAAGAGTCCAGCATCTGCTTAACTGGAGAAGCTGAAGCTCTGATTCAGTGACATGTGACATTGGCGGAAGCTGGATCAAGAACTCCAAAATCCAAGTTGTTTAACTACTAAATTTTCTTAAGTATTGTCTTTGCTATTTCAACTGCCATTCCACTCTTGCATTTCTTCTGTGCAAGTCAGAGCTGTAGGAGTTTGCTTTTGCTGTCCCTAGACTGTTCAAGACCATATGGCATTGAAAGGCAAATGAACTTGACCCTAGAGAAATTTACAAGAGTTGTAAATCTCTTGATCACTTAAGCGAATGCTGCCAAACCTACAGCATTTGGTCAGCATACAGCCCTTCTGCTTCACACCACCCATTACACCATCCAAACATTTCAAGACTAAAGACAAAATTCAGATAAAGACTGTATTTTCTAAACCTTATGGGCCCCAGATGGAAAAATCAGACTCCAGTCATATTTTTAAATAAAGTATTTCACCTTAACGAAAAGGAACAAAATATTCTTGTTCTCTTCAAACTGCAGACTTTAAATCTCTGCAGTCAATGGACCATTTCTGAGATGCCAATAAGAAAGTATCCTCTGAAGAGCAACTTTACCCTTAGTATCCTCAAGTTCATTGCACATGATTCACATGCCCAGTGGAAATTGAAAAAAAAGAGGACTCTCAAATCAAAACAGCTTAAAGGCTCCTGTCCTAGACTGAGCAGGAAAGCATTGCTTTGGGCAAGATCTGCTGTCTCTAAATACTCTCTTCCAGCAGCTCAAACACTAGCTGAGTTACATAATGTTTCTACCGCTGTTTTTAAGTTATACAAGAATGCACAATAATCACACAAATGTTTACAGAAATTCACAGCCATGTTTAACGAAAAGCCACTATGTACTAGAGAAACAAACAAGAGCCTTTACTGACTTACTATGAAAATACAGAGGAAATTCAGCCATTCTCAGAGGCAAAAAAACTCACAAATAAATTTCCAACTTACGAACCTACTGCTTTGCCTTCTATTTGTATGCAAAGCCTGATCTATTTAAGAAAAATCGCTGAAGTTTACTATGAACTATCAATTTTTGTATAGCCTGACACCAAACATCGCTCCTAGGCTAGGACAGGAGCTGGGGGAGAGCATAACTTCCTTGAAAAGCTAACTAGTTATCCCCAAAACACAAACTACTTTCTGAAGTGGAATAAAGGATTATTATAAAGAGATAAGCATGTTTTATAACACCAAGGGTTTTTAAGCACATAACAATCACCACAATTCCTGTGTTTGAACAAGAGTCAACACTAGTTGGTCCGCTTCATGTAACAGGTTCCTGCAGGTTCTTATCACTTCTTGCATTTATCAACAACTTTCTGATGTTGATTAAAATGCATTACTTTACACCTGTTATCTACCAAAAACCTAATCACAGCAAAACTGTACCCTTCCATTAAACGATAATTATTAGGATCTTTTTTAAGTATTAAAGATGAACCAAGAAGTGCTATGGGACCAGAACCAAATGAGACATTTTTGTGATTAAACTGTCTGCTTAACTACAGACTAATTTTGATACCTGGAGCCACAAGAGAAAAGACGAGGGAAAAAAAAGGGGGTCATTGATTCTTTTTTTTTTCTGAAACACCTACCGAATACACCACCCTCAGAAGCCCGAACCGTTCTCTCAACACACAAGTCATGCCACGGCGCTGCTTAGAAAGTCGTGGGCATTTTGAGAGCTCCGAACGCCTCCTCAGCCCAAAGGTGAAGGAGAGCCACGCTGCCCTGCATGTGCCCCGCAGGTGCTACCGCAGCCCGACACGGGGCACCTCCAGACGCCCCGGGCGCTGAGGCCACAACGCGGGGTGACCACTGCGTGGCACAGGACACCCTACAAGCCCGAAACGCCGGGTGCCCCTTTGTCCCCGCACCGCTTCCCTCCTTCGCTTCCCCGGGTCGGGTCCCAGCCCCCGAGCCCGGAGCGGTCGCGGTCTGGACGCGAACAATGCGCGCCTCTTCTGGCGGAGCTCTCCGGCCGCGCCGCGCCAGCCCCCGCCCGCCGGTACCGCCGCATTGTTACCGGAGCTGCCGCCCCCCGCCGGCACGGCCCCGGCCCCGCACACCTGCCCCCCAGGCCCTCTTTGTTCCCTTACCTGCGGCGGGAGAGCCCCGCAGCGCCGGCACGGCGAGCAGCAGCGGGAGCAGGGCGGGCAGCGCCGGCCGCCACCGCGCCGCGGCCACCGCGAAGCGTGTCATCCCCTCCATGGCACGGCACGGCCCGGCGCGGCGTCAAGTCATCGCGGCGGCCCCCGCGTCCCCCCCGCGGATGGCTGGAAGGGCCGGGCGGGCTCGGCGACTCCTCCCGGGCGCATCCACCGCCAGCGGCGCCGGGACGCCCGCGGACGGGAGGCCGCCGCAGCACCCACCCTTCCCCACGCCCACCCCGTGGGGAGCGTTCACGGGGGCAGCGCCGCGGCGCCTCCCAAGAGCAGCGCAACGGGGGCGAGCGGTGCGGCTCGGCGCCCGGAGGGCAGGCGGAAGGGAACCCCCGCACTGCGGGGTAGCGGGGCTCCTCGGCGGGGCGGCTACGGCCCTTCACGTGTGAGAAGGCGGCGACGCTGGCAGCAGCCCGGACCCGGCACCCGCTCGCTCCCCGCCCGCCGGCGGCGCGCTGCCCCCGGCGGAACCCGGCGCGCGGCGGCGCGCACAGCCGGCCCGCCCGCCACCTGCGCGCTCCCGGCCGCGTCCGCGACTGCGCGGGGGCGCGCCCGGCCCGCCCCCTCCGCCGGGGCGGTGGGAGCGGAGGGGCGGGGCCAGGGGCGTGCCCCGCGGGAGCCGCGAGGGGCGGGCAGGCCGCGGCTTCGCCCGGCGCCTCCCGCCCGCCGCGCCCCGGGAAGGCGCCTGGAAGGGCCCGGGGGTGCCTGCTGGAGCGGGGTGCCCCTGGACCGCTGCTCCCTGACTGCGCTCTCCCCATGGCACAGCGAGGTTGGGAAGCTGGTAGTCCCGTCCATCGGTCCTCAGGGCAGGCTGAGTGGTGCCTGAGGTTTCCCCCAGGCTGTGCACAGAGTTTTGAGAGCTGAAACAGTAACAAACATCCCAGCGGGAAGGGGAAGACGCAGCAGTGAGGGTAGAGCTATGTGGCAGGACATCCACGGAACATTAGTGTTGCTCCAGGAGATTGCTGGCGTGAGACGGGGGATCCTTTCACCACAGGGTTTGCAGGGGTGAGTCCAGCAGCCCTAGAACCACAGAACATACTGAGCTGGGTGGGGAACCTTGCACAGGGCAGCCCCAAGAATCACACCATGTGCTGGGGAACGTTGTCCAAACACTTCTTCGGCTCTGTCAGGCTTGCTGCCGTGACCACTTCCCGAGGAGCCTATTCCAGTCTATAACCACCTCTGGGGGAGGAACCTTTACCTAATATCCTGGCCAAACTTCCCTATACAACTTCAGGCCATTCCCTCGGATTCTGTCACTGGTCACTAGAGAGAAATCAGTGTCTGCCAGACTACTTCCCTCTATGAGGCAGGTGTAGAGCACCATGAGGTCTCCTCAGTCTCCTCCAAGCAACCTCAGCTGCTCCTTGTATGGCTTCCTCTCAAGGCCTTTCATCATATTCATGGTCCTCCTTTGGATGATTTTGAATAGTTTTAGCTCCTTTGTTATATTATGGCACCCAAAACTGCACACAGGACTCAAGGTGAGGTGGCAGCAGAGCAGAGCAATCATCTCCCTTGACTGGCCAGAGATGCTGTGCTGGATCTATCCCAGGACATGGATGGCCCTTTTGGCTGCCAGGGCACATAGTCACTAAGGAGCACCAGTGACAGCTGGGAAAAGATTGCACTACAATTAGAGCTGGACTCACATATTTTTCAGCTGCACTCACAGTTAACCAGGGTCTCAGTTCATCAGGAGCACATCCATTGTGACAGAAACAACTCACTCCCAGAGATGGATGGAAGGAGAGGATTCATTTTGCTAACATACTGAAGCAAAACAATAAGCTATACCTGTACCTCACACAATGAAACTCACACTGTAGTATCACTCAGACAGCAAAGGAAAATAAAGCATGGTGAGTCCTTGGCAATGGAAAGAAGCAAAGCTGGAATCACATCAGACGAAGATGTGGCTCAGTATAGACACAGTGAGTAAAGAGAGGGTGTGAAATCTAAAAAAAACCCTGGTTTTACATTAGAGATTTTCAGGGTCAAAAAGTCCACATATGCCCTTTTATCAAAGGCAATCAACTATGATGAGTATTTCAGGCCTTCTAGCACAAGACCTATACTTTCATTCTAAAAGTCGTTCTCAGTCAGCAAGATATAATTTTTTTTTTCAATTTGTACAGTGGAGAGACATTTTATAGAATATTTCATGGGTGTTTGCAACATATATCTTCAATCTAAATAAAACATCTAAGGTATAAAATCTCATGCAAAGATGTTAAACATTGCAAAAAGAAGACCACAGTAGGAAAAAAACTCCCTCTACCCCATAGTTTTTGGAATATCTAACAGAAAACTGAATGCAGAAAATCTTGCACCATGCCACCTTTTTTCGAATTTATCTGAGCAAATAAAAAATCAGGGACTAAGGATTGCTTCTGTTGCATTAAATTGCTAATAGACAGAAGAATGTCTTTGATATTCCTTTTAATTTACTAAAACCAGAATGCATTAAGACACAATTTTTTTCTTTGCTAGTTGCCAGTCCCTGAAAACAGCTCAGCTTAAAAGAGCACTCTAGCCTTTTGTTATAATTACATACCAACCATTTTTGGATACAAGCCATGTCAGGTACTTCCTTGCTGACATCTCTTTCAGTTACTCTTGTCCTTCCTAACCTCTTCTGCAAATATTCAGTGCAGGCTAAACAATAGCCACCAAAAGCTTCAAAAACCCCACATCATTCCAATATAACTTCATTGCGAGCAGCCGTGTGCATGCATGTTTGGCATTGTAGCATGCATTCACATACTCTTTCTGTTTGCAAAATGTGGTTTTCTTTTTCTTTCAGTAAGCTAGTCCTCAGCGAGGGAACAGGAATCCATCTCTCCTTCAGATTCTGTGTGAGTTTTGGCAGTTAAGGTCCTTGAAACACTTAATTAGGAAACATATTTCGGACCCTGCCTATCATCTAAAGATACATTTCATTGTTGTCCTAACAGTGCCTCTAGTAAAAGCACACATAAGGCTGCCTGTAGTACATTTCAGATTGCCTGTAGATAATCTGTTTCACCAAGATCCAAAGGTAACTTTCCAGACTAAAATGCGAGACTTCTCTCACATTTCTAAGATGTCATCCATAATTAAATACTCTGCAACCATTAACTCATTCACTGTCTCACCTAACAATTTCCTGCTCCAGTTCCCAGAGTTCAGTTCATGAAAATAATCTCCTTGTCTTGTGTTTGGGTTCTTGTTCCCCAGTTTCTGTGTCTTTTGAGACCAAACTGATATTTATGTTACTTTCCTGCTTCCTGGGCCAATTTGAGAATTGTCACATCCCATCACATATTCTCTATTCCCTTGCAATTTCACACATTCCACTAGATACCTCCAAATTAAAGTCCTATTGTTAAACAATAACTGAGCATTTAAAGAAGAACTGTGAGGCCGTTGCCTGTTATGCTACAGTTCATCCTCAGGTATGGTCTGCTGTTTCCCAGAAAGAATTTTCCTAATGTGAGATGATCCTCTGTCCTGCTTAGCCTCCTCTTTCACCAGAGCCATACTTTGGGACAATGTATTTGCAGTTGTAGGTCCTACTCCTGTTAGTAATTACATCAACTTTAGCATTTTTGTACTCTTGTTTAGATTCTTTTATTTTTTGCAGTCCCCCTTTTTCCTGGAAAGCCACATCACTTGTGTCAACCTGACTGACATTTATTTCACCCATTTATCTTGACGAACCAGGGCAGGATTTATGCATATGAACTTGGCATCTTTGCCATAGCTGACTCTCACCAATTTAAGACCAACTACTTTCTCTCTCTCATCTCCTTTTCACCTATTGCAGATGCACAGATAAAAGGTGCTACACAATAACCAGCAAGAACTTCACACAGATATCCCTTGTTCAGATGACATGCTGGATTTGTGGTGGAAACTGTGTTTCTCCTTTCCCTTTGGAACAGCAAAAACACCAAACCCAAAACACCTTACATGCTTCTAACAAGCATCTAAGTCAAGAATGACAGTTAATGATATCAATATAAACAATACAAAACAAACAAAATCCCCGAAGACTATAGAACACTTCAGATTCCACTATAACAGAAATCTGAAATAATAAGTCACATTTTGTTAGGATGTTAAGACCAGAAATAGTGGAACTTTGCAAACTCAAAAAGTGAAAGCAGCTATAATTTTAACTAAGTTTTACACTGCAGCTTGCAAATGCATTTATCATAAGAAGTAACTGACTTGGTAAGAAATTCTTTCCTACGGTATCCTGCTGTGATCCATGGTGATATGAAGCAAAATATGAGACATCCTGCTCAAGGGGAGAGTAGAAGTAATCTTTTCTAACAGTGTGACTTGCAAGGGTTATTTACTTACTGTTGAATGACTTCCCATTGCACATTCACCAGGAAGCTTTTGACATTACTGAGCTTTCCACTGTAGCAACATGCAACTCTGATTTATCACTGGGTCAAGGCTGAGGATGCAAAAAAAATCAAAGACTGTGCAAAGTATGATTAGATTAATGATGACAGACTTCACCTGGAAACTGAGAGTTTGTTTTGAAAAAGATGTAAGGGGGGGGAAAAACCCCACAGCATTTCAGATAGGAGCTCAGAAGTGAATACACACAGAGGGACAGTCAGAAACTGCATCCTCAGCTGTGGAAATGTGCACCCACACAGCAGTGATAGGAACAAGAGCGTCCTCAGAAGGCTCTTCTTGGAAGTGCTCACTTCTTCTTCTTGCCTAGGTTTTGCTGGAAAGAAAAGTGTGAAATTAGACCCTCTTTCCAACCTGGAAGTACTTTCCAAACACCTTTCTTTTTGTGGCAAATGTAATACCCGAATCCAGAAACATGATTCTCAAAATTGCACATCACAACCTGGTTCAGAGACATTGAAGTGAATCAGAAGTAATCAACATTATTTCCAGTGGATCCAAACAACTGCCAGGAATTTAACTTCCAGTTATTTCTAGTTTGGGACTCAGTGACCAGAGCTACTGCTGATATATTTTCCTTTTGTGAACAATATTTGTGTAAAAATAACCAACTTTTTTTTCTCCTGCTCTTTTGCTGCTGCTGAAATTTGTGCAGAAATAGATTTTTGTGAATGTTTCAAATTTACTGAACTACCCATTGAAAAAATATTTGAGGGCAGTGTTCTAGTCTGGGTTTATGAAGACCTTCAGACAGTTTGTTGGACTATTCCAATGCTCTCAGACATCTATTTTTCTTATCAACACTTGTGTCTAAGGAGCAGAGATTGCTTTTTTAAATAATGTTTTTCTTTCACTCTCTATAAAGCTGTGTGCTATGGAAAGTAACATGGTATGTGACATAAAATGACTAAAACAATTTAGAAAACAATACCATTTGGTCTTATTGTGCTCTTGTGTTCTATTTCTGAATTTTCACACATTGCTTGATGCAAACCTGTGCTTTGGGTTATTTCTGCCCTGCTCCTTTTAACTAGCTGAGGAAGTACAGTAGCAACAGCTGCTGGCACAAAAAGAGAAAAAAGCTGACTTCAAAAAGGATTGATTTTATTCTAGACTGCCCAATGAAATTACTAGAAAGAATTTTTCCTAGGTTAAAATGTGAAAGGGAAAAACCCCGAACTTTATAAGGGTATCAATGTTTGTATTTTTGTAGCTTAACAAGACTCTCCTGTATAGTCTCGTGATGTAATGGTGCAAGAAACATTATTGGGAATTGGTACCAGAAATGCCTGTACAAATACCAGTAGCAAATACCAGATTCTCCCCATGTTAAAAGTAAAAAGGCAAGAGCTGCATGTGTGCTCTCTTTTTAATCCTGAGCTTCTAAGCTGAAGAAATGCACAAATATACTGCAGTAACTCTGAGAAACAGCCTTTCATTAAAAAAAGTAGGTGTCTAATAAATGGGTTGCTTTCACATTTTCCACTAGAATTTCATTGAGACATTAGGGAGACTGCTCAAGTCTGCGCATCTCTGTTTTCTAACAAAAACCTCAGGCTGTCTATTTAATCAAGTTCCTGGACCCCTGGCATTGGGTTTGCAACACTTCTCTGATATATCTCTTCATACTATTCCTCCTGAGATTGGTTACTCTGATTGCCTTCTCTGATTCCCTCACTTTCACTACCTGCCAAAACCTTTTATCTCAAATTCATGTCTCTTCAGTTTTTCAGAGAAAATGCATTACAATAAGGGGCTCAGTGTTCCTCCAGTAGATGTGTGTAGATCTCTGAACTGTTCATCTCTTTTCCTTCATACATTCAACCAATTTCAGCTTTAACTATCCTATTTTGTTTATAATCTATCATTTTGTAACACATAGACACATCGTATTCAGAAATTATTGCACCACAGATATATTTTGCTCTATGAAACTATCCTTCATTCTTATTCACTGAGCAACTGCAAATAATTCCACCTCTGCTTAGCCAACTTACCCTGCTTAAAATAACACTGTAATAACAGTAATGCTGTAGCATTGATCATAACAGTAATTAGATTATTTTACTGTGGTATGAAATGACACACACATGAAAAAGAGCAAGCCAGATATTTTCTGTTGTAGCTTTAGAACTTAAGAAAAGAAATTTTGAAGTACAGTGAATTATAAAATATCTTTGGTAATCCCATTTTGAACAGGGTGATCACTGAAAAGGTCACTTACACATACATCCATTAAGTTCCTCCCACAAAAAAGAATAAACAAACTTTCCTGACACTTTATGCAATGTCAGTAAATACTTCCAAAAAATACCCACACTTTGCAAAATCTTGCCCCACATCTGTTTTTAGTTATCATTTTATAATTCAGGATACATCTCCCATCCCATTCCAGACACCATTCATATAAAAAGATAAGGCTTCCTCCTGTCTGGCCCAGATACAGTTTATACCAGAGATGAATCAAATGCTATCTTAATTTATATAATGAACAATGCAGATGAATAAGTTTTGCCAGAGTCAAGGATCAATGTCTTTTGGAAAGTAAGAATAACTAAATCAGGCAATCAGTAGATGCTTTTCCTGATTTTAGCAGGAATAGCTGGAAGGAACACTTTCAAAATCTTGTCCATGACATTCCCCGTTAGAGAGCTTTTGCACCTGCTGACAGATGCTGCTAGCTTGATCTTCCTAAGAGAAATGCTTTAGCAGCCTTTTTCACTTCCCTCAAACCTACTTTGGTTTCCTACTGTTGATGGTTTCTGGTTCCTCTAGAAGTTACAACCCCAGGCTCCCTCCCATTCAATAGCTGTCAGTCAATACCTATACTTCTGTTCTCTACTCTTTTTTCTTTGTTCACATTCATCTTCCTACAGTTTTTCTACCTTTATATCACCCTAAAGACCTTTTCTCCCCATGTTGCTTTCCCACCTTTCAGTGAAATGTCACCATCCAAATCTTTGTTAAGCAAGAACCTTACTTTCTATTACTACACTTGAGACCCAAATTCTGTGATTCCTAAACCATGTTTCACATTTTTTGCTTCAACAGCATTGTCCCCCACTAAACACCCTTGGTTAACATTGAACGCTGCAGTCAGCGTGATCTGCAGCTCCTTGTTATGTTTATTACTTTTTTCTTTTCCAAAGAAAAAACAAACCCTACCTGCAAACTACGACCCCTTTGTATCAAATTCAACAGACACAGAGCAAAGTGAGTCAGAAAAGATGGTCCTTGTCTCTCTCTCTCCATTAAACAGCCAGAGTACAAACCCCAGGTTTGGAGCCAGCTCATTCAGTCTTGCCTCAGGGATATTTGCACCATGGTGTGTCACAGTGCAGCTGTGCCCTAAGTAAACTTTAAAAGACTATTGTACAGATTTGTGACAGGCAGGCATAATAGAGAGGCAAAAAACACTTGAAAAGCCTTAATCGATGAGAAAAAGAAGAGTTTGTTAAGGACACTGTTTGGAAGAGAAATAATTTAATCTAAAAAAGGCAGACCTGAGTCAGAACCTCTGGGCAAAATTTCTGGCAGTGGGATAAATCAGCATGGAAGTCACCCTCCAAGAACAGCAATAATCCCCTCTTCCTTTGGAGTTTTAAGACTCATGTAGACTGGGTGCAGAGCAGAATCCAGGGAACAACATTAGATGCCATGAAAGGCTTACTCTGCTGCTAAATTCAAAGACAGAGAAATGAGCTGAAAGCTCTGGTGTTACTAAGGTACCTCTTATTCGCAGTTCAACTGTCTTTTACGTTTAGTATTCATGACAGGACACTGATCTGGTGTTTTCTTCTGTGCTCTGGTACAGATTTTAAGCTGAAAAATCCTGATTGAATTGCTGACACAGATACATTAATTGGTTACTTGATATTATCATATTCTATGTTCATCACAGAAGTCAATAAAATGCTTTTCTTTCCTTAAAAAATGGGAGAGAAGACATAGGCAAACGTGAAATTTCCTCTGAAGTGCACAGAGACATCAGTGACATGGGCATTTACCTCGCCAGTACAGCCAGACGTGGCTGGCACATGCTCCTGAGCAGCCAAGGCTTCCATAAAGATAAATGTATGACTAATTGCAGTCTGCCTTCTCAGGTGCCATGGTAGCAGGCATTACCCAGACCGAGGTTAAAGCATTAGAATAATTAGCCTGAGTCAGTGGTGGGCTAGTGCTTGTGTGCTGTGATGATTTTACTAGAGTGGAACTGCATTGTCAAAACTGCCTCCAAAATTAGCCTCTGTAAATGCTCCTTCTTAACACTGAGGCTGAGTCCCAAGGGAAAATGCAGCACAAAAAGGAAAGACCAAGAAGTCAAGACAAAGGAGGACTTGGGATACCTCTCCTGATAACCTTTCTGCTTAGATAGGTGAAAGCCACAGGACAGAATAATCCTGTAACATGGAAGAAGTTAAAAAGGCATGAGCTGCAGCTGCTGCCAAAGTTTTGTTAGGAGAGCTACTGGAGCGAGCAGCTGCAATTTGAGATGAAACTCTTTCCTCCTCCAGTTCTTTTCAGCAATATTTTATGCAACATTAAATTAAGGTCAGATAAAGGACATATTAGTAGTGTTCTTGCCAGTGAAAACCACAAGATCACTACTGCATTATGTTTCTTTACTTACTGTTTGATAAAAAGATTTTCCCTTTGAAGGTCCATCTGAGGAACCTGTGAAACTGAGAACAATATTTGGACGCAGCTATGAAGAGTTAATGGAAGTTCTGTGTGCTCTCTCTGAAGTCAGTTGGGGTTCTCTTTCAGCATGTTAGTTGAATGTAGACATTGGGAATATTTTACTTTGTTTTATGTGTTATTGCAATTTACAAAACTTACGCTAATAGCCCAATTTCATGCAATTATCTGAATGCAAAACATTGTTCAGTTGAATTCCCATAACCTAATCCTACTAGTTCCCTTGGCTGTCTCACTTTCAATTATGAACCAAGGTCCATGCACGTCAGATGAAACGCTGCTATTATAAAAATATAACCTTTTTTTATAAAAGTTATTTTCAGTGGTCTTCTGCCATACAGGCTGTTTTCATTGTCTGCAACCAAAAGCACTTGTAGGAAATCTGATTTTACCATTACAAGCTTGCAATACATATACTTTAGGTAGAGCAGTTTGTTGTGTTTTTGTGGTAATGGCCCAGTGGTGTTTGCACCATAATTGCACCTCTAAATGTCTCTTGAGCTGCATATGTGGGGCAAAGTATGGCTTTCTGAATATACAGGGGAAGGGGAAGAGGAAAGCCGTAGTGAGAATTACATTGTTCTTTTCCTTACGTATATAACACAGCTAACATGGTTTTGGAAGGCAAGCAGTGGATGATGTTAACACTCCATTAGTGCCAATTTGGTGTTCAAATCTGAGTATTCAGATATCTTGTGGCTGGCAAAGGGTTCATACGTGATTTGTCTAGTACAGTAATTTC